>CM077106.1:15617815-15652831 GCA_039619505.1 Cimex hemipterus | reverse complement strand
CTCTCTCTCTCTCTCTCTCTCTCTCTCTCTCTCTCTCTCTCGCTCGCTCTCGCTCTCGCTCTCGCTCTCTCCTTCTCTCCCCCCTCTCTCTCTCTTTCTATTCTATTCATTTATATCTATCTTTCTCTCTATGTAACACCACTCTATCTACTATTACTCCCTACTTCATCTATCGATCTATTAATCCATCTTTCTATCCAGTTATCTGTCTGTCTATCTACAAATCTATTTATTTATCTACATCCCTATTTCAACTATTTTTCTGTTAATATACATCTATCTATCTGTTAAACTATCTGTCTTTATACCTCTCTATTTCATCTATCATCTGTGTTTATTTCTGTAAATTTACTTCACTATTGGCCTCTCAATCGCCTATTTATCTTTCCATCTATTTATATATCTAACTATCTTTCTCTTTTTCTAACATTCTTCTAAATATCTCTATTTTATTTATCTATGTATCCCTTTATTCCATCTATCTCATCTTTATTTTTATCCATTTTTATTACCATTTGGCTATCTTTCTCGTTTCTGTTTCTGTGTATTTATCTTTTAGATATGTGTGTATGATGTTCATTTTTTCTTTTACGATTTGTTTCGTCATCATGAAAACTGAAACCATTCAACTTATGAACTTGAAAGATATTCACTTTGCTAAGGTAACGTTTTCTTGATAGACGTTTGCTGCTTTGCTGTTATGTCAATGAAGTGAGTTTATAATTTAATTATATTATATTTTTACATAATCTTCTACATCCGTCTATGTTCTCTCTCAAAATCTTTCTTGTTTTATCTTTGTACCTTCGTACCTCTTTCTCCTTCCATCTCTATCACGCCCTCCCTCAGTATTTGAGTGAGTATTTGTTTATATACAATTCCTTATGTTTGACTTTGTTTTAGAATATGAGATTTGCAATGTTGCAGTTTTTCACAGAATCAAGTGACAGATTTACAGTTCTTTTTTTCTTTCTTTTCCTGCTACGCCTTCCTAAGCCGCCGTCGAGAAAAGGGGGCGCCCCCCCCCTTTAGACATTACATTTATTTAAATTTGGGAAGTCGGTGTTTCGTACTGATGGATTGAAAGAACGTGGATGAAAACCACTTACATCGCATTAAAGCACTATAGAAAACGAGCTTTCCACATCCTTGTAACCCGGGGCAAATTTCGCCGTGAGAGCCTCCACCCTTCCACCTGACGGTCGTTGTTCTTTCTTGGGGTAATGCAAATAAAACATTTGAAATAAGTTCTGTTATGTTTGTAGGAAAAATTCGTTTGTCTTTATTTTAAACTGGCAGTTTTAAATTTTGTTTATACTATGTTTGTACCACTGTGTGTGTCGTCATATAAAGTGAGAAGTGGAAAGAGCAATTCATAACTCATAATGGCTCCACCCGGAAAAGTCTATAAGGAAAAATGCGTAAAAGTCAAAAAGGAATTAGTCATTTACAGACGCGAGAGCTGAAAAAAAGTCCGAGGCGCCTTTGTGGTAAACAGAGAAAAGTATTCAGTTGAATTTTATAAGAGTGAATTACGTTTCAACATTCAAATAAAATAATGTTACGAATTTTTTGCCTGTGATGATGTTTGGTATGGAAGCTGGGTTATCAAAAAGAGAAAATACATCTCTGATACTTTACAAGCAGAGTTTTAATTTGAAGGTAGTCCTGACATTTTATCCGCTTTATTCCTTTCGTTTATTGTTTGTTATAAATGTGTAATATCAGGGTGGGATAGTGAAAGAAAAAGGTATGAAAGTCATGTTCAGTAGCTGCTATAAAAAGTTTATATTAAACACTAAACAGATAAGATTAAATAAAGGCTAAGTAGGCTGTTTTTCATTTTATACCGGTTTAAAACGTTGGTTATATGCAGCCCGTCGCCTTACCAAGTTTACAAAGGGCAAAGTTAAGTTATGGGAGACCGGCGTGACACCCACTCTCCTAGCACAATTTTACTTTCAAAGGATATGGCCACCTCACATCGACGGGGATCAACTGAACTGATTTTCCCAGTTAATATCGACATAGTGGCACGCGTAACAAAGGATCAAATTTTGTAATTGATTTAAAAACTGCTGGAATGTAAAGTTGAACTTTTTAGTAATTTCATTAATCGCTTGTTATTACATCTCTCCCTTTCCCTCTCTCTCTCTCTCTCTCTCTCTCTCTCTCTCTCTCTCTCTCTCTCTCTCTCTCTCTCTAAAAATATTATTCACATACTTGAATTGCATGTCTGAACAGGTACTGTAGATATGAACTTTTGACAGACCACTGTAAAGATAACTAAACTACACGAATCCTGAAAATTGTAAGAGAGGATCGTTAGGTCCTTTTTTGACCAAGTAAAACCACGCATTCAATCGATCAATCAGTTAATCACTCTCTCTCTCTCCCTCTTTCACTTTCTCTTTTTCTTATCTCTTTCTTCCTTTCTCACATTCTCTTTCTTTCTTCTCTCTCTCTACATCTCTCCTCTCTCTTCCCTTCTTCTCTCTCTCTCTCTCTCTGTTTTTCTACCTCTCTCACTTTCTCTTTTTCTTCTCTCTTTCTTCCTTTCTCACTTGCTCTTTGTTTCTTCTCTCTCTCTCTCTCTCTCTCTCTCTCTCTCTCTCTCTCTCTCGTCTCTCGTCTGTGTGTTTGTCTATATACCTGTGTATTCATTGCTTTTTACATTTCTCTAACCATTTCTCTCTCTCTCTGTGTTTCATCTATATATCTGATCTGTGTTTCTATTTATCTATTTCTACGGAAACATCTTTCCCTAGCTATGTATCACTTTTTATCTTTACAGAAGTATCTAAATGTCTATGTTTATAAATATCTATCGATCTGTGTCTGATTGAATGCAAGCCTAGTCTCTCTATTTCCTCGGCTCTAGAAAACAAACAATACTGCTCAGCCGTATTTTTGGATGTTACGGAAGCATTTGACCGCGTATGGCACCCCGGCCTCCTCTATAAGTGAAAATGTATCCTCCCTCATTCCTACTACCTAATCTTGAAATCCTTCCTCTCAGATCGTTGGTTTAAAATTAGAATCGGCACCGAGTTTTCACCTATCACACCAATCAAAGCTGGCGTTCCACAAGGTAGTATCCTAGGCCCAATACTCTACACCATCTATACTGCTGACATACCTACTCATCCAAACACACAAATCACAACCTACGCGGACGACACCGCAATCTTATCAACACACTCCAATCCTACCCTAGCAACAGAAGCACTCCAACAACACCTGAACCTTGTTACCAACTGGTGCAATCTATGGCGGATCAGGTTAAACGAACAAAAAGCCAACACGTTACATTTACACTCAAACGACAAACCTGTCCACCAGTGCACCTTTACAACAAAATAATACCACCATCGAACCAAGTCCGCTACCTTGGGTTTTACTTAGATAGTAGACTTACTTGGAACCCACATACACGATTAAAACGGCAAGAATTTAACAAAAGATATGGACTACTCAGACACCTTCTTGGATCAAAATCAAAACTAAGCATACATAACAAACTAACCATTTACAAAACACTCACCATACCTATTCGGACCTACGGAGTCGAGCTGTGGGGCTCGGCTAAATCATCAAATATTCAACGAATTCAGTCCTTTCAATCTTTCAATCAAAAGTTCTTCGCCGTATCCTCAATGCCCCTTCTACGTCACAAATGAAACGATCCATAAAGACCTTAAAATCCCTTTCGTAAAAGATCTTATCCAAACACGCTTCTTCACTTTTCACTCTAAACTCGCCCTCCATCCTAACCCACTAGCCCTAACTCTTTCCTCAACATCTCACCCTTACAATCCTCCACGCCGCTTAAAACGACGATGGCCTCGTGACCATCTAACAATCTAACCCACCGAAATAACTTCTACCCCCCCACCCCCAATCAAAGATAGTTGGTTTCTCTCCCCACTGCCTCCTGGTCTGGCAGATCTATCAGGTTCAACTATTTTCTCAATGTATACAGTACAGATAGCAATAAATAAAATAAATAATAAAAAAAAAAATTAAAATTGAAATAAAAAAAATTCTCAGGTTATACTAAACCGGCAGTACTGGCCGGTCATGCGTTTCAGGTAGACCCAGAGCGCCTTAAAAACGCTTCCACCCACCCTAGAACTAGGACACAACTAACTGTTAGCATGTGTGACCCTCAAAAATGATTTCAAATAATTATGTATAATTAATGAAGTTCGGGCCTGTAACGACATGGGCCACTTGGACCATCTTACCAACTGTGAAGTACTTATAATTTACTTTGAGTTTTGGTAGCTGTCAATTATATAAATTAAACCTAGTATATAAAATAAATTTTTTCTTACTGACTACAAAATAGTCATTACTTTCAAAATTAATGTATAATTTTGTGTCAGAACTACGCTCTTAGTTCTACTAGTTAGACAAATGTCGCTGTTTTATTTATTTATTTATTTTATTTTTTGTTGTTCGTCTTTACAAAACTTTAAGTTTTTTAATTTTATATGACCTCAATATTATAATCATACAGCATATTTGTATATATTGTACAATTTAACGGGATTGTTTAGCCGTATTTTTGCTATCATAGTTTACCTTTGCAAAAACTGTCTACCGGGAAAAACCTTTTGACGAAATATTTATCCTGTGACTCCTTGTCCTGGTCAAAAAGTCATGGGTGTTCCCGGCACATCCTAATTAAGGAACGGGACCCCTCCACCTCCGCAGAACCTGCTCTCCTCCACTCGGCCAGAAGGAGCGCATGCCCCCCGCCGCAATTCGCAATGCCGTCTCCGCATCTCCTCATTCCGCCGGAACCCTCCCGACCGCCGGGAACCCTTTTCTAGCTGCTGCTCTTCTCTTCCCTTTCCCCCCCTTTTTTTCCGGTTTGGGCCTAAAATGATCGTCACCCCTAATTAAAAGGCCTACTCGGCCCTTTATGACCTTCCGACCGGGCATCCCTCATGATCTGATCAGAGCCCTGTTAAAAAGCCAATCATGAACACTGTCCAGTCGACGACGAACCATGCTCACGTCAAGACTGGCCACGACAACCTGGAGGTGAGTCGACCTAAAATAAAACAAACTTAAAAAAATTCCAACCCAAATAGAAGCAATTTAATTAACCATTAATAACGTAAGATACAAAATTAAACCAGTTTTCTTCAAATTCACATACTATTTTATTTAAAAGTACCCATAACAATCAGCAAATTCAAGCATATAAAAACGAATGAAAGAAACTATTTTCATTTGAACAGCAATGGCTAAATGTATTTTCTTAAATATAATGTTATTGCATTTTTTTATCATATTGAAAAATAAAAATAACTTTATCGTCTTTAAATACAATCGTTAATTTTCTGCGAGTATTCTCTGCCTAAAGAATACAGAAAGAATCACTCAAAATACCGCATTGCTTCGGGGAAAGGTGGAATATTACGCACAATTTTTTTGTTGGAGGAGAAACGATAAATTTTATTTGATAAATTTGCCCAATAAAAACATTTTATACATGTGGGCCCTGTAGAATTCAGATGGAAAAGAGGACTTCTGACACTTGTTGCTACCAGTCCATGACGGCCGCCGAGGATCCCTTTATCGAGTTTAATCCCGGGTTGATATAGAAATAACAAATTGCCTGTTATGAATAATTTAATTATACTGTCTTTTTAAAAAATAATTTTATAGCTATTTGGCCAAAGTTACTACAATAACCCTTGAACAGAGGGATCAACGTTATGGAATTCCAGGATGATCTAATTTACGGATAAAACAAGTTAGCCCGAAACCAAATACGATCGAACAATAAATCAAATTTGTAATATTTTTTAATATTAATTTTACCCTAAGCAACATTAATTTGTGAAAAAATCGATTATTTTTTTACGAATTAGCCACAAAATCGCGTTCCACTTGTCTAACATTGCAATCAAATATGGAAAAGGTTTGAAAAGTACGAATTTGTTTTTTTATTTAGAAACAGCTTACAATAAGTGTAAATAAAAGTTCAAGTTGACGGGTCGACCAAGCATCAAGTTGCTTTGCGTCGTCACCATCTCCATATTGGCTTTTTGTTGGGTGGGGAACTGATAACGGAGAAAGAGTTGGTGAAAACAACAACAAATGATTACGAAAAGGGACTTATTTTGTCCTGGATTTCTGTCGTTGAGATTTTTTCTTTTGTTTTATTAAATAAATTTATTTTAATGTGCGTTAATATTTTTAAACTTTTGTAGTTGATTAAGTAGATCGTTAAAAAGTTTGACGCAACAAACATTTTAACTTCAATCTTTTTAGGCAGCAAACTTACAAAGTTCATGCTGTCAGTGTTTTGAAGTTTGATAAAGTTCCTGAGTCAAATTGGTTTTGAAAGTAATTTAGATTTCAAAATAAAAAAGGAAAGGCTTACCAGTAAAAATTCTCTTTTGTCAAGTAAACGTCAACATTTGATCATTTAGTTTAATTTTTTCTTTCCATGGAGAAAATCGGCTCCAATTTTTTTATTGGATAGTTTTACAATACTTTTACAGTTTATAAAGTTTGGTTTTAGCCTAGACACAATTTTTTTTTTTTTTAATTTCTATATCCTACAGCTGGGACGATTTGTATCATGGAAATCGCCTTGAAGCCATATAAGAAATTTATTATTTCAGTTTCGCCTTACGTTCTGAGAGAAGGTAGGAAAATAATTTTGAAATGTACGGATTATGCCAGGCTGAGTGGAGTGGTCGGGTCAATAGAAAGTTAAACCATACCAGACGATGGCTTGCACGTCATAAGCTCCGATACGTCTTACATTACAAACCTCAATCGAAGAGACGAGTAATGAAATTTTTCGATTAGACATTGTTAAAAATATTTTAATAAATTAACAGATTCTGATAAAGTAACAATCTCTCCTGATTTTTCATTTTAAAAAAATCTATTCGTTCTTGGACCCGAAAAGAGATTTACCACGGCAAAATTGATATTCGAAAATTCAACCAAACATGAAACTTTTAGCGCGGCGTAAAGTTTATGCCATTATTTAAATCAGTTTGACAAACCAAAAATATGATCACATTAGCAATATTCCTCTTCATAACCTGCTTTTATGCCAATTAATCGTCCAAATCGGATTCGAAGGGTCCAAAAAAGAAGAAACGTAAAGATTAATGAAGAATTATAAAAACTAATTTAATAATTTACAGGGTTTCACAGGATGTAAAATATTTTCATTTGTTGTGAATTATTATATAATTATTAATTATTACTATTTATTAAATTACCGTTACCCAAAGACTAATTGCATAGGTTTTTTTTGGATGGCTAAAAAAATTCGTATAATAACTTAGGAAGCTGTAAAATATACAGTAATCCCTTAACATTCGCGGGGGTTTGGTTCCTGAAAATTACCGTGAAAGTTAAATCCGCGAATGTTGAGTCTATTTTCTTATGTTATAAGGAGGGTTACGGTCCATGACTGAAAAATTTGTGATAAGTTTTAAATCAAAAGAATTTTTTTTTTTATTTCGTTGATGAAAGAGAAATGAAACCATTCTTGGAATAAGGCCCTAGTCACGCATGTTTTGGTGTTTGATCTGCAAAAACTGGGAGCTCATCTTTACTTTTTCCCTTAAGGGCTCTTGGGTAATTGGGATCTGTAGAACAATGTCGCTTTTAACTTGCAATCACCAGACGCATTTGCACAAAGTAATAAGCTGATACGATCTTTGGCCGCCTTAAAACCTGGAGCTGTTGTTTCTGCTTGTGAAATGAACGTGCGATTCGGCATCTTCTTCCAGAAAAGTCCCGTTTCGTCAGCATTGAAAGCTTGCTGAGGTGAGTAGCCGTTGTCTTCTATGATTTTTTGGAGTGTCGCTGGAAATTGTTCCGCTGCTTTATGATCTGCTGATGCTGCTTCTCCAGCTAATTTCAAGTTGTGTAGATTGAGACGTTTTTTGAAATTCTCAAACCACCCTTTGCTGGCTTGGAAATCGGACTTGGAATCAGAATTTTCATTAATCGTATCATGTAGTTTTTTTGCCTTAGCTCTTATCAATGCCGAGCTCAAGGGCAATCTCTTTTGCGCCATGTCTTCTATCCATAGTCCTAATGCTTTTTCAGTTTCTTCCAGCCCTTTGTTTCGAATTTGGCACACTCTTTTTGCCGACGCTGAAGAAGCTACTACACTTTCCCTTATAGAGGTCTCTTTTGACTTTATAGAACGAACAGTAGATTCAATTTTTTTTTTTTTTGTTTATTCAAGTGTTATTTTTCGGCGAATACACAAGTCCGACCGTCCGTGAATGTTAAACCTTACCTCATTTTTTCATACGCGAATAGTGAAAACCGCAAATGTCGCAAATGTAGTGAATGATCACTGTACAACACAAAAAGGTTGTATAAATGTGCAACACCTTGCGATTGTGGTGGGAAAAACTAGAACATACCTTCTTTGTATGAAAAAAACAATTATGAATCTGTTGACCAAAAGTGTTTGACAAGCCCAAAAAGACTAATTACGAAGTTTTTTTTTGGGTTACTAATTGCTAAAAGATGAAATTTTTGAAAAAACTTATGAGGCTGTAAATATTCCAAACATAAAGGTTGTATTAATTTGCAACATCTTGTATTGTTTGGGAATATCTAATGAAAAATAGGTGTGTCTGGTCGAAAAAGTCGCTATGGCAGTGTCACCATCGTAGTGAGTATATTCTGAGTACAATAGCGGGCCAAAAGGGCTACCCTGAGGGACTCCCGCATCCACCCTGTACATAGAAAAGTGAGAAGACCCACCCAAACTCTGAAGTAGCTCGATTCGTTTTACTCTTCTTCTGTGCATTGACTATTGTCTTGCCATGTCCGGGGTAAATTTTGTACCCGCTGTACGAGCAGAGGCCGATCTTCATTGTAAATAGATTCGCAGATAGAAAAGACTGTTGTTTAATTTCTTTTCTGGATTAATGGGAAAATAAAGGAACAATCTGACAAACATACACGAAAAGCAATAAGCTTAACCATCTATGCACTAATTTAAGCCATCTATATTTTTTACTAGAAATAAACTGTCTCTAATATCGTCTTTTTAAAAAGTCTTTTATGTGTGGCCACATTTTTCCCTCTGGACAAAACCTATTATATTTTGTCTCTTTCATCCTCGATCAGGTGAACCAGCTTGCCCATCTTCTTCGATGAATCCAATGCCACTTTCCTGTACGTCTTTATGTGGCAGAGCTTTCCATTTTCCAGTAGTGTGCTCATTAATCCAGTCCAGCGTCTTAAGGTTGGGTGTACCGGCCAGGCTGTTAGAGCAATGTTCATGGAGTCTCAACTCAGCATGAAACATCATGTTGTTGCTTGTAAACCAAAGGCGGATCCCACACCTCTTTCGTTTTTAGTACGACCTCTGATTACGGTGATAGTTGCTTGTTGATGTGCAATTCTTCTATAAGCACCTCTTTTGCGTTTTTTTATGCTATTGCGTCTACCAACGTCTGATTGTTCCTCCTCGAAATTTTTGCAGCTCAATTCGTCCAGGTAAAATAAAAGAATGAGGTAGTGCGGAGCGGGTAGGATGTCTTCGTGATTCCAGAATAAATCCAAGAGCAAGAAAACCTATTCGTTCGACAAATACTCCCGAGTAGAGAACTCTTTCTCCACAAGAAAGGGAAAATATAGTGCGATCGATTAGAAGGTGTAAACGGATAAAAACACGATAACTGTCGTTAAGGAAAGTTTGTACTGAAGTAGAAGCTTCTTTTGCGTCTTATTACCATTTTACAATGGAACTGTTTGAAAAGCCAAAAACATGGTATACGTTTATTACAACAGGGTGCAAAAATAAATCAGGAAGTACATTGGTAAGGAGGGTGAAATCACCAACCAAATTTTAAGGGCAATCCTAAAAACTAGTTTTTTATGTTAAGAGGGTGCTGTAAGGTATAAAACCTAATAACCGTTGCAACTCAAAATGAATAACTATAAGCCTTCTCACCGAGAAATGTCATATGCAAGAGCATTTTACCTGAAACTGCCATAAGTGTACGTCTTACGCCAACTGTAAAGGCATTACCAGATAGCACGAGGAGGCTAGATAAGGGTAGCCATCTTTCTTTGAGGAGGTAAAGAAATCGAGAGATTGCCGAGTTTTCTGACTGTGGCAGAGATCAAAGCCTAAGAGTTTTCATACTTGCAAAGAGACTTTTCAGACAATTTCCTTTTTCCCGCCTGTTCGATGGGGGCGGTAAACACTCCCACCCTCTGTTTACCACCCTAAATCACCTGACGTCACCACGATCGATCGCCCACCCTCAAGGAAGCCTCCAGACCCGTCGACGGACGGGGACCTTTTTGACAGAAACCGCTCGTTTTTTCCCCATTTCACGTCGAATTCCTTTTCACCTGCTCTCGGCCCGGCCCCGCTTTCCTCCGAGGGATGGCCGAGGAGGAGAAAAAGGGCAAGAAGAAAGTCTGCCTCGTCACCCCGAAAGAACAACAGGTAAATCGTGTCTGTTACAGGGTTATTCAGGTTCTATCTAGTTATTTCACGTGGTTCGACGTACAATCATATCAAATCCCTCTGGTTTGTATTCTACCTGACGATATACAAAGTTCCACCCATTTAATTTTTTCATTTTCTCAATAAAAGAAAATTCTGCCTTTAATTTTTTTTTCAATAGATATTTGTTTACGCAATGTTTTAAATTGGAAATATTAATTAGAGTAAACACACTTACTCCATAATCCAAAACAAGGTTAAAGGATTTTTCTATGTTTACTTTTTAAGGAATTTAGCATGTTTATTCAGACTCATTTGAATTCTAAAGTAATAAACTGTTTTCGTCTTTGTTTTCTTAATTTTAATTTTTATACTTAAAAATGCCACTTAGTGGTGAGGATGTTGCGCGTGGTGTGACGATTGTTCCATCAGGTATGCGGCTATTGCCATGATAGTTTCCCGAACACTGCGAGACGCCGTTACATGTTTTCAAGGTACTGGGTCGTACCATAAAAGGCCTGGGTCTGGACGCCCTAGAGTAACAGAACCACAGGATAACCTTTTTTGATTAGAAAATTTTGCGAAATTGGCACTTTACTATTGTTCAAGTGATCCATCATCAACAGGAAGTTCGAGGTGTCCAAATTGCTGAACACGCTTCTCGAAAAAGAATAAATCGGTCTGGACTGATGGCTTTTCGCCCCGGAAGAGGACCAGAATTGGCTAGAACCCACAGAGTTGCACAGCTCCCATTTGCTAGCGAACAAAGCCATTGGTCTTTGGACGATTGGTCTATCAACAGCTAAGTCATTTCAGCCCCCCAATGCAATCAGTTTTTAGACCAAACCCACTCACACTCTCACTCACTCTTAAATACAATCTTCCTTTACACAGAGTTGCACGGCTCGCATTTGCTCGAGAACACAGCCACTGGTTTTAGGACGACTGGTCTGCTGTACTTCCTACAGATGAGTGTACGATTGCCTACGATGCCCTCCTGCGCTCTCAGATGGGTGTGAAAGAGTGTGATGAAGGCGAAATCAAAGGCACGAAGCCTGTAATTTTTCCCAGAGCCAACCTTTTCAACGTAGCTCAGCGATGGTGTGGTCTGGACTTTCAACGGAGAGTCGCAGTGTTGGCCGTCATTCGTGTAGGTTCATCGAATTTATGAGATAACCTCAAAAGATGGATAAAAACACGTTCATCACTTCCTGATACAGTCTACTATCTGAAGACTTTTCGTTCGTAGACTAACCTCCAGCAGACATTTCCAGAGTGATATGCCGATGCATTTTTAATTTTTTAAAACCGAAACGCACTTATTAAACGTTATAAAACGTGAAACTTGTGAATGAAATATATATATATCAAGTTATTTTCCAAGTGGGTGGAATTTTTTGCCTGTCAGTGTATTTTCGAACCTTTTAGTGTCTTATCTCGCCTTATTAAATCCACCGTTCTTATTTCATCGAGAAAAAAAAATATGCTACAGATTTGTTTGTTTTTATTTTTTTTTAAATGTGCCAAAGACGAATACTTTTTATTAGATTATTGCTATACCGCACATTTCAGTTGTTAGAGTTCTGAATTGTCCTCGAGGTCAGGCTTGACGCTCCCTGTGTAGCCGTTGTTCGGGATTTGTCGGATCCAGCGCCTGTAGTAAACCGGTAGACATGCCTCCTCGGCTCCCTCGATCAGGTCATCGTGGTAGATTTTGGACGGGCGGAATTTCATTTTCCAAAGACCGTTTATCGTCTCAGGCTTTGCGGGGGTCTGAGGATGAAAAAAGAATGGTTTTAATTGGTTAAATTTAATTGGTTAATTGGTTAAATGGTTAATTGGTTAAAACAAAACAAAAAAATCACGAAAATCTTATGTCAAGTATTTTTCTTAAATAAACATAGGTGAACTTATGTTGAACCGACACAGGGTCACTTATTGAGCCTGTCTCCAACTCCTCCTGATGATGGCGCAATGCCGAAACGAGTTTGAATAAATCAAACCACCCGCGAATGGAGAAAGACCCAGTTAGTGACCGTGTACCAGTTTCTAGACTCGCAGACCAATATCCATCACCGACTATAGATAAACTTGTTTCCAAAACAAAAAAATATTTTGGTCTATAGGATTATTTCGATCAGCGACCCTTCGAAAAACAAAATAATTCACATTTTAGAATGTATATTATACATCAAACGTTAAACTCAAAGGGTAGAAGAACAAAAAGTCAAGAATATATTGAAGAGATGTTAGTCAAAATATAAATAAAATTACACAATGACAGATTTTAATATTTGTAACGCACACGTTTATGTTAATTCGCTTTTTGTAAAAGATAGCTCTACTTAAAGGCTGTTTTAAGCACTCAACTGACACAAAACAATTTATGAGTAGTAAGAACTATTTTTCCCCAGAAGCGACAAATCTACTGGGTACTTTGAAAACGATTTTGCAAGCGAACAACGACCACGTGATAATTATTATTTAAAACACCCCCTTGGAAAATACCGTCAAGTGCACTTTGGCAACCTGTGGAACTGGGGTTCGCTCAAAAACCTGTTACAGAAATTATATTTATGGGATCGGAACCGATCGAAATGAAGGGGTGGCTTTTCACCATGACAACGGACGGTCACGTCTCTTTGAAGATACAAAGCCGGAGGGACAAGTAGGACGACCGTCATATTCACTTGACCCGACGTCAAACGCTTGTGTCCGTTTCCCAAGAAACATAGGGAGGAAAATAACCACCTGTTTAATTAACATAATTGCTGTAGGTTTATAATAATGAATTTATGATAATCCTTGTTTCATAGTTAGTTTAAGACATTAAGGGGATTAGAAAATAGCATAGATCAACAACTGAAGATGGCGTTAAGGTGGAGCTCGTCTGACAGACGAACCAACTAGAAAAGGTTTGTCCATGGGCATTTAACATTCTGGTTCGGTTGATTTCGCTACTTTTCTCTACGTGTTTCTTTCCGTTACCTTTGTATCAATTATGAGCAATACTGTCGACAACACAGAAGGGTGGGCAAAATGAAACTAATCACGGTATAGCACACAGACAAATTGAATATGGCAAAAAGCTGAAACATGTCAGACAGACATAATCAGCTAATAAAGGATTATTAAGGATAACTGTGCGTGTTCAAGCTTCAATTTTTACAAATTGAAACGCTCTTGTAAGATGACTTTGGAACTTGACCGTCTCCGGGCATTCTGGTCCGCTTGGTGTTCCTAGTTTTGTCTGCCAAAACTCATTTCATGACGTTTTTTCTTCTGTGTCATTTGTGTCCATTCATACTGGTGACACCTTAGAACCAGAAAGAAGGAAACTAATCACGGTATAGCACACTGACAAATTGAATGTGGCAAAAACAGGAACATGTCAGACAGACAAAATCAGCTAGAAAAGGATGACTAAGGATAATTGTGCACGTCCAAGCTGCAACATTGTACAGTGAAATTTGTCGATGGCTTTTGGTATGACTGGAATGGTTAGGGATGGTTAGTCGTCGTTGAAGCTACAATTTTTACAAAATGAAAAATGGCAAAAAGGAGGGCAAATTCGATAAGTTGTAGGTTGAGATGGGGAGTTAGTGCCCGATAGAAACGATAGCTAAGTCAAGATAGCTGAAGTGTTTAAAGCAGCGGCGTATTGAGCCGAAGGTCGTGATTCGAATCCCGTTCGTGACACTGATTTTTTCAATTCGAACAAGGCCTTATGTACAAAGAATAAAGTAATTGAAATATGAAATGTATGTAGGGTGACCTTGGTCGTTTCTGATCATATACTTGTTTTAGCGAGTTCGTCTGTTAAAGTAGCATTCCTATGTTAAAACGACACTGGCGGAATAACACACAGCCGAAATCCAAACAGGACTACGTCTGGTAGAAAAAACACAACAAGAAAGAACAAACCAGGATGATCTTGGACGTTTAAGATTAGTTTATATTGTCAAATTATGTGGTGGCCCTTGCAGTTTGATCGCCTTCTATCAAACTGTCCCGCTTGACGCTTATTTCATTTCTCTAAACTCATTTCAAGCTGTGTTCTTTTTAGTTGTATCTTTGGATAAATTTTCAACAACTCTTAAAAAGTCAACATAAAGGAAGTACAAGGTAACCACAGACTAGAAGGACAAACCCCCCAAAAAAGGGCCAATCGAAATAGATCAAGCTAAAGGTTCATCGCCACTCAGATATAACACCATATTAAAACAATATCTTTCAGGTCTGAGACGGGGTGTTCTTGTATTTAGATTCCTCCCCGTCATCCTGGTCCGCTTGCCTTCGCAGATTTCTTCTTCACATATGACATTCCTTGATGTGTTGTGTTAAAATTCTCATCCCATAATCACTTTCTTAACACTAAAGTCATTTAAGTCGGATTAGTGTCAAGAAATATTGCATACTGTGTAGCTTCGATCAAAAGATCTCAACTACAAGAGTAAGTTGGGAAGTATAATTTTCCTTGATCGTCCTGATCCGTCCTGGTCTCGCTGTTTTGTCTTTCAGAAACGTTTGGGCTTCTCGCCGTTATCACTGATTGATTTGTGTGTTATCTCACATTGTAAAAATTCTTTTATTTAATATAAATATATTATGGCTAACCCACTAAAGATCGAAACAGGTTTGAAAGAGAAAAACATCAAGACTAGATACCAGGATGATCGAGCTACATAAAAATTCAAGCTTCTTTTGTGTATTCTTCCACTTTTTTCAAGACTTTTGAGTATATTTTTTGATATAATATTTTGATATAAATCATAACAAAAATTTGACATTTATCATCCATGTGCGCTCATGACAGCAGATAGTGTATAGACTTTAAACAATAACTGTCGTTCTTTTTCTAACATGATACATTTTTCAAGTTTGGGTTATTTTAATGAGATTAATTTGAAGTAATACTTACTTCGTTCAACTGGTAAGTGTAAGCTTCAAAAAGTCCACCCCTACTTTTCTCAGATTGCATCATGACTGTCAAAGGCTTGTAGATCTTCGACGGAACGCCCATCAATCTATAAACAAAATTAACGTCAATTCATTCACTAATTTCGTGGCCCGCTTGACCAATTAATTAACGTCAATTTAGAATTGAATAACAACTTATTTTTAACACTTAAATAAAAAATTGGATTCCCTGAAATTGAGATCAGTCTTAGCTAGAGAAGGATTCTTTCAAAATCGGCTAAGCAGTAAGTTCGTCCATTTTTTCAATAATTTGAAAAATCTGTTTAATGAGTTGCTTTCAAAATAAGAACTTATTAAAAATCCCTTCCTGTCAATATTTTTCAATAATGGAAAATTTATTCCGTATGTTTATGACAATGATGACTATTGAGAAAGGACATAAATCGTCAAAGTTTGGTCGAATTGGAAATTATTCTGCCAAGACGTCTTCGGAACGGAAAGTGTCAATTGCACCAAATAACGTTCCCAGGCTTAACGGACTTACTGGATTGAGGAAAAGCGACCTGAATTATTGATTAGGACTGGAGTGGTTTTACTCCATGGCAACGAAAATTTCTCATGTTGAAAGTTGAGACAAGTTTCGTCACTACAGCATTCGCCTAACATCGCATAGTTTATATTTTACTACTATTCAATTTTTTAAACAAAAAGATAAAATTTTAAAAACACATTTAAAAAAAAAGTTTTACGCCATATCTAGAAGACCTAGAAATCAAAACAAAACGAGAAAAGACAGTCCATGACACTGTTCATCACCCAATCAGTACAATCGAAATCCAAATAATTCGTGCACCTTGGGAAATATTTTTTATCACGATTGGCAATGTTTCCAACGTAGAAAATCTGGTCATCTCCTACCTCCTAGTCCGAGTATTCTCGCTGTTTGCCTGTCAGATTTGGCAATATGCCATAATCAATGTTTGGTCTTCCGAGATTCATAAAGTAATATTCTGGCCAATGGACGGACGAACATGAGAACGTAGTTGGCGACGAAAGCGAGTATAAACGAACAACGACGGTGTATTATCAAATTAAAACTAACCATCTCTAAGATCTCACCACAATATTTCCAAATAGGTTGTACTTAAAGTGAAAACAACTGTTACGCTACTTGAGCAACACCCTGCATTCTGATGTATCTATTCTTTTTTTTTTTTCATTTTGTTGCTATCTCGGATGTTTGGTCTGTACGTTATTCCGTCGGCTGTGCCCTTTAATAAGGCGATGAAATCTCCGCTGGGTCACAAACCAACAAATGAAGAAGGCGAATACCAAATTTCGTCCAATAGCTGTGGTCAGTTTGTTTGATCGCCGGTCTGCCGGTATTTTCTTTCTTATTCAGAGCTTTGTCCGTGTTTTATTCCGTCAGTTGTGTCCTTTGTATAAGGTGCTGAAAACTCAGATTGACCACAAACCCACCAGCTTGGTGAGGTTTACACTGGTGTCTATCCACGTTAGCAGTGATTTTGTCTGTTCGTTATTCCATCAGATGTCATTTTAGACACAAGACAACTCAGAAGCAGACCATTGTAAAGTTGACTAACCTCTTTACCCAGCGAATAGCAAAATACTTAATCGCGTCTGAAAGCTGTGATATTATGTAGCTTGATCACTGACCAACTTGATCTATCTGTTTGCATTTTGTATATATTCAGAGATGTGTCTGTGTTTTATTCCGTCAAATAAACATCATCAGTCATGTATAAGGTGCTGAAAACTCAGATCACAAACCCACCAGCTTGGTGGGTCTGTCTGGTGTCTAGACTGGTGTCTATCCACGTTTAGACATTGCGCCTCCTGTAGTGGTTTTGTCTGTTCGTTATTGCGTCAGCTGTGTCCTTTTACACACACGGCATCTCAAAAGCAGACCATTGTAGACTAACCTCATTACCCAGAAAATAGCAAAACACTTATTCGCGTCTGACTGCTGTGATCTTATAAAGCATGATCACTTTTCAAGTTGATCTATCTGCGTTTGAATATATTCAGAGGTTTGTCTGTGTTTTAATCCGTCAGCTGTGTCCTTTGTATAAGGTGCTGAAAATTCAATGGGTCACAAACCAAAAAACGAAGAAGGTGAAATACCAAACCACCTCCAACAGCTGTGGTCAATTAACTTGATCACGGTCAACCTTATCCATTTCGTAGTCAGAGGTTTTATCTGTGGTTTATCCCGTCATTTGTGTCATTCGTATAATGCACTTCAAATTTGGCCTACAACCCACCGTTTAAGTGTCTTTAATCTGGTCTGATGTCGCCGACGATAATCCTGACGTCTATTCACGTTTAGGTATTGCGCCTCCTGCAATGGTTTTGTCTGTCCGTTATTCATCAGTTGTCATTTTACACGCACAGCACTTCAGAATCAAACCATTCTAAAGTCTAACAACCTCATTAACCACCGAATTGCGAAATATTCATTGGTCTATAGCAGCAATGTTCTTATGTAGCTTGATCACTGATCAACTTGATCTATCTATTTGCGTTTCAATGTATTCAGAAGTTTTGTATTTTATTCTCATTCAACTGTGTCCGTTGTATAAGGTACTGAAAAGTCAAATGGATCAAAAACCCACCAGCTAGGTGGTTTAAACAGCTTGATCATCAAAGATCATCCGGCGTCTCTTCGCGTTAGGCATTGCACCCCTTTCAGTGTGACGAAATACCTAAACGCTGGAGGCAGACCAAACTATTGTACCCGGATGAACTCAGACGATCAAGCTACCATGTCTAAGCAGGCCTTAACAGAATGTAACGTAATTGCTTACTCGTCCAGCTTCGGCTTGAGACACTCCGGCACTTCCCAGAGCGATCCCCAGACCTGGCAGTCGCACTCTTTGACAATAGTCGGAAGTGTTCCATAGTAAATCGGGCTGAATTGTCCAAACATCAGCTTGTAATCCTGCATCAACATTTATCATGTTTAAATGTTAATTCATAATACCATTATGGTTAATAACCACGGTTGTTTCACAAATATGTTAGGTTCGTCAATCGGCACGCTTACCTCTAACTTAGCGCTCCTGACACGTTTGACGTTTTTTCCAACGCAGCACTCCATCCTGTTGCTAAGCATGTTGGTGCAGTAAGCAAAGTAAAAAAAAGTTCTCGACATTTTTGAATTTTTGTTTTTTTATTCGGAAAACTTGCTTTCTTGGATTTTGACCTCTTGCGATGACTTGAATTTGCTTGTTTTTTCAAACATATGCTTTTTTTTAATCAAATATAAAAGAGAAATAAATTCTGTTAATTTTATTAATTTTAAATTCGAAACGCCCTCGCTGCTATTTAATAATATTTACTGATAGTTTCTATTTAAACTTAAATTTAAATGTATGTGTGTTGTACTGCTATAAAATGTGAGCGCAATAAAAATATGTTAGTAATTTTTTATGAAGTCGAGTTCATATGGTTAACTTGCAGTGCACACACGTTAAGGATTTTACAAAAATAAATTATTAAAGCACACTATAATAAAATAGAATAGAATAAATTTTTATTTTCACATGAGCACAACAATATATACAATAATTTTAGAACGTAGGAAAAAGTGACATTTTACAATGTCTTCTTACACTAATCATTTCTATATTCAAATAGGTCAGAGAAATTCCATAATAGTTTCTGGGAAAAAATTTATCTTCAAACAAGATAATGAAAGACCGATATACATACATAAAGAAATATGTAAAACTTTTATTTGCGCATAATCTTTCGTGATAGTGATTGCTGTTTTATGTCCTTATAAATCCAGACTGACCTGGGTTATGGCAAAGTCGATCATATATTTACTGACTTCCAGCCGGCCTTCAATCAATATTATCTCACGTTTTATGAATCAGCAGAAACCGCCCATTTTTGCTGTAATTTTTCAGTTATAAGATAACCTTCGAATGGGGTTTTGGAAAAATGAATCCTGTCTTTGCTGCTGCTGAGTTAGTAAACGCCCTTGCAGGCTTCATTCCTGAGTCATTTAAGCAAAAAAAAAAGACATTTTTATTATTAGTTTTATTTTACCCTTGGCTGTCACTCTTTTAGCCGACAACTTAGAAGTCCTTGTTTAAAAATTAATAAGTTCGAGGCTTGCGAGTTGATAAGACTGTTTGATCGTATTGTACCTATCCTAAATAAGCACGCTTCTGGCATTTAACCACCGTTGGTCTGTGCATTATTCCGTTAGTTGTGTCCTTTTATAAAGTGCAGGCACTATAAGAAACCATCGGACCTAAGAAAAACCAGCGGATTAAGGTAGATGATAACTGCGGTCTTATATAGCTTGAACGTCACTGATCATGGTGGTATATCTGTTATGCCTATAAGCAGTTCGGCATTAACCTATGTTCAGTTAATCCGCGCATTATTCCGTCAGTTGTGTCCTTTTATATGGTGGAAGTACCTCAGAAGAACATCGAACCAAAGAAAAACCAGTGGATGGCGAAATATCTGCGACTGACAGCTCTGGTCTTATTCATCTTCGGTATTTAACCATCAGTTGGTCTTTCCATTATTTTCCACTTTTGTTCTTTTATAAGGTAAATTCCCTCCCAACCTGTGTGTGGCGAAATATCTAAACGCATCTGACATTTAGCTGCTATTATTTAGTTTGATCATCTCCGGCCATACACGTATGTCTATACGCATTCGACATTTTACATCTTTCAGTTGTTTTATATGTTATCCATCAACTATACATTTCATCAATAGTACACACCTCAAAAACATTCAGGTGACTTGTTGATCCTCGATGATACTTCAAGGAGGATTAAGTGTAGGTAACCAGATTGATCGTATTTAATTTGTCCGTGTACTATTCCGACTGTGTACCGTCATAAGAGGAGCCATCCCATGATACCATTGGACCAAAGACGAACGAGAGGATGGTAGAGTACCATGATGTCCATAACCTCTCAGGTTCTCCATTGCGTCCATAGCTGATACAAATTAACTCACCTAGCATTTTTAAAACTTCGAACAGAGAAACAAACGACATTTTTCGTAAATTCATCTGCTTCGGTGGTTGTTCTTCATTCACTTCTTCAAGCATGTCGGCCCATTTTTAAAATGATAAAACTGACACAACACAGCAAGACTGTACCGTATGTAATTAAACTGTCCTAATTATCTACTTCTGAGATGTCAATACCTAACAAACACATGTAACAAAATAACACACGGTTCAATCGTTGAGGATCGCAATGCCACAAAAAAGGAATAGTCAGGACAGGATGATCTACATAAAAATTTATATCAATTCACCGTTGATAATAAAAATAGAGTTATTTTACAGCAGAACGCATATAAACTAAGCTTAAATGTTTGGGGAAATGCTGCAACCATCTCCAACCATGGTCATCTGTTCTCTTCCATCTGGATAAAACCATCGATCTAGTTTCGGCATATCACCAGGTGGTTGTTCTGTGGCCAATCCAGTGAACATATCGTCTGGTTATGGCAAATCAGTACAAAGTGTTTTATACTGAGGTATAAATGAATGGAAATCGTACCCAGGGAAAATATTATTTGCTCAAGTATAAAAACAGATTATATCATCTACCCAATTCTGTCATACAACTTTGGTAACGTGTTGAATTTATTAGAATAGATGAATTTTTTGGCCGATCCAGGCTGGATTTGAAATATGAAAAAGACCGTATAGAAAAAAAAAATCAGCCACTGGGTCCGTCTTCATTCGCTGGTAAAGTCGGACCCAATAATTGACTCGGTACATGTTCACCCGTACCTTCGCCCCCAGTATCAACAATTAAATTAATCGAGCTGTTTATTTTATATGTCTGTAGAGGAACTGATGATAATAAGAGTAAATAAAGAAATAAACTTTTAAATTTTTCAGTCAGTCTGAGTATAGTCGTTAGTCTGAAGCGTAATTTTATGAACGACTTTATATGTAGTAATTAAAATTGTTGTAAAACAAATTTTTAAAGGACAATAGATAAGCACAGTTATCCTAATGGAGTTTGCAATTTGATAATCACCGGCCATTAGGACACAGACGCCGTATCGAGTATAAACGAAATCGATAACACTTCGCGGCGAACCCTTTATCGCTTAATCCGCCTTTTGGATCAAACGCCTTAATGCCTTAATCCCGTGGAAAGTCCCAACGAAGCCAGACTATCTAGGGATGATGAATTAACCAGGAACTTTAAACATTTCAGGATGAAACGAGACATTTATAAACACTTAAGCGAATCGCCAATAGAAAGATTGTAAACATAATAGTTTAAATTTATATTATAAATTCATTTTGTTGCGATTTTTCTTTAGGTTGTTATCATTTCTGATAATTTTAGTCTACTGTTTATGTCTGTCTATTTAGATGTTTTACCATCTTTACTGGTCTGTGGTTCAATGATTCTGACGTGCTTAGACGGCATAAAAGACAAAACTGAAGGAACAACGCACAGACCAATTGAAGATGACCGTCGAAACGCAAATAGACAGACAAGTCGGCAAAGATCAAGTTGATCGTACCTCTTTCTCCTTGAAGGTTCAGCCATGAAAATTGTGAAATATTATAACCATTGATCTGATGTCGCTTGGATCATCCTAGTCTGAATATTCTCGCCGCTTGGGTTCTTCAAATTTGGTAGATATTTGCCATCACTGACTAGTCTGTGGTTGTACAAATGGCCTGCTTTTAGGGAACTTACGAAATGCCAAATTTGCTCAGATGACATTGAAATAGGCAAAAGACTGCAGGACAATACAGAAGCCGAGTTTGGTGGTTTGTTAATTTGTGGAATAGTCTGATTCAGAAGGGTATCGACATGAAGAACACAATTGACGGAATAACACACAGGCCAACTGAACAAAGCGAAATACCGCATCATGATAGAGAAACCAAGCGAGTTTAGGTGTTTTGCCATAATCACTGTAGTCCAATGGTCTGCATCTGTGACGTCTCTACAGAAAGCAATGACAACAAAATGATCGATGATTATCAAGTTAAATAAGACTACAGCGTTTAGATATTTCGTAATCCATTAGTTAGTCTTCGGTCCTATGTATCTTAAAATGCCTACACCTTAAAGGACACATCTGAAGGAATAAGGATAAGGTGATACTACTGGGGAATATTGTAGCTGCATAGTGATGAACTGGTAGGATGGTAGTCCGTTTGTTCTCGCTCGTTTTGTCCCTCTCAATCGGTATATCGGCATTAAAGTCATATTGGTTGAAAATAAATGTCATTCTGAAATGTAGATTGAAGATGATCACGTTTTTGATTTTGTAACTTAAAAAAGAAAACGTTTAAAACAAATTATTTACAGTGATTTTATAATTTTCCAGGAGCTGGTTTCAACCAGTGAAGGCGAACGAAACTGGCCTGGGGTCCTGATAGCTCTTCTAGTAATTCTAGTCGTCCTCTCTCTCATCCTCGTCTCTACGATGCTCCTTACACCTGGGGACCGCCTTCCCAGGATAACGAAGCCTAAGCTAGATGTACTTCCGCCTATGAAAAGACAAAACCGACCTGTCTGGACATCAAGTAAGGTTTTTCGATGTATTGCCAAGGAAATCTTTGAGATTTGTTTGTTAGTATGTTTCTTGTTGTCTTTCGTTTATATTATATTGTTTAAACCATTAGCTCAATTAAGACTAGGGCTCAATTTAAAACCTCCATCATCAAGCTATAAAGCTAATCTAATTGAGGGTCGATGAGTATTCCCTGGTCACACACCCCACACTCACGCTAATAAGTACACCCAATCTAATGTTAACGCAAGAACGTATATTTTAGAAAATAACTATATCAAAAAAGCCAAGACCCTCCAACCTCCAATACACAAACTACCGATAATCTAATTGAAAATTTGTCAAATAATCCGCCCTCTCATATCATGTGTACTGTACTTATACATTCACGCCAATAAATACACCCATTATATCTAAATGCCCTGAAACATTCGATAAGGTACTTTACTTCGACTGCTGAAACCTCGATATGCTTCCACCACTTTGGGTACACATCAAGGGATGTGTTTGATCAACCTCTCACACTCCACATCCACGTTAATAAATACATCCAACTTCACGTTAACACAAAAACATTGCATATCAAGAAGAGTACCCCGATCTTCCATAACCGAATAAACAAACTATAAGGCAATTGAGGATGTTTTCTTTTTATATACTAGTAAAGTCAAAACGTTCCTAATTGGCTTTACTATCCCACTAATACGAACACTCTGGATCAAGGTATGGTCTTGAAGGAGAAGGCAAATTTAATTGCTCTGCCAAGCTTTCGACCTATTTTAAGATCAACATCAGAGCATTAAAATTTTCTTTCTTTTTCAAAACCATACCTTATTCCAGAGTGTTCGTAGGTGTAAAACTGGTCGATAATTCTAATACCGCATCCTACTATAAAGTATGTTAAGTTCATAAGTTAAAATATTTACATTTTTTAGGAAACGAGGTAGTATTTAGAAACGAGCTTGGCGGTATCAGCATTTTCAACCCGGAAAGTAATGAAACGCGAGATCTCCTGGACAACGCGACATTCGTAAGTACAACTCTAAGGGGGAGGGAGATCTCTATAACTTTTTCCCATTTTCACTTATTTTTAAATAATCAATAGAGGCAACTGGACGCAGATGATTTCAAACTGTCCGCAGACTACGAGTACCTCTTGTTCATCTCGTCCCCAAGACGGATTTACAAAAACACGGAAGAGGCGGTATACCACCTTTACGAAATTGCAACCAAGTCTGTTTTTAAATGAGTCAAGTAAGACTTATGGTCGGTGTAACTTTTTTTTACGATTTGTTTTTCAGGACAAGGTGGCACGTGACGCCCGTTAGCGACGACTTTCACACCAGGCAGTATTACTTGAACAGGGTGGAATTCGCCCCGGTCGGACACGACTTGGCCTTCGCCTACGAGGGAGAGTTGTACTTTGTCAAAAACGCGGAGAGACATCCGAAGATGATCTCTCCGCCTCGTCTTAATCAGTGGGTCCGTCACGCTCATCCGGATTGGCTCTACCAAAAAGAAGTATTCCGGGATGACGTGGCCTTCTGGTTTTCTCCCGACGGTGCCTTCCTCGCCTACGCCACCTTCGACGACTCGAACGTCGGGAAGGTGTCGATCAGCAGGTACACCTCCGAGCAGTACCCGAAACACACGGAAATCCCATATCCGAAGGTGAGTGCCACAGTGTCTTGCACTTAGTTCTGGTCGATTTTATAAAATTTCTTTCAGCCTGGGACTCAAAACCCTGAAGTGAACGTAAGCGTGATAGATCTGTCTGACTTCACAACACACACTCTTCAAAGACCTAAAATTCTAGAGGGAGAGTAAGTCCTTTCTTTACTACTTAGTTATTTCAATTACAAAAGCACATACGAAACTATATAATAAAAACAATCTTTCATAAGAGTTAGTAGATAAACTTTAGGATTTATTTGATATTTGAATATGCACGAAAGGTAATCTCAATACAAAGGTACTTTGATCAAATTCCATCTGGAAAACAATTAACGTCCAGTTTAAAAACCTTTTAAAATGGGGAATATAGACAAATCACCACACTTAGAGCACCAATTGGCAATTTAGACTTAGAACTTAGATTAGATGAGCACGTAATGAGCAATACTGTTTAGAATGGCACGGCGTTATTTCTTTTCCCGTACAGCACCCCCTATCTATCAGAAGTCGAATGGGGACCCGATTCTTCTCTGGGTCTTGTCTGGGTCAACAGGAGACAGAATATTTCCGTCTATAGCCAATGCTTCGCTCCCAATTTCACCTGTGAGACGGTAAAAGCAGCTATGCGCACCAATAACACCTTTCTGATAGTTACAGTACTGGAGAGTTTTACTGAACGATGGTTATTTTTGTAGAAAAGCACGATGAACTCGGACAAGCTGGGTGACTTGAGGCCGTCCAGGAACACTTTCGAGACCAGAAAGTTCCTCGATCTTGTGTCCTCCTATCCCCAGTTCTATAAGAAACTGTCCTCAAACAAAACACTGTAATTAATATTGGCATTAAACTTCAAATCTTCCGGTGTACTCAATGTTTTTAATTGCATAGATATTTCGAGGCGTTCCCAGATAATAAGAAAACACAGAGACATCTCTTTGAGCTGGACGAGGAGTCGGCAAGTTCGGGCCCGATCTGTCTAACATGTCCAACTAGGTTTGGTAATCTCACGACGGACGTGGCGTGAGTACGGTCTTGCCAATCCTGAAATATCTGGAAAATTTATAAACCTATCATTTCCAGGGTGCCGGCGAATTCGAGCCAGGCGGACTGCCATCCAGTCAGATCTACCGACTGCCTCTTCACGAAATCCGAATTCTCCCCTAACTTCAAATACTACATGGTCACCTGCTTAGGTAATTCTTGTGGATCTGTCAGTCGGACGGTTCATCCTAAAAAGGAGTTTTGGTTTCCAGGGCCGGACGTGCCATCGGTGCATGTCATGGACATCGCGTCCAGCAATAAAATCAACACCATCAAGGAAAACAACGAGCTGAGGACCATTTACTATTCCTACGCTCTTCCACAAACCAAGATCTTCCAGGTGAAACTCCAGGAAGGCAAGGTCGCACATGTCAAACTAAGACTGCCACCGGGCATGAGAGAATACGAAGAAACAGCATTTCCACTATTACTCAAAATGTAATTTCGTCTCGATAAAAATCCCTCTGTATTGAGTTCATAATATATTTATTTACAGTTCTCACAGGCCGGAAGAGCCTTCTGTGGATCACAGATGGTCCATGAACTACGAAACTTATCTTTCTTCGGCGAAAAACTATATCGTGGCCGAAATTGACACTGGGCAAACGGTCATCGGGCCCAGTGCCGCCTTAGACCAGGGGGCCGTCGTCCAGTACCTCATCAGCAAACTCAAATTCATCGATAAAGACAAAATCGGCGTCTACGGCAAAAACTACGGCGGATATCTAACTGCTATGATCCTCAGTGAAACGCTCAACAATCTTTTCAAATGTGGGATATGTATATCCGGTGTCTTTTCCTGGTCACATTACAGTGCGTATAAAATAACTTTTTATTATATTGAAGTCTGAAATTCAAAGTACATAAGTACCGGTTCTGATAAGCCACAACCAAGAGCAAACGAAGTGTTGAAGAATTTTTTTTTTTTTTTTTTGAGCCGCCCATTTTCAAACTGAAAAAAATTCAATGGACAACATTTTACATTGAGAAAACAACAATTTACAGCCCAATTTGAAATAGTAAATTAGTAGTAGGAAAAAATTAACTGGTAAAGTTGGTTTTCACCACACCTTAATGTTGTATGTAGTGTAAATGGCTTTAAAGACAGGCTGTATTCTGAATCTTTAGAATTTCTTCTAGATTTAGAATACTTCTTATATATTTTGATCTTTCTAACCTCACTGGGTTGATCTGATGTCAATTTACATCGAATTTTCCACTGTACTAATTTTGATAGCTTTTGTACAGATTCAGTCTGGACGGAGGCATGGCTCGGCACAGCTAACAGCACAGACAACTACCGTGGTTATGAAGAAGCAGATGTGCTCAAAAAAGCAGGAAACTTGAAAAACAAGAAAGTCCTCATAATCGACTCTGCCTACGACTACGATGTGCACTACCAACACGCCATGCTTATGGTCAGAGCTTTAGTACGAGAGGAAGTCATGTTCCAACACATGGTATGAATATTGATGTTTTCTTTTAAATATCTGCATTGTTAAGCTAACACATTTTTTTTTCTAACATGCAGACCTACCCGGATCAGCCTGAGGAATCGTTCATATCCAAACATTTCTACACTCTCACGGACCAATTCTGGGACGAGTGCTTTGGCCATCCCGACTATACAGACTGGGAGCAAGGTTTCTCTTCGTATTTCTCAATGAAAGGATAAAGAGTTTGAAAACTAAATACAGAGTCAGACAGGGTAAAGATAGTTCAGATATACATCGAAGATTCGGAAAACAACCAAAACTCTTTTTTAAGAAAAACCGTCCTGATTTTCCCCTTAAATTTAATTGTTTAGCCTAATATTAACAAAGTGGATTATACTGCACAGATTTAAAAAAAATTGATGTTAACTGGATGTTTATAGATGTATAATGTTTATGTAAATACAGGGTGTTGAGGGAAAAAAACAGTTAAATAATGATAACATAGATTTTACATTTATCAGTATGTGTTGTTAAAATTATAATGCATTCGTCTGCTGGTAGACAATGCAAAAAAAAATCTATTGTTATACACAATGTAGATTCTCATGTTATGCGTTGATTTGTGATTAATTCAAAAGTTTCTAACAGGTATCGTGCTTCCCCTCCAAACTTGGAGACAACTCGTACGTTGGTGCATATCATTATACACAAAGGTGCTTTTTAACTGAATAGTACCAATCAGGAGGGAGACAAAGATTCTCGAGAATGAATACAAACCAGCCCGTACTGGGTTTGTAGGCGAAATTACAAAATGCTCCACCCTGTATAAATGCTAAGAAAAAATTGATGTTACCGCAAAACAAAAATTTAAATTTAAAAAAAAATATTTATGTAATTAATTGAATAATGCGCTTATTGTGATATCAGTGCCACCATTTTTTTAAAATAAAACTATTGACTAATTTTACAAGGCATAGGTATATGTATTGTCCATCATATATTCTTTACAACAACAAAAAAAACTATAATTATTTATATAAATGTCAAAACAAAAAATATATTATATATGTACCTATATTACATGAGCATAATATATTATATACCACTGTATATTGATTATATTGTAAATGTAAAAATTATTATTATTATATGGTATTATATATTGTAAGAAAATATATCGGTTCGAGAAACATTTGTCTATTTATTTCAATTGCTTGTTTTAAATTTAGTTAAAAGCAAGTCAACAAAAGATTACGTTTATTTCGTAGATTTTTATGAATATTGCATATTGTCATTTTAACATTCTGTGCATGCTTCACTTTCCTTATTGAAGCAATGCTAGGTGAAAAACTTTATTGATTTATTATTCCAATTTTTCATTGTTATTATAATTCTTGTGTTAGTTTTATTGCTTTATTCACTAATGAACTGCCAGCTACTTATATTCTTTAACTTTGCTTTTGCATAAACATTAAATTTTGATGTCCCTTTCAAACTTGTTCAGTGTTTTTATGTATTTTAAAAAAATCACAAACTTACTTTAGTGTAAATAATGATGATGATGGATACTAGGTAGTTGGGGAGTATTATTATTATTTTTTTTTTTTTTTTTTTTTTTTGGGGGGGGGGTCCCGAAGTACTGCAGCCTTCTGGCTTATTTGTTGGACTGATTGTCATTCTTACAATTACTTTCTCAGTGTTTTCTTGGTTTCCCAGGAGGTTATGTTCCATGTTGCATAATGATATGGGTGGCTATTCATTGCATAACCTACAAATGGGGGGTCATTATTGAACGTGCCCATGTTGTGTAGATGTTTTCTCAGATGCCAGTGACTGATGTATAATAGATCACTTTGGGGTTCAACCTTCTCTAACTAATAAGCTGTTTTTAAAACACTTTTAACTACTTGAATACACGATGTAAAATTAAAAATAACTTCACATATGTAGTTTGGTTTCAACTTTTGATGTCCCACTTAGAGCCTTTTCTTTTTAAGGCCAATATTCATAAATGGCACCTTTAATTCTCTTCCATCTGTTATGACCCTTTGTTTTGCAAATCATTTAAACTTAAAGTTAAAAATTAATTCTCTTCCTGACTGTTTACAATTAAAATCAGATCGTAACCGGTAGCATTATATTTGCTTTTTTTAGTTTTTAGGAGTGGTAAAATACATGGGTCATTCCTTAGCTTTACATCTATTTTCCTATCTTTCTCAAATTTTAATCCTACTAATTTAGTTTTCTGATTCTTCAGGCATGATATTTTATAGTACAACAATGACCAACTCTTTCTATTCTTTGTACTAGCTTCTCTGAACCTGAGAACCTCATCCATTGTCGTTAACATAACACAAGTAACCAACACAAGCACAGAAACAAGATCAAAACCCAAGAGTACTTGATATTCCTCACAGCGATTGGAGATTACATTTCCATTCACACTAATAAATTTCATTCTCGCTAATAAATTACATTCACACACCATACTACATTCACTCTACCCCACACTCCATATTCCTTGTGATAATCGGAGATAAACCCTTCAGTCGCACTAATGAATCATATTGCTACATTCATTCTCGCTACCCCAAAGTCCTCAACATTCACCAGAGTAATTGCAGATTTGCTCTTCCATTCACTCTAGTAAATTACATTCACACACCTGACTAATTTCACACTGCCCCAGGGTACTCCAGATATCTTGCAGTAATTGGGGATAAGCCAATCATTTGCACTAAAGAAAAACCCCCTACTTATAAAAATATACAGAAGCTGCCTAGCAATGGGATACATCCCAAGCGCATGGAGAACTGTAAAAGTAGTTTTCATTCCTAAAGTCGCTAGGAAGAACTACACAGATGCAAAATCATACAGACCGATTAGTCTAACATCCTTTCTACTCAAAACACTTGAAAGGCTTGTTGAAAAGCATTTAAGGGACAGCTCCATAAAGGAAAAACCCCTCCATAAAAATCAACATGCCTACCAGAAAGGAAAATCATGTGAATCAGCACTACACCAACTAGTAATACAAATAGAGGATTCACTGAACAACCAGGAAATACCACTAGGAACATTCCTGGACATTGAAGGAGCATTCGACAATACTCCTTACAAAGCAATGGTTACATCACTCAAACAGCTCAGAACAGATGAGACGAGCTGTAGATGGATAGAATCAATGCTAACGAGCAGGAAAGTGCAGGTCTCCATGTTCCACGAAGAAGTTAAAGCAGTGGTAGCGAGGGGGCGCCCGTAAGGAGGAATACTCTCACCTCTGCTGTGGAACGTAGTAGTGGACGACCTCCTCTATGCAAACTAAATGAAAGCGGAATCTATGCCCAAGGCTATGCAGACGACATCGTCATACTAGTCAGGGGAAAATTCGACTCAACATTAAAAGAGCTCACCCAAAGAGCACTAAACTTGGTGGAACACTGGTGTTCAAAACGAGGACTTAGAGCAAACCCCTCAAAAACCACCCTAATCGCCTTCACCAAAAAAAAAGAAAAATGGAAATACAATGACTACATTTCTATAACGAAATGTTGCCCTTAAAAAATGAGATGAAATACCTAGGAATAATCTTTGATAAGAAACTAACCTGGAACCCTCACCTGCAACATACAATAGTAAAAACCAAAATATCGCTAATAACCACAAGAAGAGCCTTAGGCAAATCCTGGGGACTGAAACCGAAAATGGCCTACTGGCTATACACGCCTGTAATAAACCCAGAATAACCTATTAATCTGGTGGAACAAAGCTCAACAAAAAGTAGCTACCCGAACATTAGGCAGCTTACAAAGACTAGCAAACCTATGTATCACAGGGGCGATGAAAACAACCCCTACAAATGCACTAGAAACCTTGCTAAACCTACCTCCACTAGAAATATTCATACAGGGAGAGGCTAGGAAAAGCTCATTCAGGCTCCAAAAACGATTAAATTGGAAAGGAACCAAACAATTCGGGCACACAACCATAATTAAAAAAATCAGACACCCATTACTAGAAATGGGGACTGACTACATGGTCCCGGAAACAATCTTCATGACCTCCTACAAAATCTCAACAGACTACAAAGGAGAGGAAGAACACAGGAGAACATCGGATACAATAATATGGTATATGGATGGCTCCAAAACAAATTAAGGAACCGGATCAGGCATTTTCTGTACAAGCCAAAAACATGAGCGATCAAACTCACTAAGGAAGTACACCTCGGTCTTTCAAGCAGAAATATATGCTATCAATGCTTGTGCCCTGGAAAATCTTAAAAGAGGTTACACTGACAAAAATGTCCTCATAAGATCAGACAGCCAAGCAGCTATCAAAGCACTGGCATGTACAAGGATTACATCAAAATTAGTCAGGGAATGCATCCAAAATCTCCAAAACCTGGGAAAACACAACAAGGTAACGGTATCTTGGGTGCCAGGGCACAGGGGAATTTTGGGTAATGAAGAAGCAGACAGACTGGCCAGAGGAGGATCCGCAAGACCATACATAAGCCCCGACCCTATCCTTGGGATATCGAAAACAAACATAGAATCCTCCATCGCAGAATGGATACAATTAAAACAAAGAGAAACATGGATAAACTCTAGCAGTGCTAGACACAGTAAACTCATGATAAAACAACCCTCATCAAAACTGGCAAAAACACGGCTACAATTGGAGAGGGCAAATCTCAGAGGTGTGGTAGGACTACTAACCGGCCACAGGCATCTGAGAAAACATCTACATAACATGGGCATATATAATAGTGATCCCATTTGCAGACTATGTAATGTGGAGGAAACAGCCACACATATCATCCTCAAATGCGAAGTAACGGCTCAATGGAGGTTCAATCTGACGCATAAAAGCGAATCAGAGAACCACATTGAAGCAATAACAGTCTATGACTTGATACTTCTGAGAAAACGGATCGCGTCTATTGACTAAACCAAGGAACTAGGAAGGTACAATAAGCCAAAAGGCTGCAGTGTCTGGGGCACACAAACCCCACTTCCTAGTACCCTTGCCACCATTCCATTCCATTCCAATAAATTTCATTCTCGCTATTACATTCACACACCATACTACATTCACTCTACGACACAGTACTCCATATTCCGTGTGATAATCGGGGATAAACCCTTCAGTCGCACTAATGAATCATATTGCTACATTCATTCTCGCTACCCCAAAGTCCTCAACATTCACCAGAGTAATTGCGGATTTGCTCTTCCATTCACTCTAGTAAATTACATTCACACACCTGACTAATTTCGCACTGCCCCAGGGTACTCCAGATATCTTGCAGTAATTGGGGATAAGTCCTTTATTCACAGTAATGAAATCACATTAATAAATTCATTCTCACTACCCCAGAATACTCGATATTCCTTGGGGTAATTGCATTTGCACTGCCCCAGTGTACTCCATATTTCTTGCAATAACTGGGGATAAGCCATCATTTGCACTAGTCAATCACATTCATACATTCATTCTCACTACCCCAAAGTCATCAACATTCACCAGAGTAATTGCGGATTTGCTCTTCCATTCGCTTTAGTAAATTACATTCACACACCTGACTAATTTCACACTACCCCGTAGTACTCCATATTCCTTGCAATAATTGGGGACGTGCCATTCATTCACAGTAATGAAATCATATTGATACATTCATTCTAACTACCTCAGAGTACTTGATATTCCTCGAGGAATATATATAATTGTTAATTATCAACGAAGATTTTATTTTTAAATTTTATTCACTTGTATTTGTATCGTTTCTGTATTTTATATAACAGTAGAATAAAATAAATACATAATATTTGGGGTTCAGGTCTTCGCTGGAACCAACATTGATCTTTAAATGTTTCCCTCCAAAATCAATATCGAAAGAAGGGGCTTCGATAAAAATCGATTGGATTGATTTTCTTATTTTGCGTTGTTTTTGTCGAATCTTCAAAAAATGTGCCAATCTTGTAAATTATGTCTTTCGCAATATCATAATATAACCCTATTTGCAATATATGTTGTTGTTGATGATTTTTTTATTTATTTTAATTATTTTTATTGATTGTTTTTTTAATGATAAATTGAATGAGTAAAAACGTGTTTTGGGTTGTTGTATAAAAGAAACTTCTATTGTCAAATTGCGTAAAATTAAAGCGTTTGATCAATTTGTAGATTTTGTGGGGGATTTGAAATTAAAGGTTGACTCGAATTCAGTCATTTGGGAGTGGCGGCGCCATCTTGCATTCTCCAATCGGTAAACGCCTACTTTTTTGGGCGTGTTTGTGTTGAGTTTTCTGTTTCGATTTTCTCTCTGTGTTGGGTCAAATTTGTGCAAAACACCCGACCTGTTTTCCACCTCCGGGATCCGCCCTCGGGGCCTTGAACGTTTTCCGAGAACCTAAGGTAAGAAAGACGACCACCATCAAGCCGTCCCCGGATTTCCTTTTCTCCTTTAATCTTATCTAACCTCCTTTTTTCAATTTTATCCGTTTGTTTTTCCCGTCTGACAGATACAAAGGAAAAACAATACGCCACGGCCCCCGCCGCGGGGGAAGAGAATATCTCGGCCCATTTTTTTCAAACATTCCAATTTGGATTAATGGAAATGACCTTAATTCCGCGCCTTGGGCTAAAGATGAGACGGGAGTTTCTTTAATACGTTTGTTTCCCCTTGAGCACCAGTCTCACCGAGCAGCCCAAGCTCTTTAGCTTTAATTTTGGTGGGTTTCGTCGAGATCTGTAGTTCCGAGTCAAAAGTAGTTACACAAGACACAATTTGACGTTTCAGAAAGGTTGTTTTCATATTATAAAAAATTCAACTGCTTGTTTATTTTTTAAAAAAATCACTTATATTAACAGTTTATAATTTCCTTTACAAAAAAATCAATTTTTCACATTCACCAAAAGCTATTAAACATTAATTACTAAATAGTAAAACAAAAACCTTCATTTTAACTTAACACATAATAATCACTGTTTGCTCACGTTATTTTTTTCTATATATTTTTATTTATAATTTTTTTTCACTTTTTACTCACCCCATTTTCACTCTTTATACATATATATTAATTATTGTCAAATATTTACAATTTAAGCGTTTTAATTATTTAATTATTCAATTAATAATATCTTTATAAGTTAAAGTATTAAAATAGGAATTATTTAAATTAAGAATAAATATTTAACAGAATTTTTTTATAAATAAGCATTATATTAAACTAATTTTTATTTATTTATAAAATTATTAATTTATTTTAAATTTATGTTATAAAAGACGAACGATAAACTGTAAATATTGTTTTGCTATTTTTCTGTTGCAACCTATGAGCATAATAATACGCCTAATTGAATTAGAACTAACCAGAGCGAGTGCTTCTTCCTAAAAGTAAAAGTATAAACTATGCACAATTTTTTTAAAAATAATTTTTTAAATTTATTTATTCATTTTTATTTTTTTTTTTTTTTTTACGAAGTATACACAGATTTAAGTAATTCGTTTTTGATTATGCTTGTGCGTGCACAATACTTGGGCTGTTGTGTCAGCTTTATTTGTGGAAGTGCAGATTTGAATTGTTAAACAGATTCGACACACTTCCCCGGTTTTGCTCTCCAAAGTCAATCTCACCTTTGTATTTTTCTGTTTTATTTTATTTACTTACCATTGGGCACTTTGTATTGCATTGTTTTTTCCCATGTACATGCCTGCTTTCTTAATTAGTAATTTTTTCTTTATATATTTATTACATTTCCTTTTTTTTATGATTATGAATTAGAACTGACCTGAGTAAATGCTCCTCTTGAAACACAGATTTTTGTTTATTTTTTAATATTAGTGCATTTGAACTAAAAGGTTATTTGAGATATATAGATTTAATTAATTTGTTTTTAATGATGCTT
>CM077106.1:15584948-15600174 GCA_039619505.1 Cimex hemipterus | reverse complement strand
ATTATTATTACCTATAGATATAATATATAATGAATAATATATGTTTAAAAGTTATATGCATTAATTTCATGTCTTCAGTCTAATTCCTCAGCTTTCCTGATTTTTATGAAAAAACATCCACCACTGTTATCCACTCTATTTTATTGTTATTAATTTTTAAGGGCGTTTTTACGGCTTAGGTCATTTAAACTTTCCGTCTTCGGTAAAGCTCTGACTCAAATAAATTCAAAGCATTAAATTCACTAAATTCATGGTCCACTCGACCAGTTAATATATCTCAATTAATTAAGGTCACTAGTTGAGATAAAAAGTCGATGGCACGAGCGGGATTCGAACCCCACGATCTTCGACTAGATACGCCGCTGGATGACAAGATATCCCTCATCGAATTACTTTTTTTTTAATCTCAACTAGAAACCTTAATTAATTGGTCAAATGGGCCACGAAATTAGTAAAGTACATTTCACTAAAGCTTTCCATGGCCTTTTTGTCGCCAAGAATCAAATAGATTACACATTTGAAAAAAAGGCTTTCTAAACCCAGCCTGGTATGGACTGTACAGACTTTTTTTTCTCAATAAACCAATTTAACCTTTTGTTAATTATGGCTTCCAATGCCTTGCTAAACCATGATGTTAGAGAAATAGGTCTGTAATTTTCTGGGAGGCTAGGATCTTTGCCCGACTCCCACCAGTTTTCAGGATAATATCCACCACCCCGTTAAATAACTCCAAAAGTTTTACTTTTCCTTCTGGAGATAGATTTTTAATCATGGAGTACGTGATTTCATCACTTCCCGGAGAAGATTCTTTCACCGAATTCAGACAAGATCCAGTCCAGTTCAGCCGGAGTGAGGGGAATGTTCCAAACCTCTTCTTCACCGGTTGCAAAATTTAAAATGTATCTTTCTTCCTCCTTTATCTGCCTGAAACGCTCCGAATACCAGCTGGAATTTAGAAACGGATTCAAAGTGCCGAGCTATAATTGGGGGGGGGGGTTATTTGCCCAAAAATTGCCCCGTTCTTCCTCCATATATCCGAGGATCCATACGTGGTGTTAAATCGGAAATTAAATATTTTAGTTTTGTTTGGCTCTAATTATTATTATTATACAATTACAAAAAAATTCCCATTGAGATATACTTACAGTTGCCTAAAATTATACAATTAACCCTTCAACATATATGTATTTGCAATTAGCCTTCCTTCCATTGTTAAAATTGCCCCTTTGAATAACTTACCTTTTTCCTAAAATTATAAAAATTAACCCTTAAGATAAACTTACAAATAGCCTTAAATTACTAAAATTACCATTTGAGTGTACTTACAATTAATATAAATAAGAAAAAATTAGCCTCGAATTTTTCTTCTTTTAATGGCCTCATGAACTGTTCATATCTAGCCAGACAATATATTGCGTATTCGTTTTTTGGAGGAAACATCGTGAAAAAAGGGCCAGAGGCGACGGCGGGAACTGAACCCGCGACCACGCCCCACCCCCCACCTCAAATTAATATTATCCCTTCGAATATTCTTACAATTTGCCTTAGATTATTTAAATTAACCATTTGGGATGCCTCAAATTGTAAGGCTATTATCTTAACGATTCAGTCAATTGGTAAAGTGTGAAATTAAATCCAGGCCACATACAATCACGTATTATCATCAAGTATAAATTGTGTTATCCACTGCAATTTAAGAGTGCTGATTAGTAATCACATAAATAAATAAACTACATCTTGATCTTTTTTATGACCGTGAATTATTTTTTGATACTTCATGTAAATGTAAAAAAAATAAAGGGTTGTTTTGAAAATGGGCTGGTACATATAAAAATGGACAAAACTATATTTTCTTTTAGAACAATCACATTATTTATATCTCAAATTTACAGATAGATTCATGTTTTAATTTTGAATAAAATTTTTTATTTTATTTCTTCTTCCGTTTGTCCCATACATCGAGACAAAGACAACAATAATGATTATACATTACAAAATGGTATTACATTAAATTCCTCTCAAATACGATCGGGACTGGCTGATATTTGAACAAATGACCAAATAGGTTTCAATCACTTTTAACCATCAAGCAAATTGATTAGTCTTCTCAACATTTGTACTACAAATTCGGGTTTAAACTTTCCTTGTTTGAATTTTTAATTTTAACACGAACAGCCAGAACCGACAAGTCTTTTCTTCAACTTTCAAACTTTTTTTTTTGTTTTGCATCGACGTTTTCGAAAAGTTTGACAATATTCTCTCATGAAATATTTGCACTATAGAAAGATTTGTATCTTTTAAAATATTAAAATAGAAAATAAATTTAACCGCAATTTCTGTAACAATGTTGGCCTGATATAGAGACTCTTGTTTCCTCTAGAAAGACAAAACGTTTTTTAAAAAACTTTTAGATTTTAGTGAAAAATAAAACAAAAAATTGTCTATTTAACTTTTTGTTTAACGATAAGTCATTGGCATCCATTTTATGTACTAAGTATAAAAATTTGTATAAAATTTTGAAGTATATAAGTTTCTTGTATAATTAACTGTATGGCTTAGAAATACTAACCATAAAAATAATATAGAATATCTAGCAATCTTTCTCACATTCTATAAAATAACAATGGCAACATAGACACCGTAATATTGACTTCCTAAAGGATCTTGTTCTTTAATGTTTTCAAATTAGTTGTTTATATTTCAAAAATTTATTATTTCAAGGCAACTAAAACCGTAATTAGCGTATTTGAATAAAAACACAAAACAATATACACAAATGACAAACAAAACACAGCTTTATCTTTTTAAACGTAGGAACACATGCTGAAAATGGACCATGAAGAATAAATAACATAATGAAAAAAAAAAACTTAAGTTTTTTGGTTTTTAAGGAGATGACTACAGACATTTGTTTATAACATAAAATAAAAAATTTAAAATTAAAAAAAAAAAAATACAAATTGATTAGAACATCAAGGAAAGGCAGTGTCACATAAGTCTATGTTGTGCGAACTAAAATATTGAAGGCTTATTGGACCTTGTAACAACTGTTAAATACTATTTGTCCTACACAAGTGTAATTAACAAATATGTAGATCATTTTGAGCAAAATATACATTCTCAGTAGTTTATATTTTTTATTATTAATTTTTTAATGAGGGTTTCTACAACAAAAGTCATACCCCTGGGGTGATGTTTAATAAAAAAAGGCTCATTTGTAAGCATGCCGGGTTTGAATTTCAAACCGGCACCTTCGACTTAAGTGATGAGCACTGTGTCGTCGTGTCATCTTATATAATATAATATATATATAATATATAAATGAAAAACCTAAAGAATTTTTAACATTTCTTAGCAAAAAGGAATAAAATGTTTAGGTTTGAAACTAAACAAATGCTAACATTCTTTTTTTGCTGTTTTTGAGCTCGTTTTGCTCCTACGGCACGATCGTTTTGACGTGTTTTGTCGCCTGGCCCATTTCGACAGGGTGGCGTGGTCGAGCCGTTCGAGTACGACCAAACAGTTTTTCACCATCTGGTTATAATCGCAAGCGCTTGCGTTCGTGTATTTCCTTATGTGTTCGAAACTCCTTGCGATCGAATGCGGGGTCGCGAGGCACTTTCTCGACAGGGAGCCGCACGACACCAGGCTCGGTATGAACATCAGGGATGGAATACGGCCTAAAAAGGAACTCGTCACGCGATACTTCCACGTTATCACGGGCGGTTTCTCGATGCATATTTTCGCCGCTGCTCCTCGCCGCAGTTCAAACATGTCGAGAAAGCTGTCTTGCGTGAGCTATGAAAAAATGTCAAACCGATTATCAATTTTTAATTAATATCGTATAAAACATTTTAAAAACTCACTGCTTTGTCAAGTAATTCTTGTTCATTTATTGAACTTTCACTTTTTGTGTCTTGCGAACTACTCACAAATTTGTCATCCTCGCTATCTGATATTACAATACATTCATCCTAGATAAAAATCAGAAGACAAAACTATAACAAATACTTAAAATTGAAGAAATTTTATCATTAGTACCTGATCTATAGATTGTTTATGCTTGTTTCTGGCCTGTAGAGATAAAAATTTAAATGGACTAGTAGGGGATATGTGAAGTAAGGGCTTCTGCTAAAAAAAACAAAGTGAAAAATATTTCAAATTAGAATAACTGTATTTTTTCTTTTTAATACTTTTGCTTTTTTAAAGCCATACATAATTTTTTTAACTTTATTTTTTATTTTTTTATTTTTTGTCAGAGTACTAACAGTGTACTTAATTCCACTAGCACTGAGCCTAGAGACACATGCCATGAGAAACCAGCCAATGCAGGCCATCGTTGATTAAGGCGACATGGTGGGTTCTCAGGATGGGAATATGTAGAGGGCTAAAGCAATAGAGCGAGGATGGATCAAGAGGCGGTTGACAGTTTGGAATCAAGAACAGATTAGTTCATTGACAAAAGGAATAAGGTCATTGTGGATAGTGAGGTGTTCTTATGCTGTAGTAAGGAGCTTTCACGATTTGTCTGAGGTCTTGTGATTAGAAGGATCGGATGTGCTTGGCAGAACCCCTTGTTCCACTTAGTAAGTCCAAAGTGGTCGCAGTAAAGTCTCAGTCGTCAGTAAAAGTTCAGGTTAATGTTGATGGTCAAGATGGAGTATATTTTCCTTCTTTCAATATTGATGATGTAAAACAATATTGATGGATAAACTGTTAAAAAAAACTACACTATTGCAGCAACATAGCAACAAAGGTACTCTACTACCCAGGTTGTACCACTAGGGACAGAAAAATTGAATTGTGTTCTCAGTGTTTCAAAGGACAGGTTTGACAGTTTCACACTGACACATTCAATGTATTAATCAAGATATGTGTATCAGTTTCATATATTTCTTACATTTTATTGCTATTAGACGGACCCCTAGAATGAAATTGCACAATACTTTTATTGCGCAATAGTACTGCTGATTGAAATCTTGATCTCAATTTATTACACAATAATATTGACAGCTCGTCATCAATGTTTTCATGTGAGCAAGATGTCAGACCAACATGGCTCGTATAAGACTGAAAAAATATTGCACAATAACATGGCGCAATGAAAAAATATGGTGCAATAAAAATTAAACTCCCTCAAGCTTTTGTTTAATTATTGAGCAAACTTCAATACTAACCCTAAATGGTCAAAAATATTGCACAATTTGTAATACTGTGCAATATAATTGATCGTGTAGGGCCTGCCTTACGTCGCATCAGTTGATAATTTTTTTCATAATTAAAAAGGATTACAATATAGTTATTAGCTAAAATCACCTTTTTTTTACATAATTTTTCTTTCTTGAGTATTTTCACACCAGTAATAACACAATCCTCATCAGAATCGTTGACCACTGTTGAATTGAGGTCTTCCTCCTTACAAATAAATAAATAAAAATTTTGGTTTCATTTGATTTTAATCGCAGCAGAACAGTCGACAACTTACGTCAGATATCACAAGTACTTCAGTCGATTCTTCCAAACGCTGAAACCAACAAAAAAATTATAAAAAGCTAATAAATGATAGTAAGTATTATTAAAAAATGGAACTCATATTTTAAACTAACTTTTAAGTTGTTTTAGAATGGAAGTCTGTTAAATGCATAAAAACCTAAGTTACTACCTTAATAACTTCTGGCTGGCAAGCAGTCTGAGTAGTCTGCACTAAGGGGTTTTGCCGGTAATCATAATCCTAGGGGAAAAACAGACAAAATTAAACATTTATTATAAGTTTATCGTGAGTGTGTTCATCATATAATATGGCGTCATATATAAATTAAAACCTTCTTTTTTTTTTTTTTTTTTTTTTTTCTTAAGGACAGAAGTGATTATAGGCAAACCATGGTGATCAGTAATGAGTTCAAGTTCATCACTTCAATGCTTCATAGTAAGAATTAGATGTTGAAACCCTGCATAAAAAATTTTTATCCAAAAATTAATTTTATTCTTCCTGCCACTTTTAACTTTTTTACGCTTTTGTTAAACTTTTTTCAAATTTGTTGGCTTGTCTCATCGCACTTAAAAAAAAAAAAAAAAAATAATAAAATAAAATAAAACGCGCACATTTTAAGTCTAAAATCTTTCCATTTCAAGAGAAAAAAGCTTGCCCAAATTAAACCATACTTAGGTTGAACAATATCAGAGCTGGGAGAGTAGATGTTTCCGTCTAACAGGTTTAAAATATGAATCATAAGCGTATTTTTAAACATCGTAAAAAATTTAAAAAAACAAACCTTTATCAGTTATAATGAATTGAATTCAAAATCAAACATGATTTGCTTGGGTCCTTGTTGTCCTTGTCAAATCATGAAAAAAAAAAAAATATATATATATATATCGGATGGGAAATCTATACTATTTTTATACTATTATGAAATCATTATCCTCGTTCACTAAGGTAATAATTCATCAAGTTTCATGTTGAAAGCTGGACAGCAAGAACGAACCAAAATAAAATACAGCACACCTTCCTTCATTGTGTATGTGTTCATGTTTATTTCCAAGATCTCAAAAATACCAATTATATTTTCATTATGTATTAAGTAAACAAAAAATGATAAAAACGAGGATTTAATTTTGCCGTAAGGAATCAATGTTTTTATATATGACCTCACCAGTAAATAAATATTACGCGTTAGTCTCTTTGATGTTTACAAAGAATAAGTTTACTTACCAGGTTCATAGATGGTATGATGGCGACGGGTGAACAGTCTTTGAAAACTGTGATTGTATCGGACTTTTTGTCTCTTAGATACTGCAGTTGTAAAGAGTGTAGCTTTGAAAGTTCCTCGGAAAAAGTGAGGAGGTCCAAAAGCCCCCGGCTGAAGTAGCAATTCTTTACAAGTCGCCTCATTATAACCTATAATAACATTTATAACAATATATGTTAGAATTTAAAAAGAGATTTAGGACGACTATTGTTCCTATTGTTGTTATTAGGCCCATCAGTTTGATTAAAGTATAGAAAAAAGATGTCAGGTTAAAGCACAAGAAAAACGCCATGTTGAAGTTTGTAAAGCTTTCCCAAATGAAATAAAAGAAAAAACCAGCTCAAAATAAGAAGAAAACATAATTGGTTTATCTTCTCCCAACATGACAATGTTTAGAGGTAAACCATGAAATCAGTTGGTGTAGTTTTCATGGCTACTGCTTAGGAGCCTTTCTCCATTCTAGATGAATAAACATTTTATTTTAATGATAGAATTCTTTTCCACCTGGCAACTCATGTCAGAAGCCAGATATTGGATTTTAAACCTGGCATCGAGTACAGCAGTTGCAAAGGTTATGACATTTTTTCTTGAGATTTTTTTTTTTTTTTTTTTTTTTGAAGCAACAATATATAACAATATATCTAACAGACAAAACAGGGAAAATTGTCATACCAGAATGATCAGATTATAAAAAATAGTTTTCGTAGAAGCCTTTCAGAATCTAAGACTTGTTTCTTAATTCACCAGGTATCTGACAGGGAAGAGTGGTTTTTTTTTTCTTAAACCATCAACAAAACCACAGAAAAAATTCAAACATCACAACCAAATAAAACAATCAAACTCACAACCAGCATAGAGATCATAAAGAATGGTGGGTAAGCTTCAAAAATGTGCAGTAAAAATATCAACCTCTTCCGTTTAATTTATGGGATGATAAAACTTTACGTTGGTCATTATTTGAGAAGCCAAAACTTGTCTGACAAAATCAAACGAAATGAAACGACCAAATTACAGAATTTAAGTGCTTAACCTGTGTCTGCTAGTGTGAGATTTCCTATCGAGGTCGATGGGGCGATGAACTTGGAGTATGATCTTTTCCAAAAAATAACCAGGCCAAAGAGGACTTATACACTCACGGATGAAGATGACGAGAAGCCACAACAGCAAAGATAGGCAGATCAGAATTAGTTGAAAACAACCAAACCGCAGAATTTAAGTGCTTAAGTTGTTCTACATTTTTTTAAAATTATTATTATTGTTATTTACACCTACAACTTATGTTTCAATAAGCAAATTCAATAATTCATTGCCTAACTTGATAATTAAACATGAGAAGAGAAAGCCATCCACTGGTGACACGTGGTCACTTTACACACACATACCCAACACTGACGCAAATCCCTATATCATTGCCTCTTCAGCTGATGTGGAAGATTTCCAGGCAGGGTTTGTGTGTGTGTGTAAAGTTGTTGGATGAGGGGGTTTGGGTGTATAGAAAGGTTAATACAAAATTTCTTATTTGTACACGGGATGAACTGGAATGTTCAGTTGAGCCCCCAACCTTCCATTCTGTAGGTTCCGATTGGACAAAATGAGAGCTGTTTAAATGGTCTGGTTTTCGTTAAGGTTTGTTTGATTAATCTCAGTAAGAGTTTATAACAGCGATTCATATCCTGTGGTTTTAGGTTGCCTTTTATCAATGTACCGTACAAGGTATCATACAATGCAGTAGGTTTCAGTATGCCATTGTCAAAATGGAGGACAGATTTTGTGACTCGAACACTTCTGCTTTTGTTCACTTTGATTCTCCATTTGTAGTACCAGTCTTCCAATAGGATGCGATGTCTGCACATGGGAGTGTACAGTGAGGGATGTATTGAGAAGGCGATAAACAATAAGATGGCTGTGTTTGGGAAAGAGGAATGCCAGCAGTGTACATTGTAAAGAGGACTAGGCAAAGAATACTTCCTTGAGGGCCTCCAGATTTTACCGGAATAGAAAGGAAATGGATGTTCCCTGACAAGGCAATACCTTGTAGTCTGTCAGGTAGGAACGTAGGGTAGGGTAAAAGGTACTGGGGGAAAATTTCTCGAGTTTAGACAGCAAACCTGGGTTACCATGCCTGGGCTATTCTGCAATTGTGAAATATCTTCTTGAGGTCTGTGAGGTGATGAGTGTAGGTTGGGCATTTTCAGAAGAGACCTGGCTAAATGAAACAAACAAATACAAAACACATTTGACAGACGAAAACAACAAGAATGGTCAGATCGAAGTGATTGGAAACGGCCAAAGTATAGAATATAAGTGCTTAACTTATTCTGCAATTGTGAAATTTACTTTTGAGATTTGTCAGGTTATGTATCTGTAGTTTGATCATTTCTAAAGGGACCAAGCTAAACAAGAATCACTCAGACCATTGTAAGTAATGTGTATGACCGGTGTGTCCAATTCTGCTTGATTATCGCAGATCACCCTGAACTAACTGTTTATGTTTTGACTAAGAGTTATGCCCATCTGTTAAGTGTCAGGAATCATACCATTGGATTACCGACCACAGGTGACAAAGTATCTAAAAATGCATGACAGACCAAAGCAGCAAAGACAGGGATTTCATCTTGAGGCCAGCGAAGTAATAAATCAGTAAGTTGGTTGTTTGCAGAAGTGACTTGGCTAAACAAGTATCAAATATTCACCAATGAAGACGGTGAGAAGGCAAAACACATTTGATAGACATAGTGAGGAATGGGCAGGTCAAAGGATTGGAAGTGGCCAAACCACAGAATATAAGTGCTTAAGTTGTTCTACTATTGTGACAGTTCTTCTTGAGACCTGTGAGACGATGAACCTGTACTTTGGTCATTTCCAAAATGGTCCTAGCTAAACATGGCAAGAAAACTCATCAGCTAAGGCAATCAGAATAGAAAAACCAAAATGATCCAAAAACTAAAATTTGTAGTTATCTTTTCAGACTATGAAAGATAACAAGTTTTTGTCATGAGAATTGTTAATTTTAAAAAGCAATTGGTTCATATGAAACCTCAGATAAATCACACTCACCACAGAAGACGGCAAAATTCTGAAACTTGTCTGACAGCTTGATCATCGATGTTTTAGCCAATTTAATGGTCGGTATGTGCATTACACAGTAGTTGTGTCAGCACCTCAGATTATTACATGACAGACCAACTAGTAGAGATGATTCCTGTACTCCACAATTGACCAATCTAAAGATATTAAGTGTTGTAACTTGTAGTGAGACTTCTTTGTGAGTTATTTCAATGTGGCAATTAACAATTCAGTATCGCCTTGGACTTGTATTGTGCTGAGTGGTTAGAGTATCGGATCATCAAGCCATCTTTGTCAGTGATCCATTTTATCTTACCGAACAGGTTACTGGGCCTGTCACCATTACCGGGAAGTGGATTGGATACGGACCTAGTATGTGAGCCTGTGCCGGTTCAACATAATTTCACAGACTCATGAACTCTTAACGTTAGACTGATCTTGTTGGACTTACAGCTTTGTTCCGTACGTACGGGAGTGGAGAACCCTTGGTGAACCCTGGAGGAAAGGGGAGCTGTTCCGTCCACCAGGACGGCTTCTGGTAGCTCTGCACGCCGTCCTTCTCCGCCGTGAACTTCACTAGGTACGCAAGAAACGACTCCAGCTCGGTCTGGAAACAAAGCCCAAGTTAAAAATCAACTAAGTCCGGGATGAGACATCGGTTACCTCGCTGAGCGTCTTGAGAGATTTAATCGTACCGTTGGCGATTATTAGCGGAAGGTCGGTCACCATCTCGCGTTTATCGAACTCCATTTATTTTTTCTCGATCATTTACGGTTCTATCAGACGTAGTATAACACGGAAAACAATTTCCAATCTTTAAATGTAAACAAGAACGGCGGGTGCGCTGAACAAAATCTTATGCAGCAACATGGATACGATCCGGTCATGGATATTAAAATATCCAAGAGGGAAACGATACTTCGATGTCAAAAAATCACGAGATTATTTTAAGGAGTGTGTAAAAATATGAAAAACTTCGTTTTCAGTTTCAAGTTTCAGCTTGAAGAATGACCGCGGTACCGTGAGCGTTTTATAAACATTTGAAGTTTTGAACCTCGCTCACTAGCAACACTCACAACACTCGGAAGTGCCAAGCACCTACTGGACAAAGTTGAAAATTACAACTCATTTACAACCCTCTTAGACGTAAAAAAAGTTACAAACCTTATAAATTAATTTTTTTAATTTCTTTTATTAATAGTCCATCGATAATTTTCCGAAGTTCAAATACCCCTCTTCCTCACAACTTGATTATTACATTCAAAAGTTGATACTGCATATCATGGAAAAATATTATTCAAAAAGTATATTTTTTCATAAAAAATGAATCTGAACAAATTTTCTAAACGTGTAAAATCGATGTGGTAAAAACTCGACACTTTGTTATTTTTATTTGGCTTTTGAAAAATAAGAAATTTCATTTTATACCATTTTTTTTCGTAATCTCAGTTTTCGGTATATTTTACACTATCAAATTAAATATTTGTAGTTTGCAACAAGGCAAATTAAAATACCCCTAAAGAAAACAACTGACGCTCTCAAACAAGTGAATGAATTTAAAAAAAGAACACCAAGGAATAAAGTAATAAAATCATTGATGAATACAACTTTTGTTTTCTAATCAGTCTTTTGATTTTGAATGAAAGCCCTTGAAGGCTAGCGAAAGTGTAAAAACACACTTAAGTTTCTAGTATAGTAATCTATAAATATTTTATTTGTTAATCGAGACGTGTTGAGCAAAAAAAAACAAAACTCAAAAACAACCGCCTTTTCATTTCAAAAACTTCATCGATACTTTTCATCGAGTTTCTACCTGTCAAGTACGATCATGACTCATGCTCATAGTCGCACCCCCCCACTCATAACAAAACAAAGAACAGCTGTTGTTCGTTGGGCAAACTCTCAAGGATAACAAAGGAAGTTGTTTTACGCAGTTTATTTTATTTGGGCATTTTTTGAGGGCGAGCAGGAGTGGAAACGTCCGTCGAATTCTCGGTTTCCTCTTTTTCTAACAAAAGGGAAAAATGCTCGAGCTGGAGGTGATGCCAGAAAGGTCCCTAGGATGCGAACAATGGGAATTCATTCTAGGTGAGATATCTTTTATGTAGGTTGACGTCCGATTATAATATTGGACTTATCTGAATTTCAAACTAGTTGTCACTTCACCTGATTTTTTTCACAATTATAAATACATTATATTTATAATTTGGCCTTCTTGTTAAAAAATATATATATATTAAGGTGGTTAATATTAGGACTATTGCCTTCTTATTATTTTAACTTCAAGATTTTTATAAGCTTTCTTAGTATGCTCAGCCATAGACGACTTAATTTACCACTGATCCTTGGGTGTTGTTCAAGTAATCCTTTTTATGACAGTTTTGAATTATTGAGTTATTGAACCGCCAAGGTCTCTGATTTTTTCATTATCGTCATGTATCCATTGAGATGGATAGATTTGCTTGAAATGTCAGCAGATTTATGCATTGTATCATCTACGATTAATGTGCTACTTAGGAGTAGCTTCAGGATTTTTACCAAGCCAAAGATGAAGTCTCGCATGGCTCTGTCCTTGGTTGTTGTTCCAGTTTTTACCAGACTTTGAACCATTTGACAGTTAGTACCCTTTTTTGGGCATTATGAAACTTTACAGAATGGTTCAGGTTTGGCTGGTATTGCTGAGCTCCTTTTTTTGTTTCCCAGTTAGATATATATTCCTGAGTTACCAGTAAACAGACCAAATACAGTTTTTATTTATTTATTTTATTTTTCGAGGTTTCTTTCCAGAGGACAAAGTTATTTTTCTGTCTCTGGCACGGTTATTTTCCACCAGATTTAAATCTTTAATTAAAGTTTGAAATATTACAGAATGGCCTGGGTTTGATTGGTACCCTCCTTTGTTTTTGAAATTTTTTTTGTCAGCCTATTTATTACACCCATAATCTGCCCTGTAGAATCTGAGACCAAGATAAGGTACAATGTTTTTTGTATCCTGTACGATCTTATCTCGGATGAGTCCTAGTTAACTACAGTGATTTCTGTCATTCAGTCAGCAGTGCCCAGTTAACTGAGGAATTTCCTATTTTTTTTTCTTTATTGTTGCAGGCCTATTTTGAGTTCAAGCAAGACTTCTTGACAATTTTTTTTCTTCACATTTGACCAATTAATTGGCATGTGTTGCATCTTATTTTATCATGTTTGTCGACTAGTTTATACTTCAACCTAACATCCAGACATACCCTAACATATGTTTTTTTTTTTTAATTATATGCACATTTAATTGTTTTTAAGGGATGCATTTCTCCCAAGCTGTTTTGATCCTCCAGTCGCAGGTTGGCGTCATAAAGGGTATTCAAGTGATATATTCAGACTCGGTGAGTATTCCGATAATTTAATTCATACAATTCATCGTAACTGTATTTCAAAGGTTGTTTTCTCTGTAGAACCCCCTGAGCAAAGACCTTGAAATCGATCTGACGCAGGATGGCATCCGGCTCAAGTTTGACCCGATCAGCCAGCGTCTTAAGACAATTGAAGTCTACAACCTCAAACTTGTAAAGCTCAAATACTGGTAATCGATCGTTCAAAAATAACACGTTTCACTATCACTTAATTAAGATTAAAAACACACTCTTCACACTGTGCATTCACACAAATAAATACAATCACATCATTGAATTTGACTAATTAAAAAGACTATAATATATTTGGATTTCCTTCAGAAAATTGAGACACGAGAATTTTAAAATAATGCTTAAGAATGATTATATCATACATCTACTTTTATCTATATGCTGAATATGTTATCTTGGGTTTAAAACATCTAATGCATAAATCCTGGCTTTTGTTGCCTCATCCACGTTTCTCTCCCTTTTCGCGCTTGTCCAGGGACATAGACATCATTTTGTCAAGATGCTCAAGTTCAGCCAACCGTGAGATTCTAAAGTCAATCTGTCAATGATCAAAGAGTTCTTAAACAAGATGGGATGCCTAAAATGACCTCAAGCCAACATACATTGATGCAAGTTTCAAGGAATTTAATAAAAGTGCTGGCTTGCTGGAACTTGGCTAATATATTTGAACGTGAGTGCAGCATTGAGATTCCATAGAGAAATCTTGCTCTTGGATTTCCAGCCTTCCATCGTTCTAAAGCACATTCCCAGAGAATTTGTATAGATTCAAATTTGCTTGTTATATAATCTTTTAGGGTAGGTTTTACTTGTTAATTATAAATTGAAAGCAACTATACCAGGGCAGGTGGATTTCCAGTTAAAAAAGTTGGCGCAACCTGAAGGGGTGAGGTTGCGAACTGTCAGAAACATCCATACCCATAAAATGGGGAGGCTGGTAGCCGGTGAGCTCACAGACTTGGATTTATTCCTTCAAGGGATTGTTTTAAGTGGTCTAAGTGCTCAGATTCTACCACTTTTCATTTTGGGTATTATAGACACATTGAGTGTATCAACTTCCTGCATTTTAATTTTTATTGCATAGAACCTAAAACGTCTGTACTGTCTCACCTCAAAAGATGTTCCCCTAAATGTGACACAGCTTCCTACATCCCCCTTGATGATGTCGTGGTCACCCCGGCATATGTTGCCTCTAGATGGAAGAGATACTCTAGAGGAAGTAGAAGAGAACCCCAGGTGCCCTGCTCGTTGTACTATAAGTAGAAAGCATTAAAGACCAAGGTAACCCCAATATGTGTTGGAGACCAACTGCCCTTGGAAGTATCTAACAGGGTGAAAACTCACAACACTGTTAACTTTTACAATGGGAATGGTTTTTCTACAGACCACAGCGGTTCTCATCCTGGACAGGTGGTCTAGGATCTATTAAATTTTTGTGTATCATTACAATACTACTCGAAGTCATGGGGAGGAAACAGCATATAAATTTAAAAAATAATTTTTAAAAAAGTGATGGAAAGTATGGAACTGAATAGTTGTGATGCAGGTTTGAGATTTGCAAACATTGTTTAAATTTAACAAATACATATATTGGGTTGTCCGGAAAATAATGCAGGATTTTGGTATTAAACAAAAAAAAAAGAAACTAGTTACTTTAAAGCCATGTTCTTTAATCAAAATAATTTCCCATACTCTCAATACATTTCTCCCAACGTGTTGGTAACTTATTAATTCCGTCTGAGTAGAATTCAGAATTTTTAGAATTGATAAAGTCAATAAATGCATTTTCCAGTTCCGTTTGATTTTTGAATATTATGTGTTGTAAGTAGTGGTCCAGGTGTCTAAAAAAATGGTAGTCAGTAGGCGAGAGGTCCGGAGAGTAGGGTGGGTGAGGCAAAGTTTCATAGCCAAGCTCCAATAATTTTTGTGACGTTACACGTGACACATGTGGTCGAGCGTTGTCATGCAACAAAATGGGCCCTTTCCGATTGACCAAAGAGG
>CM077106.1:15551268-15574948 GCA_039619505.1 Cimex hemipterus | reverse complement strand
GAGTCGATTCTTGGGATCGACTCTCGATTCTTTTGCCCATCTCTAGTGCAAACAGTGAAAACAATCTCACTCTGATAATGTCGGATAAGGAGCTCAAAGCGGGCCATCCTCCAGCTGGTAATTTTGAAATATTGAAAATTTATACGTTTTAATCAATTAATTATTTTTTTAACGATATATTTTAAAGTCAAAGCTGGCGGGATGAGGATCACGCAGCACAAGACGACAAAGACCTCGGACGTCAAGCTCAACGACGAAGAGATCAACAACCCACTGAAGATCCCACAGCCGTAAGATAAATTTTTATTGGCATAATTTTGCCGTTTAATTCATTTCAATATTTTAACGTTTTTACCTATTACGCAATTGTATTAAAATAAAAAAATAAAAAATTGGAGTTGAATGTTCAAGGACGCGTGTTTGCTTGCAACGCACTTTTTTTTTATATTTATCTGTCTGTTTGCACTTTTCAGGAAAAACATTAGCCAAGAAGATCCATATAGATAAATGTTTAACCTATTGAATAACCTTTTTTTTTCTTTTCTTTTTTTTTGGGCGTGATACAAGATATTTTTTGCCTTCCATATGTAATTTTTTTTTAAATCCACTTCCTGTATGGACGATTATGTTAGACCGAACAATATTGAAAACACACCAAGGAGGAGAAAAAAAATTAGCCACCATTAATATATTTAAAATGTTATTTTAGAATAAAAAAAATTCACTACCATTGAAAAAAGTTCAGACAAATCTTTATGAGCATATTCCTCATCTTGTTGCGGTACAACTTAAAGACAACTTAACTTCAATAATGCATTGATTTTAGGCGTAGTTTATTTTGTAAAGGTTAGCATACACTCATAAACAAAATCGCGTAACTGTCTATAGGCAAATCAGCGTTTTCCTCTGTAGACTGTTGTTGAACAAATCCAAGCTTATCTTTTGTCAATCATCCATCCTTGTACAGTTTGGTTAAACTAGTTCCCGCAATCACATGACTGACTAGCGAGATAGCAGCTTTGCTTGTTGTTCTGTTTTTGAAATTGGTCATAAAGGAGGAACGTTTTAGCTTATCGCCCTACATTTGTATTGACTTCTGGAAAAATGAAAATTAGAGGATGGGTGGTTCAGGTTTAATAAATTTCGCCTTGGTTAATAAAAATATGTAAATAAAATACGCAAGCAAGAAACAAGATTCAGAGCAAACATTCCATTCTCTGTTGATGTTGTGCAATTTGTTTCAAGTCTTCCTTACCAGCTGAGAGATCATAACTTGTGATTTTTGCCTACTGGTAGTTGCGAAACAAACGATTCGTTCTGTCAATAGTCAATTCAATTTGTCTATAGTCAGAGTTGTATGATTTTATCTACTTTATAAAAAGACACAAGTGACAAAAGAACTTTGCAGCTGTTATGAAAATCTCTATGAAAAGGTGCTACTTCCTTAAGCTGGGTTTCCATTGCGAGAAACTGACTTGCGGAACTGTTTTGCAAAACTTGTCTTGTGTTACACTGGTACAGTTGAAACTGTGAATTTTTTTTTTAAATACGCATCATTTCATTCCGTGTAAATGCGCTTGTCATGGGTGTGAGCCAGGAAGAATGCATTCAACTTGTCTGAATGTATCACAGCTACCAATTTTCATGGGTTGTTAAAGATATAACTCGTAATAAAAAATAAATAAAAATAATAAAACTCAATTCAAATTCGTTCGTTTTCCTTTTGTGCATCGCCACGATAGCAATGCATCAGTTTGTGTATTTATAAACGACACGCTTGCCTCGCACAACTTATGGGTCGCATTGTTTCAATGTTAATCTGTGACGGTGTTTCGTGAGTTCCTCCCGCGTTTAGTTGCACGGGTGATTTTTTTTCGCTCAGTAGAAACCCAGATTTAGAGGCGTTTTCTTCAACTTCATTGCTGGAATAAAAAATTCCGGGCAGTATTGTAGTCTTGGGGCCATTGATTTTACAACGTGCCGGGTATAGATGGGGGTTTAGAATGGCTGTACAAGTACTGAATATTAAAATGGAAGCTCTTTCTAGTTTCTGAAAGGAACCTTGCAACAGTTAAGAAACCCTCAACGAAGAGGAGCAAGATTTCTTAGTGATCTTTGAATTGAAACCATTCCACCTAACTCAATAGCTTCTCCAGTCTTTTTTTTCTCTCTTTCTCTCTCTCGTGGGTTTGAGGTTGGTGTGGAACCCCTATAGCTTATAAAGTTATACATTGTAAAAGATTGTGAAATGCACTTTCCTTGGCACTCTTCATGGATCTCATTTGGCATGAAACTAAATCTGCCAAAAAAGGGCTAATGGTTTACATTCGTAAATTGTACGGATCGATGTTGCTATTTCCTCTTGACACTTCTAGAGTTATATTGTCTTCATTAGTCATATAGTTTATTTACCATGGATCTTCATGCTGAACATTACAAAAAAAAAAAAAATTATGGAATCTGTAAAAGTGGAATCTTTTTCTTTTTTTTTTTTTTTCTTGCTGGAAGTTGGATCTTGCAACTGTTTAGAAAAGTCCAATGAAGAAATGCAAAATTCAATATAGATTTTTGTCTTAACCTCTACAACTTTGCTACTGTAAAAATGTTCCAGGTCTTATTGTCTTAATCTCAGGGCCGTTGGTTTTATAAAATGCCAGATGCAGTTCGAGGTTTTAGGTTGGGTCTGCGCTGGGTATTTAAAATGGAAGCTCTTTCCACTTTCTGGACAATAAATCTTGCAATTGTTAAGAAAACTGATATTCTAAATCGGAAGTTTTTCTGTTCATTTTGCAACCCTAACTACAGCTTTTTTATTTTTAGGTTTAACGTGTCCGAATGTGAAAGGTGGTTGCTTTTTTCTCTCCCTTGGTACATGCAATGGTCAAAATTTAATTTGGCGATAGAACGAATTTATTTTATTTTCTCCCTGTTAAAAACTCACGCGTCCTATTTATGTCGTAGATCTCGGAATAAAAATAAAAAATCGTCTCGTTAAAATGCATTTGAAAGATGATTTTTGTTGTTTAAAGTTGAGATTTTGTTGTAGCACTGAAAAGACAGTGTCGATATCTGGAGCGCCGGTACGCGGAAATCAGGATTTCCCGGCGCAGGCGATTCAGAGCTTTCATCAAAAGCCGCAACCGAGCCATGAGCCTCAGCACACCACCCGTGCCAACATCATCCAACAACCCAAGAAGTGAACTATAGCATCTGATTTGAAACAAACCCCCCCCCCCAAAAAAAAAAAAAAAAAATTACAAAAACATCCTAACCATACAGAAAACCAACTCTCAAACATTCCAGGAAAAAGTAAATTTTAAAATGTTAACGCAGTACAATAAGCTTTATATATAGTACTACCTTAATTACATATATTATATTGTTTATATATTATATGTAATTTATTAAAAAGTATATTACACATAGGGTTTATTCATAAAGCAATCCTACAGTTCACATATATATTTTTTATTAAGTAAACGGGTAAATTTAATTGGGAAAATTGGGAAAGACCTTTTTAAAGTTTCGCTTATTTTTCATGTCCCTAAACTTTAGAGACACTATTATGCTTTCAATTAGCTATACAAGTTTATATTATTTTTTTTTTCTTTGACGGTGGAAGTATTTTATATTATTTTTGTTTTTTTATATAAAAACATATTTGATTCTGTATTAAATATGTTGACTAATAAAATATTTTAAGTTTGTTTTAATGTTAAGATATATATTCTTAAGTTTGTTTTTTTAATAGAAATAAGTGAAATATATAATTATATGGTTGATTATGTACTTTTTTGTAAAATATATATTTGAGAGTACAAAACTTTTTTTTTTTAATTAACTCCTTATAAAATCAATGTAGAAAGATAACAAATCTGACAAACAACTAAAAAGTCAGAGTAGGACTCAATTAAGTGAAATAATGATAATAAAAAACATTTGACAAACCAAATAATGGAGAAAAAGTGGATCAAGGATGATTGAAAACGATCAAGCTATAGACATTAGCAAAAAGTCTTAACAATTTAAGCACAATCGGGTTTTCAGGCTGGTTGCACAGATCTTCGGTAAGTTATGAAATCTAATGGTTAGTCAAAACAAATAGAAAATCAAGCTGCAGGCTTGTGAACCTGTGGACCCTTAACAAAGAATCTCGTCAAGTTTGTAGCCCATCATCGCTGATCTTCGACTCATGATAACAGCATTACAAAATTTCTGAATGAGCGTCAAAACAAACATTGATCAGAGATAACAAATTAAGTTTGCAGGATGATTTTTGCCCCAGCTTAGATGATAGAAGTTAAATCATCACCTAAATATATATAAGTTATATACGAGTATAAACATTGTGCGAAATAAATAATGTGATGACAATGCTAGGATGCAGGTGTTGCTCCTAGAATTGTCATCAGCACTCTCTCCCACTCTAGAAATGTTATAACAATTTTAATTTTAATAAACGTTAGTCTTAAGCCAGATTTTCCCGAACGCATATCGAAGAGATTTGTCTTAGATTCATAAAGTTCTGAATGTATATCAGATTATTTGTAATTTCTTTGAATAAGTTTTTAAAAACTCATTCGACCAAAGAAGTTATTTAACTTATATATATATATATATTACGCAGGGCGACCAGGACCCCGAGGGGTTAAAAGCCTGGGTAAGCCTGTACCCCATCCCTAAAAGGTCTGTGACCTAGTCGGCTCACGAGTCCTGCATAAACCTTTTGGGCCTATGTGCAAACGCCGAGATTGTGGACCATTTTATCCTGGGGAGTGTTTTAGTTATGTCCTCTCCTTCAAAAGTATCAAATCTTTCCCTGGCATACCTATCGCATTCTGAAAGGTAGTGTCGAGGCGTTTCTTCTTTTGTTTCGCAGAAGGGGTCTGGTAGGGTACCCATTATGAAGAGGTGTCTCCTCAAGGGGCAATGGCCCGTTAGGATACCTATCAGAGTCCAAATTCCCCTCCTAGAGTTAGAAATTAACCATTTCGTTTCTTTAGGTTTGATTTCCTTCAGAAACTCCTGGGAAAAATCTCAGTTATGTTAATAGGCTGGTCGCCATTGATCAACTCCGTATTCTCACTGATCTGTCTGTTATGACATGTTTCCGGTCAACTATCAGTGGTAGGGCTACTGAAAACAAAGATTTCACATTTTACAAATATATAAAAGGGGCCCAATAATAAATAATACAAGTACCAAACACTAAATATGGCAACACACCAGAACAAAATCAAATGTCAAGATCAGAGCTGATGAAGCTACTAGCTCCATTTACAGACCTCAAAACAATAATCAGAAGTATGTCATTCATTTAGTAAATTTAATTTTGTAATTTAAAAATAAAATGAATTGAGATCAAAAGGAGGTTAGCTTGCATATTGTTCGTGCCATCTTATCTTTAAAAAAATGGTTAGAAAAACATATAGAGGTAATAATTCAAAAATATAAATATTGAAAAAAATATTTATTTGCAACACTTGTACAAATTTCTTGCTTGCTTAAGAATATACGAAAATAAAAAGAAATAATAAACATAATTTATCAAATTTACACAAAATGGGGGGGGGGGGTGCGCATCACTTTTTTACTGGGATCGTTCTTTGCTTCTCCAGCTCAGCCCTAAAAAATACAATTAAAATATTAAATTTATAAATTAAAAACAAACCAGTTTGGAAAGAAAAAGTACGGAAATAAAGCACACCTCAATTGGGATGAAAAATCATCTTCAATGTTCTCATCATCCCAGTTGTCCTCCCAGATATTGATGTCGGTCTCGTCCTCATCTTTTCCTGTCCAATCTGCAAATTGTACATCGTTGAATTATTTGACTGAATGTGCCTTTTCCTAATCTTGTAATTTAGTACTCGTTGAAATACAATTGATAAATATTATTTTAATTGTAAATACGTTAACGCACCACTCAATTTATTTAATTTCAAATTCAATCCGTTTCTACATTAGATGCTGATAATTAGGAGTCACCACAGTCAAAATAATTAGTGTACAATGCTTTGTTTACTTTATTTCTTTTTGTGCTGATTAATCCCATTTGCCCAAAAAGTAGCATTATTCCCTAACATTCTGTTATGCCTACGATCGCTTTCAGTTCATCTTTTTCCTTCGTTGATTTGATATTATTCTTATTCTTAAACCTTTTTCAATTCTATATGAGTGAGTATGACAGTGTGACAGTACAGCCATTGAGTAACAAGGAGTCTGCATGTAAAACATTACAATAGGAAGGGTTCTTTGGTGCTTCAGAGGAACAGGGGGTTGTTATGTTACTAGGAAAGGGTCGACCTGGTCTAAGGGAGAGGCGATAGATACGTCTATCATCAGACACTAAGAAACCCTTAGGTATTACAGGTAAGAGGTAAGAAATTTTATAAGACAAGTCTGAAATTATTTAATTTCCTCCAGGACTGTTAGGAAGAAGGTACATTGAAAATAACCTCAGGGTTCGGCAGCCTCCTCGTGGACCTCTTACCCCACATTGTAAGTTCCCTTTACAGATGAGGTGAGAGTTGGCCTCAAATCTTAAGATGAGCGTAATATCATATGTTTACGCTCGCACAGAACTGGCTGTTGTGCGATAAATATCTCCTAACTTCACGGAGGTACTTACAAGACAAAATCAAAGAATATTAATGCCATTTGCCCCCCACCCACATCACTGAGAGATTCTTACTAATACAGGATAATGCCAAGCCACGTAGTAATCCTGCCAAGGTTGGAATCGTGAGCTCAGTGTGGCCAGCTCAAATCGAACACATCCGGGACCAACTTAAGTTACTAGTACAACGGGGAAACCAAATCTTCTAACCCTAGAAGAATAAAACAGCTGTGGGATTGGAAAAGATGGGAAATAATTCCTCATTATTTTACTAGAAAATTTTTCCAAGGAATGTAAAGTTGGTTTAACAAGCGCTATTTTTACCAGAGATGATTAATACAGAGATTACACAGATTTAAAGGAGTACAAAAGTTTTTAAAACATTCTTGTTTTTCAATTTTTTAAATTCTATTCTTAATTCAATAATTGATTTTGTAGAATTAAATAAAAATGTATTTTGTTCCAAGTTAAAGTTACAAACAATGAATACAATATATATATATTTTTTTTTCTCCACAAGACATGATTCCTCTGCCCAAAAAATTAAACCTTTAATTCAATATGCCATTCGATCCTCGGTAATGCTGCGCAGGCTATGAAAGGTTTTGAGATGCTGGAAAAGATTCAACGCTTCTTCATAAGAAATTTATTTGCCTTACCTACTCCAACACCTAATTATATGTTATATATAGGGGGGAATAGGTCAGTTGTACTCATTTACATTGCAGCTCCTTTTCAATTACATATTAAAAATAATGAAACTCCCAGATTATCGCTTTTCAAAAATAGTTGCCCTTCAAATCGTTAATCGTGGTGTACTCTGGTTTAAGGTGTGGAATGACTTCTCTAACGTGCTGTCATGTGAACCCTTCTCGCCACATAAACATTTTACCCGCTATTTTTAAAGAAATACTTATTTCAAATTAGAATTTGTTTTACACTCCAAGCAAGAGTCTCGTCTACTACACGTTTCTTATTTTACAGTCAGGTATGTTTAGCTTAATTACAGATAATTCGCACGGATTGTCTTTGGGTAAACTTCGCTGGCTTTCCAAGATCAGAAGTGATGGTTTACATATAATAAGGAGGACATTGTTCACTTTTTAGCTGAATGCACCATTTTGTCAGACATATGTCGTTTACACTTAAATTAATCTGTAATTAAAAAGTCCAGCTTAATGTTCTATGCAAATATTAGTTTAGAAGTTTAATTAAATATGCTCAATCTGCCTGGCACTACTGGCATGAATTAGTGGTGGAATTCAATTTCTAATAAATCTTTGTTTTTCTTTTAACTTCCTTGTTTTCTTTTTCCTTTAATTGTAAAAAAAAAGGCACTATTGCTTTTTTATATTATCCAGTGACCTATGGCAGATGGGTTGTCTTTATCCGTGCTGTATAATACTTTGTTTTATTCTAATTTAATTGCTATGAACCATACAAACAATAAAGTATATTATTGTTACTATTTTTTGTAAAAAGTTTGGCTGTCATCTTAACTTTTGGTCAAACGCGTCGAGGAACCTTGCCAACTACCTTACCATGGCACTGCTCACATGGCGGAGTATTGTGATCCGATTCTTCCAGCCCTCCCTTCAAACCATAGACAAAACAGAGGTCATCAATGTACCATGTATTGTGTTACAGTTCATAACAACTGAAAAAACTATAAAGCTTATCAATGAGCTTACTAAATAAAAACATCAAACTAAGTACAAGGAACTTTTGGTTCCTCACGAAAGCCTCGGCGAGACGTGGTAAGTTTTTTGTGATTCCATTGACCCGACATTTCCTAAGTATGGCAAATCATGTTTCATCGAGGGAGAGGCAAGCATGTTCGTCTGTTGATGCCAACGGAATCCCGATGATGAATCTAAATCTCTTTAGTCTCAGCATACCAGGTCGAACGACCGTTTAGCATGGACCGAAAGGTGTTATTTATTGTATATAATGGAAATAACTCACTCTCAGCGGGAAATTCTTCGAACTCATCGTCCTCCTCCAAAAGACCCAAGTCGGTTTTTTTCTCCTCCGACTTCTTGTCCATGTCGAGAACTTGGAAAATTTTTAATCTCCTTAGAAGTAAATTAAATTATTATTTTTTTTAAAGATTTTGCTGTTCGAAAATTAAAGGACGACCACACAAGTATAGCCAGAAAACGCTTCGTTAAGGCAAACCTTGCCGTAACCTCCTTTTCTTAAGTAATTTAGTGCGAAATGAGAAAAAATTCTAAAGGATAAATAAATACACAAAAAAAATCAAATAAACAGAAAATTTATTTTTGTACAAAAAATGTATTTAAATTTTAATTAGTAATAATTGTGGAAAGTTGATAGTTTTGAGTGTACACCGTGTCAACGGCGTAGACGCGAGTTTACCCAGACTGTTATACGTGTTATTTTGATTTGCTCTTTTTTAGGCTTTTTATGTTGATTTTTTGACCGAAGTTTTATACCCGGCTTTTGTGTTTAAAGTTGAAGTGAAAAGCCCTAAAAGACGAGAAATGCCTTAGTTTCAATTTAAAAAATTGTATTGAGGCTTTTTTCAAGATCATGGCGAACCACTACGATATACCGAAATGGTAAGCCGATACAGATATAGCCCGAATCTCCTTTTGTAAATTCCTATTTCTATTTTCCAGGGCTGGAAAACCACCCGTTGGAACTCATCTGGACGTTATGAAAGACGATAAACTAGTTCAGGTAATTATTTTTTCATTCCAAACTGAAAACTTTAAGTTTTCAACAAGGTAATATATTACAGTATTACATTTAAAAATACTCACTTTATTATTTTTAGAAATCTCGCTTTTCAACATTTTTAATTCAGCCCTTTAAAATTTGTTTGTAGAAATTAATGCTTGATGAGAAAAAATGTTATTTGTTTGGGAGAAATCCTCAGATGAATGACTTCTGCTTGGATCATGCGTCTTGTTCAAGAGTCCACGCCGCATTCGTCTACCACAGCCATTTACAGCGAGCCTTCTTAGTCGATTTGGGAAGCAGTAAGTTTTTCATATCTTCACGTTTTTAATTTATTTTTTTTTATTTTATTGTTATTTTATTTGTTTATTTATTTATTTTTTTTTTTCAATAGCACATGGCACTTTTATCGGAAGCCTTCGTCTTGAGGCGAACAAACCGACGCAACTCCCACCGAATGCCAGTTTCCACTTTGGCGCCTCGACGAGAGACTATGTCATGAGGGAGAGGCCGCAGGGCAACACTAGAAACGTAATAGACCAACTGGAAAGGGGAGAAGCCACATCTCAAGGCGCCGCCATGCTCGGGCTGACTGAAACCACTGCGGAACTAGATGTAAATTTGAGAGAAAAAACCAACACTTGTGCATTATCGTTTATTTCAAACTATATATTTTTAGAATTGCATTAATTCCACATTAAATTCACTAATTTCACAGTCCGCTTGACCAAGATTACTTGGTATCAAGGTTGCACAAAAAAGTCAGTGGCACGAATGGGATTTGAACCCACAATCTTTGGCTAGTTACGCCGCTGCTATACCACTTGAGCTATCGTGACCTCGATCCAATCGGACATTAACTTCCCATCTCAACCACACCTTTTGAATTTTCCCATTTTTCATGCCGCGCTATTGACTTTTTTATCTCAACTAAAAATCTTAATTATTTGGTCAAGCAGACTACAAAAATTAGTGAATTTAGTGAGTTGAAATGAAGTATACTTCACTAAAGCTATCCGTGGCCATTTCATTTGTCGTCGAGAATCCAATCCGATTACACGACATTTGAAAAATGGCAATTTCCCTAAAGAGAAAAAAAGTGTGGCCCCCCCATTTTTACTATTATTAAACTATTTATTTAGTTTAATTATTTTTTGGAGAAAAGAAATAGCCGCAGAAAAATTTCCTCTGAGACCGTTAATTGCCGACATCCAAGGAGAAACTGGTAACTTATGGTAATCCTTAGATCCTCCAATTAATGGTTGACAATTTGAGCTATGTTTGATCGAGCATTATCATGCATTGACACAAAATTCTCCCCAATAAATGAAGTGAATGGACCACAGGATAAAAAACAACTTAAAAACAAATAAAAGAAAAATTAATTATTTTTTACTCAAATTTATTGCTTTATTAAAAAAAAGAAATTTTAAGTAAAACTATTAATAGTTATATAAAGTTATTATGGAAAATAAATAGAAGTGCCCGGTTTTTCTCTTTGTGTGTACGTGCAGTTTAACACCAATCTAATACTTTGCATTTTTTTTTTTTCTTTAAAGAATTTGACTGAATTCAATACGGCACACAATAGACGAATAAGTATGCTTGGCATCGGGGAAGAAGTGGATTCGGCTTCGACATCGAGGTCTAAGAAGAAACGGAGATCAGTTACTTTTAATGAAGATCAGGAAGTCATAAATCCTGAAGACGTGGACCCGACTGTCGGACGATTTAGAAATATGGTTCACACCACTGTCATCCCTGGAAAGGTATATTTTTTATTCAGTATTTCATGCAGGTGGTCGAACCAAAATTTTATTTGTTACTGATGGTTGGCAATAACTAAATTTCAATATTTAAAATAAATTAACAGCATGATTACCTATAATGATGTATATAAAAAAGATTTATATCAACATGGTTGAATAAAAAGAGCCAATGTAATTATTATATAAATTAAATTAAGAATAATTGTTTTCTACAGCGCCAGCGTTTAGATGGAATTGGAGTGACATCAGGTTTGACATCTGATGATAAGCAAATGGGCAGTGGTCTTCACCTCCACCCAAAGCATCTGCAGTCACCATCCGGTGCTGGTACTTCTTTATATGGCGATCTCCTCCCGCATTCCCACACCCACCTGGATGCGGAACGGGGCAACAATCCCATTCTCAGTTCAGTGCTTGCTTCAAGGTTGGGCATCTCACTGCCGGACCCGGCTCCCGACATCGACCTCATGCCTAGCAGGAAGGAAGAGAGCGAAGAACCCCCGTTACCTCAAATCCCAGTTCCACCGCCTGCTCCTAACCCCTCCTCGACCTCGGCCACCCCGTCGAAGAAGATCTATGCCAAAGAAGCTTGGCCGGGAAAGAAGAACTTTACTTCGCTCCTTATTGTTTGAATTGATTTCGGGGGGAATTTAAGGAAGTCAAAAAATGCAATGATCGTGATTTCTTATTTTTTTTACATGTTGTAAGTTTTAAGGTTAAATAATAGAAAATGCTGTATTATATTTGCATTCTTAGTTTATTTCTGAACACATCTCCTTTTTTTTTTTTTTTTTTTTCAGTTTTAATTTTTCTCATTGAATCTAGTTTTTCAGTTTTGAGAAATTTTTATCAAGATTTGAACATTTTTTTAAATCTGTGCCTAAGAATAAGCACAGTACCATCAACCTGAATGCTGGCAATATAAATAGTAAAATAAGTAAAATAGCATGTTTAGTGTTGTAAATTAAATTCTACTATTTTAATGCGTAGAGAAACTTGTTTGTGTCATCGGGTTTTATACTCAACTAAGGGAATGGAGCTTTGCTAGGAAAAATGATAAATTAACAAAATGGCGAATTAAAAATTGTTGACTATTTCAAACATGGAAAAATTTTCTTTTTCGACAGAGGAAATTTTGATTGAAAACTTTAAGCTATTTTATTGGCCATTAAATTACTTTAAAAAATTTACTAAACTAGACAGGTAGTTGAACATGTATACAACTTTGAAGGAAACTGTGGTAGCCGAGTGGTTAGGTTGTCCTACTTGTATTTTGCCATGCTAGCAGTCCTGGGTTCAAATCGTGGTGCAGCCCGTGAATTTTTAATTAATAATAGTATGAAAGGAGTATTATAAAGTGGTTCTACTCCTCGACCATGGCACCCACATTGGATATTAAGCCCACCTATTTGATGGGAATTTTGTTACTTTACTTTTCTTTTCCTTCATCCGAGGGAGAAAAAATATTTCATTGAACAATCCCCTTTAAAATGCGGAAAAAATTACAAGACAAGCAGTTGAACTTGGATACGACTTTGTGATGGGTTGATCGTTCTGATTAATGATGGTCTGCCTGCCTAATGTTTTGATTTGACATCCATTAATTTCACAAACTGACCATTGAAGATGGCAAAAAGATCAAAATGATTCAAATAATGTCACAAAGATAAATTTAGTGGTATATAGGAAAAGTTGTGAAGTTCGTAAGGTGATGAACCTGTAACTTGATCTACAATCAGCCAGGTCTAACTACAGTCACTGTTTCATCTTGGTACTTACTATCTCCCAGATGTATTGGGTGTCAGTCGTGTGTGGCCTATTCTGAGTTGTGTGATAAAGATGTCCGGCTCATAACCTCGTGTGTCTGTTGCCAACTTTAAAAAAGAACACTATTTCAGGCTGTCTATACTTTTCAAGAAAACTGAAAACCAAATTTTAATCTCTTTGGCTGTTTTCTTTGTTAGGTAGTCGCCAGATTTCAATTTTTGTTAAAGGGTATTCTTTGATAATTCTTTTTTAAATTTTTATTTTCTCCCGTTTGTTCGATACCTATTTTTAGAAATCTATTGACCAAGTTGCTCCTTATCCATCAGCACCGCGGATCGGGCGTATGCAGATCCTTGAGGCCAGATATTCACGGTCAGGCGGATCGAGGAGATCGAATCTCTGCGTTTTATCGCCGTCCGTTTTGAGGCTTCATCCGGGGAAATCAGCGGGCCGAAGAGGGAAAACGACGAAATTCAACGACCGGAGAAAAAACAACATCTAAACTGCCGTAATCGTGGCGAAACGCTTTGGTCCACGGGGATGAGGCGAAGGAAGGAATATCGCAAAATGGCACTCCCTCATCTGACCCACTTGGCAAGAAAATTGACCTAGAAATACTCTCCATTGCTTTGCTTGATCATCTCTGATAATTTTAACCTGTGTTTAAATGCCTGCTTCTAAGGTGTTGGCACCTTATGAAAGGACATACCTGAAAAATTGACAAACGATGCCTCTAAATTCGTATTTCATATACAAAACCAGATGACCTTTGGTGGTTAGTCAACGGTCCATTGATACTTCTACTGTATCGTCTCAAAATAGGACACAACCGCCAGAATAACACACAGACCGACTGATATAGATGGTGTTGAAAGGCGCCTGATATACAAAACCAGCAAGAATAGGCGGACCATGATTGAAATCGATGTAGCTACAACTACAAGTATGAAACAAAATAAAAACGCATTAAAAGCATTGTTTTCAGAATAGGTAGTTTAGTCTAGAATTGTAAAGTATTCTATCGATGTAAGTTGATATTGTCCGATCACCCTGGGCCGCCAATTCTTGCTGGTTTTGGCTGTCAGATGATGGTTCAGTGGTTGGCCATTGTTCCATTAACTGTCTTTTTCTGAAGGCTCATAATAGGACACAAACTACAGAATAGAACACAAACCGACCAATTTGAAATTATCGTTGAGCCGAAAAGCACCTAACGAACAAAACCAGCAGACATTTCAAGGAAGGCAGTGGCCACAACGGGTTAGGCGTGGACACGGCCCATTCCATTAAGGCAAAGGTCCCAGGCTCCAATTATAAAAAAAAGTAAAACCTGGATTTAGCGAACAGTGATAAAAGGCGTTTTAAGTCAAAACCAAACATGAAAGAGTCAGACCAATGACCAGAGATGAGCCATGGGGAGCATAATTTCCATACGAGACACTAATTAATAATCACCATCCACTGAAGATGTGGAAATGAAAACGCCAAAACGCATCTATTGGCAAAACTGAGAATCGGCGGACCAGGATGCTCGGACACCATCAACGCAATATTTCACATTTTCGACTAATCTTAGGAGTACGACACATTCAGCATATATATAGAAAATGTTTACTTCGTTTAATATTTATAGATGTAAGTATCAAATAAATGTTATAAAAAAAGCTTTTGCTTCTACCTCTTTGGCCGGTTTTGGCTGTCGAATGATCTTCAGCAAAACCAGCGAGAATAGATGGACCGTGACTGTAGTCGATGAAACTTGAAACAAGAATGGGAAAGTAGGAAAACAGTTTAAAAAAAAGGTTTAATATAACATTCTGAGACATGATGAGGTCTGGTGGATGGCCGCCTAGCCTGATGTTATCCGATCAACCTGGTTCGCCTGTTCTAGTTGATTTTGAATGGCCAACGATCCATTAAACTTTCTTATGTTTTCAGGTATTTCATAAAATGAGTCAACTGACAGAATAAAACACAAACCAACCAATGAAGGTGGAGCAAAAAAGGATCTGTTAGACTATATCGGTGAGAATAAGCAGATCATGAAGTTGATGAAGCTACAGCCACAGCCATGAAACATCAGGAAAACAGTTTTAAAAATATTAATTATTCGGAGATCGTGAGATGTGGTCTGGTATGACTAAACACCACACAAAAATATTAATATCAGAACAGATAGTCCTAAGTTTAGTCTAGAATTATGGCGATGTCAGCTTGATAGTATCCGATCATCCTGGGCGGCAATTCTCTTTAGTTTTGCCTGTCAAATGATCTTCTTAAAGAAGTCTTAAATTTCTTCTTCTGAAGTTTCAATCACAACCGACAGAACACACATACGAACTGGTGAAGGTGGAGGCGAAGAGCGCCTGGCAGGCCAAACAAGCGAGGATAGGCGGACCATGATTGAAGTCTGCGGGGATGGACGTCTAGCTTGATAGTCCCGGTCGTTCTGGCCCGCCTATTCTCGCTGCATTTACCTGTAGGTGCGTTTTGGCATCTTCATTTCCACATCTTCAGTGGATGGTAATTATTAATTAAGCCTGTTATGCAAATTATCCCTCCCATGGCTCATCTCTGGGCATAGTCTCGACCTAATTCTTCACATTCTTTTTTGCCTCGTTTCCTGTTTTGTTTTGTTTTTTTATTTCTTCTAATCAAATCAGTAATTTGAGGTATGTTGTACGAAAGAAAGACGAATATTTTGAATATTTGATTTTTCCTATTGGTCTCACACTGCCAACAGTGGCTTTTATGGCAGTAATACTAATATAATAATCCAAACAAAATAAATATGGTCAATATTTTAAAAATCACGTATAAATGCTGATTTCTACTAGAATTTTCGTTTTAACTTCACTTGCTATAAATTTTTAAAGATTGGCCAACTTCCTTGGCTATTTTAGTACCATGAGACTGTATGGCACTTTGTCCCCTGCTTACGGCTTTTTGACAAAACGGAACTTAACACAGTTTTCTCGGGGCCAAAAGGGAAAAAAGGGCTCCAAGAGTAATAAACGTTGGCGGGGCAATTTAACGGATTGTTAGCCTCGTTTCCTGCCTTTCCTCTTTTTCGACTTCCGCCCCCCCCCCTGGAAAAATAAGGAATAGCACGAAATCTCATCTAACAAACAAAAGGTCCATAGATTTTTCTGTTCAGGCAGATGGAGGGGTGGCGGAGAAGGCGAGTGAAATCTGGTCTGAACGCATTGAGAAATTTGGAAAATAGAAAGTAGATTTGTAGACAGGCCTGAAATCGGATCGGGAATTCGAAAATTGGAATATCACAATATCAGTTTGAACTTTTTATTAACAATAAATATAATTTTGAGTATATTCGAATGTTGTTTTTTGTGTGGCAGTCAGCCACGGTTTTTAGATGTTCGTGAACTTTTTAAATTTTGGAGGTTTTCTCTTTTAGAGAAGACCTTAACTGAAATTCAGATTCGCAGCGATTGAATCTCTTGGTGTCGAAGAACCTAAAATTTAAAAATAGTTAATAAACAAAAATTCTCTTACAATCTTCAATTCGATTATGCATACACATGTTTGACGATCATTTCAGATGATATTTTCAAGATGTAATGTAGACGAAAATGGTTGATCAAATGGCCTAATTTTTTTCCCAACTTGGAAAAATTAAATGTTCTTGTTTTTAATCATTTACCTGATCTTAGTATGAATTTGGCTCTGGGGTGCTTGGGACAAGTTTTTCCGTCTAGGAGGTGGTTCCTCCAGGACAAGTCTGTGTTTTCAACTGGCGTCTTGCAGAACGGACACCTGTTGATGCCTGAAAATAAAAAAAAGGATTTCGAGAAGAAACTTTTATGTCGATATTTTCATTTTCAAAATCCTATGCACCTTGGCACTCGACAAGGTGTTCCTCGAAGTTTTCCTTTTCGACCGCTTCGGTACAATTGTCGCACGGCCTGTAGAGTTCTTTCAGGTCGCAGTCTTTAAGTAGATGGTTGTGGATCCCCGTGCACTCGACAACCTGGAGAAAAGCGATGATGTAAAACGTAACGGCGTTATGACAAAACTTTCTCAAATACCTCTTGACAGTGGGTGCACCGGGTCAAGAGTGGGCAGTATTTCCAGTAATGGATGTTCAGCCCCTCTTCGGTCAAATGCTCGCAGGTTTGAAAGCAGAAAATGCAGTGCCTGTCCAAGTAGAAAATTTTATGAAAAATTAAAGTTTTAAAGTAGTTAAAATACTCACTTGTTATTGCCAGGAAGGGAATTGGGAGTTTCTACGTTCTGTTCGACTTCGGGACTCTCGCTCATGTTGGCTGCGTATGAACTCACTGAGGATTTTATATGTTGTCTCGTTTCCCGATTTAGGTCCATCCTTGAAAAGGCCGAAATGTGAGGTGACGGTCTGAGTCAAAGATCGTGTTTTACCTTTTAACTTCGAGATCTATCTTGTCGAATTCTTTCATTAGTTGTCTGTACAGGAGGTTCCTTCTTGTGATGTCGTCGTCCGGAGGAAGTTGCTTTCTCACAAGGCGAGGGTTGACCCTGTAAATGAGTATGAGAACTCTTTCAGCGACCTTCCTCACGGCCTCGGCCGGATGGTGGAGCCCGGAGGCGCCGAATTCGGCAAGAGTGCGGGCTGTCATCCCGGTAGCTTTGTCAGTCGAAATCCCGATGCTGAGGATGAGCTGCTCGACCATTTCGAGCTTCGAGAGAGCCAGCCTGGGGTGTGTGGAGGCCGTGAGAGCACGCGTCAGATGAACTGGAATGATGTTAAGCTTCCTTAACAAACAAACAAAGTTAATAGAGTCGAAGATGAAACTCATCCTCCTAGTAGCTACCTAAGTTGTGGGGAATGCGCCATCGTGAGGATGGTGTGGACGGCTAGGTTGTGCACTCTGGGGGTTGGATCGCCGGATTTGGAAAACAGCTCGGGGAGAAGTTTGTCAACCGAGCGACCCAATTCTGAAGTAGTCACCCTGAAGGTAAAAACCTTGTTGTTAACCAACATTGAGATATAATTAAAAACCAAATTACCTTGGCCCCGTGTATCTACTGAAAAGTTGAGTGACGAGACTGGAAGCGACTGTATAGACGGAAAGCACTTTGTCCCTGATGGCTCGGTGAAGAAGGAAAGTGGCCGCTCTGAATATCTTATTCGTTGTTTCCTGGCTTTCCAAAATACATTCCAGATCTCTCAAACCGTCCTCCTTGTCCACGTACTGCCTCGAATAAAACTTTTCGACCTGCGAACACAATTTAAAATACAACTTTCATGTATTTTGCCTCTAAAAATTTATTATTCTGACTTACAAGCGCGATGCCAAATACTGAAATGGGAAGCGAGGCCTGTTTCTTTTCCCTCTCGTTCATCTTAAGGCAATTGGGGTTAATGTTGGTTGTTGTCTCCTTCACCGTGACGCTGCGAGTTAAATAATGTAACTGTTTTGGGGGCTGAATTAATTATCGTGTAAAATATTTATTTAAAAAAAATTAATTAACCGACATAAACTTCAACGGTTTCCACACATTCTCCCACTGTGATACAATCTCTCTTTGTAATAATTGGGAGACCTTCACGAAGATTCAGCGTCACTTTAAAAGTTAACTTTTATAATACGTAATTTTAAAGAAAAAGGATATCTATAGTGCATTTTCTGAATTCAAAGCCCACAAATGATAGAACCATCATTCATATTCTAGAGATTTGGCCTAACAGGTTATCCTTTTCAAACTCTGGCCTGTCCTTCTGTATATTATTTATACAATTATTGTAGGACAGAACAGATTAGCCTGTCCATTTATTGGAGGACAGTACACAAAAGAGAGTTCTATCTCCTTAGCTTTAGCTAGCAGGTTAGCGGAGGACAAAAGACATATTTCTATTATTTAATTATTGTATAACAGGACAGTGTGCTCTGTTCAAAATATTGTATGGCAGAACAGAATACTCCATCTAATTAGTGGAAAAGATTGGAGTCAAACCCTGTCAAATTATACAGGAGTTTATACAGAAGAAGATTCTTTGTTCAATTAGTAGATAGTATACAGATCTATGTTACTTGATTATTGTATGACACAATCCGTCCAACGTCCAATTAGTATTGGCCAGAAGACAAATTTCTGTTCTTCAATTATTGTATTACAACAGTGGGTTCTGTTTAAATGCTGTAGCCCACAGCAGAGTGCTCTGTCAAATAATGGAACACAGAAAACAAAAGAGAGGTCTCTATTCAATTATTGTATGATAGAACAGAATGCCTTGCTCAATTATTGTATGACACTGCTCTGGCCAATTAATGGTAGAACAGACATCTCTCACTCTCTCTCTCTCCCTCTCCCCCCCTCTCTCTCTCTGCTCTGCTCTTCAATTATGGTATGACAGGAGATTGTGCTCCGTCCAATTATCGAAGGTCAAAATAGAGTGCTCTTTCCAATTAGTGGAGAACAGAAGACAGAACACAGAGTTCAAACTTTATATGATAGAGCACAATACCTTGTTGCCAATATTGTGGGTGAGATCAGAATGATGACGTATGATAGAACGGTCAGTTATATTCCCACAGAAAAGGGGTCATGTTTAATTCTTATGGGACTATGTTCAGAACTTTTGTCCATCGTGATTTAAACCTTGCCTTCTTGTTTAATCAAGCTATATTAGCGTATTATCAAGATAAATCTAAAAACTGTAAATGTGCTGTTTATTGTAGTGCATAAAATAGATTAAGTTTAAAGATTACAAAACACAGACAGTTGATACTGACAGTTTATACGTCCTACAATAATTTAAAAAAAAAAACCTGGCTATTCGGAATAGCGGAAATGACAATTGATTTTGATGGTAATTTTGCTATTCACCTTCTTTGCGCCGCAGGAATTATACGCTCATCGTAGGCTTCGTAACTGGACGGGGATGCGGTCGGTTGCTTCTTCTTTTTCAGGCTGCCTGTCCTGATCGGTTGGACAATCGTCGCCCCTTTGGATATCCTTCGAGGGAGATAATTGTCTAATTAATATAAAACGGACTTATTATAGATGTTCTTTTACTTACACTGGAGCGTAATGGAGCGGGGAAACTGGCGTGTTTTGGCTTTCTTGAACAGGCACGTCTGGCGTTTTGACCTCTTCGCTGAGGGTTGTGTTCGAATCGGTGATGTCGGAACCCGGGGCGTCGTTTTTCGCAAGGGCCTTCTCAGTAAGAAAAACAATGAAAATGAAAAAGCCTAGGCCTATTGAATGCTGCCTAAGATGCACTTACGCCGGATTCTTCGAGCAAGTCTGTGACACAGAGGGAAGCGTAGGTTTCGCTCCTCAGCATGTCCATCTGTTCTTTTTTCTTGTTCGCCTTGGCGTAGTCTTCGTTCGCAATCGCTTGGAATTTACCCACTTCGAGACGGCCCAACTTCTCTCCGACAGTCCTTAGGGTGAGCATCGCGGATTTGAGCCTCGCCGCGTATCTGAACCGCTCACCTATACCAAACAAATCTGTAGCACAAGAGTAAAAAAAAACCACGTCTGGATCACCTTTGACCGCTTCGGACTTTCGACATTCCATCTGCCTGATGATCCTCGCCACGTCTCTATCCACGTACATGTCGAAAGACAGGTCGTCGAAAATAGACGTCTCAGTCGCTTCTTCCTTGTCTTCGCCGAGGATCTGTACCGCAACCAGCCCGACCTAGGTTCTTGAATTTTAGCAAAGCCAGAATTATTCTCAACCCCTTAGACATACCTGGTTATGCACGTTCAGTTCGTTTTCGTGGTTCGATAGAAGGGTGAGCTTTACGTGGGATGATTTGGCAGAGGACGGCGGTATCGTTACGGATTTGAGCTCTCTACTTTTGTGCGATGAGGAACGGTTATCCCCTAGTGTGACATATCCTAGGTAGTCGAACGGGAGGCTCGATATGGGAGATTCGGACGACGACGACGACGCCCACAGCTCAATCCTATCAGCTGAAAGATAAACCAGTAATTTGTTCGTTTCTGATCATACCAGTCCTTCAAACTACCAAAGTGCAGATAGTTCGTTCGTAACACTCACGTATCATGAACTGATGGGCCAAAATCTGCACTTGGGTGAGGAACACAGGTTTTTCAAGCTTGAGAATCAAGTCCTGGGGATAACTGGGGTCCTTCTGGCTCTGCCAACCGCGTACCGTCGGCCCTTGGGTGTCAAGCTCCGAACACCTGAACTTTTCATCCTCGCCTGAAATGAAAATCCAATTATAAAACCTAAATCCTATATAATTGTAAAACAGTGTTCTTTATTTTGTCGTATGTAATATTAAAGTTTACATTTCAAAACTATTCGTCTCACTTTAATTAAGGAGAATTGGATTCGTTAAGCATGCCTTGTGTGGAACATAGTCTGCTAATTTACGGTTTACGCCAGCCGAGGCGTAAAATATTTATAAGCATGTTACCCATAACATGAGCATAATATGCCATTAAATTTTAAATATGATTTTCGAGGTTCCGCCTTTCTGAACCCAAAAGATCCATGAAATATACCATTTTTTAAAATTTTTTTCTATTTAAACTCTAGACAAATAGGATACTGAGTATTTTTGCAATATATGGGACAGTTTATTATAAAAGGCCGAGCGTTAATGGACTTCGGATTAACAGGTAGTAACAATAAGAACAATGAAGTTCCATCGTAGCGCGTAGTGTTAATTGAGGTCACGATTAATAACTCGTTAAGAAAATTTTCTAAAAGACCAACGCATGCAGTTCTTAAAGCTCGAGCGGAAATATCAAATCCATTCCAGGAAAAAAAATGTTCCATTTTGGTCGTTCATTGGGCGTAACCCGATGCGAATACTCACTCGTGGCATAGATGGTCTTGAATGGTATTTTTCTCGGCATTTCCGGACTTATCACATTTCAGAAGGAGATCTTTCGGGAACTTCGAGTCTCCTGGATCCCGTCGCCGCCGTTGGGTACGGGAAGGTTCTGGGTACCGGGCGCAGGCCCGCGGGGGCAGGATCGATAAAACCGACCGCTTTTAATTTACGGGAGTGGGACGAAGATTGGCGTAGGTCACGACTTCCTAGCCCCACTATCCTCTTGTTTCAAATAAACGCGATGCTCATTTCCTTGATATTCGTTTGTCACCAACTAGGAAGCTGTGTGTCTTGTAATCTGGGAAGAGCTTCTAACTCCTACACGCCTCGGACGAAAAACATCTTCAAAGTTTCTCCAGTCCATATTGGGAACGCTCAAGAGAGCGAATATCATGCTAAAGGATCCGTTGGCTCCAATAACCTCAAGGCTAACCCGACATGTCTTCAGGTGTACGAGAAAATCCGGGCCTTCGAGTCGTAAGTGTAAAGAGATTTCTGTCCAGGTTGTCGCCCATTTTCGGTATTTACGATGCCGTGATGTGAGATATCGTCGTCCCACGCGCCTCCGCCCTGAAGAGGATCATTAAGATCGGAAACGATTAGGGGCGAGCATCAATCCTTCCCCCCTCACCTTCCCACCGTTTATACTTACAAATGATAGCCTTCGAGACGGCGGATCGCCCCTCAATTATTAAAATGCTATTCAAATAGAGGAAGTACGGACGGATGGCGACTCCTCGGTGATTTACCCTTTCTGGGATAATTCGGATTCGTTCCTCGGGCCTTTTCTACTTGGCCGTGTACCAAGAGATTGGACAAATAGCGAGCAAAGCAGTGAATCACGAGACAAACCATATCATGGGGCACGGATGCCAAAACATTTCAATAGTTTTTGCATCAGCGACCGATTTGAAATGTGGGATTCTTTATGACATGCATATTAAACACTTTGAACTTTTTATTTCTACTCCGCCACTTGGATAGTTTCCAGGCTATATTTGCAGGAATCTTCAAAATTCATCTCTTCATATGCGATCAACCGATTTGACCAACCTTCAAGGTCTATTTTTATTTAATGCGATAGTTTTGGGGCACCAGTATCTTTATTTTTTAAATCAAATTTACAGTAGATCTGTCATTCTCTGAACGCAATTCTGTTCTAATCATTCCTATCTTTCACTCTCTATCTCTTTTTCTATCGCTCTCACTCACTCTCTCAACGTCTCTCACTCTTTTTCCTCTCTTTCTCTAACACTTTCACTCTTTCCTCTATCTTCCTCCCTCCCTCACTCCCTCCCCCTCCTCACACTCTCGCTCTCTTTCTCTCTCTCTCACTTTTTTCATTCTATCTATCCATTTTTCTATCTATTTATTCATCTAGCCTTCTATTTTTCAATTGTCTTACTTTTTCATTTTTTTCTTAACCCATTTATTTTTCTTCATCTATCTAGCTAACCTTACATCTTTATAACCGCACAATTTTCAAAAAAGTACCGGAAGTCAAACCCGAATTAATTTTTTTTCGCTGTTCTGTTTGCAGATCCTCTCTCTTTCGCTCTCCCCCTCTCTCTATCTATCTCGCTCTCTCTTTCTCTCCCTATCTGACTCACTTCCTCAATCTCCCTCTTTCGCTCTCTTTCTCTTTCACTCTCTCTCTTTTCTCACGCTTTCCGTTCTCTTTCTTTCTCTCTCACTCACTGTCTCACTCGTTCCATCAATCATTCTATCCATCTTTGTATCTATTTACTCATCCAGTTTTCTGTTTTCCAATTGTCTTACTTTTTGCTTTTATTTTCTTAACCTATATATTTTCTTCCTCTACCTACTGCATCTTACCTTACATCTTTTTAAACGCGCAATTTTAATTTCCAAAACGTACGGAGAGTCAAACCCGAAATTTTTTGATGTTCTTGTTGGGAGATTCTTTCTCTCTCTCTGTCTCCGCCTGTCTGTCTGTCTGTCTCTCTCTCTCTCTCTCTCTCTCTCTCTCTCTCTCTCTCTCT
>CM077106.1:15513211-15546268 GCA_039619505.1 Cimex hemipterus | reverse complement strand
AGAGAGAGAGAGAGAGAGAGAGGGAGGGAGGGAGTGAGGGGGGAGGGCGAAGACTTAAAATATAATGAGTACGTGAAAAAGTAAAGGCAAATAGAAAAACCCAAAGTTAGACAAATAAATAGCTACGTATATGATAAATAGATATGTAGAATAATATAATAGAAGTTACATAATTACATAGGGAGGGAGGAAAAAATCGCTAAGAAAAGTAAAGGCGAGTATAAAACTAGAAAGCAAGGATAAATAAATAGATAAATGTATGGAATACAAATATCACTAGGAATAGATAGATAGATAGATAAAAGCAAGAGAGAGTGAGAGAGAGAAAGAGAGAGTGTGAAAGAGAGAGAGAGAGAAAGAGAGAGTGTGTGAGAGAGAGAGAAAGTGAGAGAGAGAGGATCTGCAAACAAGAACAGCGAAAAAAAAATTAATTTGGGTTTGACTTCCGGTACTTTTTTGAAAATTTTGCGGTTATAATGATGTAAGGTTAGCTAGATAGATGAGGAAAAATATATAGGTTAAGAAAAAAATGAAAAAGTAAGACAATTGAAAAATAGGAGATGAATAAATAGAATCCCTCATTTCCCCCAAGGTAATAAAAAAATAAAAAATGAATTGTTAAACCAGTCCGCATTTTTCTTGCCTACTGCTTAAAAATTAGTGAAAGAGAGGAAGAAGCGTGAAAATGTATGAGGGGAATGGGAGTCAAAAAGTAAAAACTGTTGTAGATTGATAAACAGCTAGCTGGGCAATTGCCCAGGATCCAACCGAATCCTTAAGTACAAAGAAAGTTTAAAAAAATGAAGAAAGGAAAGCAATGACTGCAAAACAATACTCTCAATTTAAATATCCTGGTTTTTTCACTAATATTTATCTATTTATTCGTCTTGCTTTCTATTTTAAATTCGTCTTTCCATTTTTGGCCTCTACTTCTCTCTCTCCTTTACTACCTCTACCTCCCTTCCTTTCACTCGTTCTTCCTCGCTCTAGCTCTCTCTCTCACTCTTTTTATCCATCAATCTTTTTATGTAAGTCTTCAGCAAGAACGTTTCTGTTAGAAAACTTCAATTCTGTTGTTCTTTACTACTAACTTAATAAATGCAACCCGTAAGTAAAGGCAATTTATAACAGTGCATAAGAGTTGTTTTTTTTTTTTTTTTATTTAAAAGACAACTCGAGGATTTATGTTTCGTTGTTGACGCGGCAAAAATCGTGGCACTTGAGTTGCAAGAGTCCTCAGATTACCACATGTCAATTGAAAGTGTTGAAATATTAAAAGTTACATTAAATAAGTAGTCATCATGGTTAATTGCACATCTCCGTGCGATCAGAGAGACTCAACCTGCAGGCTCATCAAGAGATCTCATGTTTCGACTTTCTGAAAATTTTCTCGACATCCTTTTACGATTTACACTGGAATAGAAGTATTTCAAAAGGAAGAAAGGTTTAAAATGAAAGGAAGAAAGAACAAGAACAAACGGAAAACTTTGTTTTACTCTTTAATAAATAATTTATTCACCCATTTTTCTCATTATTATCATTAGTTTTTTTTTTGTAAAAAAACAAACCTTAAAAATATCTTCCGACGTTAACAAACACTCCTTCAATTTACATTCCATTGTCTTAAGGCAACGATTTCTAAATATGCTATTATAAATCTTAAACTTTTATGATTAAAACAATAAATAACGCAATATCGATGGCCTTTTGACCCCTGGCTGAATGGGAACTAATTAACATTTATTATAGTAAATATTTAATTTAACAGTATATTCTCGTATAAAAAACAAAACGAAAATTCAATAAAACACATTTAACACAAGTAGAAATTTTGTACACAAACGTAAACTGTTGTCAAATTTTAAACAAGACTTCCAACAATTATTTGGCAGAAGAATCTTCAGCAGCCTGACAAAAATTGAAAAAGAAAATCTTTATTGTATTTAATGGTTTTATCCGCCTGATCCATACCATTTATTATGCGTTTTTTTAAGCGAATGTTGCTTTGGAAAATGGACGATTTTTAAAAAATTGACTATGTTTTTTAAACTAGAAGAAACTTATTTTCAGAGTGATTCAATTGTTTTTTTTTCTCTCGGTTAAACGGCAAGCTGCTTTCAGAGTTCGGATTAAAGATGAAATGAGGAAAATATTTACGCGTTTCAACGGCTTGTACTTTCAAAAAATACAATACAGTGCGGCCGGATGCTTTATAAGCACTTTTCCTTTGTGTACTTACGTATTCATTAACTGTACCTAAATTACGTTACAAATCCTAGTATGTTTTTTACAAATAATTTCTAACACTAAACAGGAAAATAACGCGTTTTTTTTTACACAAACAAAAATAAAACCGGGCAAAGATCAAATCTTGTGCAACACGCTTGAAAGCTTTCGCGAGACCGTTTTGTCGCACTCCCCTTCTTCGATTTACAATAGATTTATCACAATTTTCTTGAAATTTACTAATTGAATCAATATCATCAGGGTTTAACATTATTTGTCTACAACTAAGATGAGAAAAGTGGAAATGTTACAAAGGGTGAGAAATTTCGGCGAATAATACAAGTCACCAATTAATAAAGCAGAAAATCAATAAATAGAATGGGGGATATGAAAAAGGAATAGATAAATGAAAGCTTTTTGAAAAACGAAAATAATTCCAGACAGCGTGAGATAGCAAATACTAAAAAAAAAGAATACTAGTCATATAGATCATCCTTAAAAAACTACTTTCTTTTGAGCTAGAGATCTCTATGATTTTTGAATCATACTTTAATATCTAAGTTTATCCTCTGTTTTATGTCTGGGAGAGTCTACAGAGCCATTTCACGACCCTGGCGTTCGTCTGAACGACGGACAAAGGGTCTGAAGGGCCAGGTTCGAGGGCGTCAGGAGCGGAAGCCGCCCTCGAACTGCGACCCGAACCATCCGAAGACCTGGAACTGAAGAATACGGGAGAACTGGTCCTAGAATCAGGTCCACTATCAGCCAACGCCCTGAACAACAGATTAAATTGTATATACTTAATTTATATTTAAAAGCTTAAAAAATAAATATCTACTAAGAAACATAAAATAATATTTGATAAAAAGAAAGTGAAGTTGAAGGAAGATGATTTCATGTCATTAAGATAAAATCTTTACCGGTACTCCTCGGATGAGAGGCCGAGATGTTCAAAAAAGTCGTTGAGGTCTTTTGAGACGCTCAACACCGGTTTTCTGCAAGAAGGCGGGTCGTCGGGCGACTTCTCCCAGGCCCAAGACCTGGATCGTGTGATCTTGGGATGTTTCGGCTGAGTCCAGGTCGAAAGGCGTTCTTCGACCTTCGAAGCTGAGCCACCGGCGCTCAACAGACTCGAGGACTGAGACGGCGGCTTCCCGTAGCTTTTCTTAGACGAGGACGACGACGGCGGCTTCCCGTAGCTTTCTTCAGAAAATGAGGACGAAGTATCGGTCGAAGGTTCGGAAGAAATCGTCATCTTTTCACCCGGGTCGCTGGAAAACAAGTCAAAAATTTTCCTTTCTTTTTATTCATAATTTGTTTACTACAATGCATACCTGGCATCCTGTTGTAGCGTGTAGCTAGTCGATTCTTTCGACGAAATGCTCAAATCGGGCAAGCTTTGGTACTGAACGTCGCAATCTGTATAGAATTTGAAGTTGAGGTCTTCGAAACATCCCCAATCCGAAATGTTCTCCTTGCTGGAATCGTCGAGCAACCTCCTCAACTTGGACTGGAGCTGGTCTGTATCCTTCTTCTTGCATTTTCTCGTATATTCTCTTTTCACAGGAAGGCGCGAATCGTCTGAAAATGGAATTTTCGGTAAAATAATTCTGAGGATGGAATTTGTATTGCTTTTGTACCTTGGCACTTTGGTGACTTTATGTACAACGACTTCGTCGCCTGCAGTATCTCTACAGCGCTCTTCCTCTTAGCTATTGAAAAAAAAATTTAAAAACAGTATTTATACGAAAGAAATTATTAAAAATGACGAAAACAACTATATTTCATTAATAAATTAATTTTTTTTAAAAAAACTACGGTAACATTAAAGATTGTTTACATCAATGCCGCCCAAGTTCAGCGGTTTTAATGTGCCGACTAAGGTTCCTTGGTCGAAAGGTAAAAACTATGATAAGATTTGATGGCGGATCGTACCTGAGTGCGTCCTGAGCCTGACCAGGTCCCGGGTTAGCCCTTGGACAGCCGACATGTCCCGTCCGGAAACTCCCGGAGGATCCGGGACTTCTCACATTAGAAGCTGACAAGTCGCCGCTGTCGGTGGAGCTTACTCACCCTCAACCCTCGCCCCCGGGCGACTCGGAATCAATAACCGCAGTGTGACCAACCCCGCCGCCCACAACCTTTTTCCCCTTAAATGTGAATTTATACTTAAATAAGTAGTTAACGACTTAGATAGCAAAGTTTACCCAATCATAAGTTAAGAGTTAATTAATAGACGTTTCTTTAAATTTGAGGTCCTTAGAATTAAAAACCTTCCTGTCCATTTTACCTTTACCCTTTAAGTAGGATTGACCCTACTTTGTGCTGGAAAGTAATCCTTGAAGAATTTGAGAACTTTCCTAGGTGTCGTCATCATCATAATCGTATGGTGGTGCTACGACCCTATGACTTGAGTGGTCTTATCGCTTGGCATTTCGTTCAGTCATTTAGTTCCGATTCTGGTGGTTACTCTTGCATCTTGGCCTTCCGACCTTCCACGTTTTAGTTAGCACCAAGAGAATCTGTTTCGCACTTTGCATCCTGACTTATTGTACCGTAGATTACCCAGTCAGAAAGCTCAATCATACTGCCCACAGATTGTACTACATGCCAATGCAGCACTAAGCACAGTAACCAAGCAGATTGTGAGATACGAGCTCAGAATAAGCACCAAGATGACAAATGATAGGATTATCCAGTTATCACACGAGGTTAATCCGCACTTCTTACTTTATTACTAGAAAAGAGCCAGTAGACCAACCGTTCTGTTTGAAATTTTTTCATTAAAATATAAAGCTGATTGTCAGACTATTTTCAAAATGTTAATTCTAGAACAAAAAGTCCGGAGTTTTAGCCATGTAAAATATACAGAGAATTCGCTCCATTTCCTGCCATCGTCCATTGTCGGAATATGGTCCATTAAATGTCTTGTCCTGAAGTGCCGATGCCAAAAGGTGACAACTGACATAATGGTGTCCTGGGATTAAAACGCTTCTTTTCTGCCCAATATCTACATTTGGTACAGTTAATTTTTGAAAATACAAAGGATAATTATTTTTCAATTCGTTATTACAGTTATAAAACCTCCTCGCAAGAGAAACGATTACCGATAATCTTGAGGGTTGGTACTATAGTCCATTAAATTTCTACTCTTGAGGTTTCAATGCCACAGGACACAACGGACAGACTAACATACAGACCAAACGCATGATGTAAAGGACATAAAACAAAAATCGTCTCTGAAGAAGCACCAAGAGGACAAAGGACATCATCCCAAAACATGGTATGGAGTATAGTCAGCGCATCTTAGTATTTAAAGTGACGACATGCTCAGGAGCCTGTAGAAAATATGAGTGACGGTGCACAATCATTGTGCTTCCCTCTCTGAAAAATATATTACAATAATAAGTTAGATGTGAAGACAGTGCAAATTCTGCAGATTATGGTTCGTTTTCAGTAAAAAGGAAATGTAACTATATTGGTGTAGCTTCAGAGAAACAGTAGTGTCTTCGGTGGAGGCTGTACCTTCGTCCTGGGCATCAAAGGACTTATTTTCTGCCCATTTACGCCTCACAATCATGGAGCAAAAGTAAAATTCCCCTTTGGTGAAGTCAACTTTTGAAAATACACTAGGTGATTGTTTTTCGTTGGTACTTCTTAATAACCACATCGCACCACAGCGCACCTCCCAAACACAAAATTCTAACGTGTAAAAGGTGTAATTGTTGAAATATGACCAGACAGGTTTTGTTTGAAGTCTTAATTCTGTACGATAATTTTAGTAATGAACCGAAATTGTTTTGACTTATGTCTCAACGTCGGAGTGAAAGTGTCGCGTGGGCGTCATTTATTCCCCGATTTTTATTTTCCCCGGCTGTCCGTCTGTGTTTTTGTGTCCTGGCCTGTAGTTAGCCTCGGATGACATGTGTGGTCTTTACGCCGGTTTTTTCTTTTTCTCTTTCTATTTTTTTTTCTCTTTCTTTCTTTTCTTACCCTAATCAAAACCACACCTTTTCCAGGGCGTGCCCGGAGACCCCAGGGACGTCGGCGTGGGCGCCCCCGGTGTAAAAAAACGTGCGCAGCCCGTCGGCCGTCAAAAATTGTGTTTACGAAATTAGGAATTGTCCCACTAATAAGCCTACAACTTGTTTGATTCGGCCTATTAAAGGAAAAAAATCGAACCATATTCGGCCTAATTGATGATGTACCTCCATTGATGGAGTACTCGTTTCATTTCAGGTATTTCTTTGACTTCAACCCCCAGTCATTTTTACTGAAACATGCCCTATAAAATCAGAACAGCGTACGAGATGAGGTGAAGAAAGTCTAAGGCTTTGGTTAATGGTTCGAGGTGACACGTGAAGAACTTCACGGTTCGGATGGCCCGGCTCGAAGAAAAGTCATCCTCCGGGGAAAATGCTTGAGGACGCGCCAAAATTGAGACTTTACGAGCATCTGTGTCAACTCTCGGATTGTTATTTTCACGCCTTGGAGACGACGACGACGAGTTCTCCGATTCGAAAATGATATCTGAGGATGATGGGTTTCACTTTCCCCAGAAAGCGTGATGGGGAAAAGCGAATTTTTCTTTATTAAAATAAAAAAAACACATCCAGATTTTATGGAAAGTACACATAAAAAAAAAGCTTGAACCCGATTCACTCCTCTGCTAAATGTAGCAATCAGGCCAAGAGGGAAAAACTGTCAAATTGTTTTCGTTCATAATTTTCAAAAAGAGCTAAGAGAAACTTTTGATAAATTGAGGAAAGCTAACACGACGAATTAGAATCGCAAATCAATTTCCTGTCGACCTTTTCGTTTATGACCTCAGAACAGCATTAAAATTAACCAAGAGACAAAGAAAAATTTTATTCCTAGTCTGAACGCATTGCACAATTGTCAATTTTTATAATTGCGAAATGTCACAAAATATTATCTACGAATGATTCGGTAATTAAAAACCTTTACAATTTATATGTTATGTTCTAAATTGCTTTCATTATATAATCACTTAATCAATCTTAATAGTTTCAAATTAATTCAATCTAATTAATTCTAATAAATACACAACCATAAGTGTCATTTTTACTAACGATCTTTCATTTTATAACACTATAAATTACAGTTGATTTAAAAGTTAGCAGACCGTTAAATTAAACTTTACTTATCTTCACATAAATTTACTTGTTGGAGAACTGTCTGCAAAAAACATAACTATAGAAATTTTTACAAGCAGGATTGTGAAATAATGTGCCTTACCAAAAGAGTCCACAGCTAATTTGTAGCTGATTCTGCGATGTTGAAACGCAATAAAAAGACGGAGATCACAGAATACCTGACGAACACAGGCCAGTGAGACAAACCAGCGAGAATAGGCAGACCTTGAGCTACCAACAAAAGATGATCTTGGAACCCTTAGATGAGGATAGAAAAAAGTAAAATTGTTCACTTCTGTGAGGTGATAGGTCATAGACTAAATAGTCACCCTTGTCCACTCCTGCTTGTTAGTTTTGTACATCACATCCGTTTTGCTACTCCTCCAGTTTTGATGGTACGGCAGTAATCCATTACGCCAATACGTGAGGTTATAACTGAGATAAATAAACAATCCACAGAAAAACAGGCCAACCCTGTAACAAGTCTAAATCCCGCCAATACGCGATGAATTGTCTTCAGCCGATTCCATATCTTAAGGGTCATATATATATTGTTTTCATCTACAAAACTTAAATCATACAAATTTACCGTTAATCTAAGATTATCATCATGGTCTCGCATTTCTGCTGCTGTGGTGTCGGTTCAGAAATAAAAGGATAAAATAACACAGAGACTAACCAGTAAAGATAGAAACGCGGCTGGCAGACGAAGCAGCGAGAACAGGCGGACCAGGATGATCGGAATCTACAATACATCTGCTAAATTTGCTTGTACATTAGTATGGACATAATGCAATAGGCAAGTGAAATGACCAAATATTTTCAAAACACTATATTTTATTTTATTAATTAAACTTTTAAATTGCCATTCAATAATAGAGTCAAGGGAGCGTCGGTGGCCTCGACGGTTTAGGAGTTGACATCGCTATAAGTTAAAGGTCCCGAGTTCGAATCTCGCGGCCCTGCATTCGAGCCCGAGATGCTAACAAATGGGCTTTTTTACGAAACAACACCTCGAGGTCGATTATGACCCTGCTGATGAGACCTCCGAAAAAAAATTAAGTCTGTCTTTTAAAATTTAAATCGAAGTCGAAAAAAAGTCTTAATCTCCTAGTAAATTAGCTCTACTCAAAATAAATTAAACGGTTCGTTTAACAAGGCTCGGAGAGATAAAGAATTAAAATTAACGTGAAAGCGTTTTGCATATCGTAACTTTTGGGGTCGTACATGGCAAAAGGCCGTGGTTCAGAAACGGCTCACAACATCGAAAATAATCCGAGGTTTTCTAATTGTAACAATTAAATTTTTCTTCTCTCGTATGCGTATGTAAATTTGCGCCTAATCCGTTTCTAGACACCGAGGAAGTTGATAATTAAGTCAGTTATCCTGGTAAAATCCGACAACCTATGATTTAAATCTATCCGTGGACATGGAACCAAGATGGAAATTAACAAATTACAGCAGTTTGTTTTAAGCGCAAAAAACAACTTTTTTGAATTAAATACAGTATCCTTATTTCGATTGTGTCATCGGATACGATTTGTGACGAAAGACCCTCTGTACACGCCCATAAGAAGTCATGGCTAAATGTCAAACGTGCTGAAGAATTCGACTAGAAAGCAACGGAGCTTATGGTTAACAAACTTTACTTAAGCAACAGGCAAAGCTGAAGCCGATACAAATTGAAACATCGACCTGGTGGACAAGTTGTTACGGACGGTGAGACCGCCGAGGTATCATCAGAGAATTTCACGGTAGCGCCAATACAAAAGAAAGGATGATCGAATCACCAGGGAAATTGTGAAATGTGATTTACCAGTGGCGGTTAACCATAAAGTTGCAAGTTGTAAGCAACATTTTGATTTCTTGAATAAGAAATGAACGAAAACAAAACTTTCATCACGCACATTTCCCCCAAAAATTGCGTACACCTATAGGCAGCAGTTGTTCTATATCAAAATAGATAGCCATTAACGTTTTAACAGCAAAACTGTCATCCTCTCCATCAACACAGTAAAAAAAAACTATGTCTGGAGAGATTAAAAATTATACGGATCCACCTTGGTGAGAGAAGAACAGCCATTGATGGCTTCTTAGGTGATATGATCAGAATATTTGAAGTTTTCCTCCAGATCAACCTTAGCATCAAAAAGTGTAGGATCGTGAAAATAACATTGTGTTTGACGAACAGTCAGTTACCGATGGATCTAGGAGTAAGAAGGTTCAAGGGAGGAAGATATTTTGGTACCCAAATAAAGAACGCTTTCTGAGACCCCATGTTCATGTACCCCATTTTAATCTGCTCTTAGTAAACAAAAATAATACAGCCATATACCCAAGCTGTCATGAAAACGCTGAACAAGAATATCATCAGCTTTGCCATTTTAAGAGGTTTGTAGAACGGTACTGGATTGCAGGGCATGGAGGAGTTGGAGGAATTAAAGATGCATATCATTTTTATGGATAGGTTGTTCTTTTCTGGAAGGAGAATTCCACAACTCAGAACTCATACTCACGTGCACCAAAACCGTCAAACAGTATTTCATACAATGGCAACAATATATTCGGTTTAATGAGAATATAGGAAACAATATAAAAAAAAAGCGTGTCAAATACCCAAGAAGTCATTAAAACGCTAAATTCGGACATCATCAGCTGTTTTATGAATTGGGCATATAGAATTGTACTGGATTCCAGGACATTCAACTGTGGGAGGGATTTAAGATGAAAGGATGTGGCAGCACATTTCTTGCTGTAACATTTCAAAAATCGAATGCTCAGAACGAAGGGCATAAGTGCCCAAATCTTCAATCCAAGTAGTTCAGACATTTACTAAATTAAATTTGAACATAGACTACAAAAAATAATATAGCATTGTACAACCCACACTCAAGCAGTCAGAACTGAATTCGAACGTCATCAGCTTCGCCATATTATGAGTTGTGTGAACCGTACTGAATTCCAAGTCATGCGGGAGTTGGAAGAAATTAAGATTAATCAAATACTTAGAACGCATAGACATGCCAAAATCTTCAAATCGAAATTCATCCATTGGGACATGTACTCAATTCATTCAAAGCATATCAGATACCCAAGCAGTCACAAAACCACTAAACTCGAACACCATCATTGCCCTTTTATGAGTTGGATATTTAAAACTGCATTCCAAGACTTGTAGAAGTTGAAGGAAACGATTTTAAGACGAAATTTTAACTTGAGATTTCAGAACAGACTCTCTGCTTGGGTCCAGTACTTACAGAAAAATGAAATGCTGTCATACTTCTTAAATACACGAACTGTTTGTAGTAGATGAGTCCATATAATCAAAAACCAACTTAAAAAGGAGACATAGCTAGAGCGAAAAAATGTAACAATGCACACAAGTAACAATCCAAAAACCACTTTGTGGAATGTAAGAACAATCAAAGGATGAAAGAATCCGGATCTCAACAGCTTTCTTGACGGTTTCTGCAACCAATGGGCATATGGGAGTTACTGATCAATGGTCAATGTGTACGTACATACTGAAAGGAGATTCAGGCACCTCTCGGATTATTCATTTTTCAGCTGGAGTGGGTCGGGGCAGTGGAATAGGTACAACTGGTCAACTGATAAAATTGCTTGATGAACTATGGCACACAAGCAAACGACAACATGGGGTACAATAGCTTTTAAAGTGATGTGTAAAGTAGCTCGTCTCATTTTACATTCATTCTTTCAAAAAGCGATATGGTACGCTTGGACGCTTAGTACATAAGCGTTGGCAGGAAGTCCCTTCGGTTTTCTTGGTTTTCTTCTTTTTCCGAACGATTTGTCCTTGGTTTTTTTTTTTACAGTTAATAGTTTGACTGTGACCGGCGAAATAGCACACATCATCCCTCTTGTTATCTCTTTCATTTTCCACGGGTTTAAGGGGTCGCGAGGGCGTTTTTATTGAGTTTCGGCCGTTCACGCATGGCCGGCGGAGCGCGGTGAAGAATACACTTGTAAAACTTATCTCCCTCCCCCTCCTTCCTGTCGAAATGGACCGTTCCAGTCCTTAAAAAACACACGGGCAAACGTTATTTTTCACTTGTGCACTTGTGCAAATCTGCTATAGGGAAAGTTACTCTTGTCGCCTGGATTTCTGAGGAAAGGGGCTAGGATTTTTGAAAGCTGGCGTATTTCCTTATTTAAAATTCGCTAAAACCCCTGAAACACGAACCTGCAAGACTCGACCGATTAATACATTGTAAAACGTTATTTGAAAAAAAAAATGTTTGTAAGATTTCTTGCTGAAGTCGGGCGGGGGTGATGAACTTGCAGTTTGGCCGTTTCCTGTCACCCAGGTCTGCCTATCCTCAGTGTTCGTTGTTACTTTTTGTTCCGGCCACGGTATTGTGTTCAACATTTACAGTGAATTTTATATAAATTTTTATTAAATTGAGCTTTGTTTTTGCTGATTGAAAACGACAATCCATATGTCTTGGAGTAGTTTTTATTTTAACTCTAAAAGTACTTCTGCAACTATGGCTGTAGTAGAGTCGCACATGTTTAATAAACAGACCAAAACAGAATAGGTGGCCGAGGTGTTAATAACCAAACTAAAAACTGTTCGTATTGATCTTCTTAAATAATTGACGAAAATGGATAAGGAATTGACTAAAAAGCAAAGGAAAAAAAGTTTTTAAAAATAAAAAAAATTAACAGATAAAATTTGTTTTAATTGTGTGTTAGATGTTTAATTAACATTTCAATGACGCGTATTTCCAATTTAAAAAATAATTATCGCCCATTTCCTCCTCTTGCTTGAATTATATCTCGAAGATGCCTCGGCATTCTTTCTACCAGTATGAAAATGTCTCTTCGCTGGAGGTTAGCTCATTCTTCACGGAGAGAACGTTCAAGATCGTGGAGGGTATCAGGAAGTGATGGATGTGCTCTTATTCGTCTTTTGAGATTATACCATAAATGTTCGATGGGGTTCAAGCCTGGAGAACGGGCTGCCCAAGCTATGTGACCCTGATATTATGCTGTTGAAGGTAGGATTGTACTATGCGAGCGACATGTGGACGGGTTTGTTAGGCAAAGAGTTGTCGCTGATTTCAACGAGGATAGGCAACGCATGATGTTCCAAAATTTCATCCACATTGCGAGTGACCGTCAAAGACCTTCCACGAACGACAGCCGACTCTGTACGACCCTCCGTTGAAATTCGCGCCCACACCATCACTGAACCACGTTTAAAAGGTCGGCTCTGAGAAAAATTACAAGCTTCGTACCTTTCATTTCGCCTTCTCTACACTCTTTAACTCCCTTCTGAGATCGTAGGGCAAATCTACTTTCATCTGTAAAACGTACAGCAGACCAATCGTCCAAAAACCAATGGTTCTGTTCTCGAGCAAATAGGAGCAGTGTGTTCTGGCCAATTCTGGTTCTCTTGCGGAACGAAAAGCCATCAGTCCATACTGATTTAGTCTTCTTCGAACAGTGCGTTCAGAAATTTGGACAATTCGAACTTTCTGGAGCTGATGAATCGTTTGAACAACATTAAGGTGCCGGTTTCGCAAAATCTCAGTTATAAAACGGTCATCCTGTGGTTCTTTTACCCTAGGGCCTCCAGACTCGGACTCAGCTGTTCGAAAAGGCTAACCGCGTCTCGCAGTTTTCCCTAGGGAAATCCGATGGCGATAGCCACCTGATGGGACGTCCATCATCAAGTGCCACACCAAGCGCAACATCCTCAGCACTAAGTGGCATTTTTAAATTTAAAAATTGAAAATGAAAAGAAAAGAAAACTAAACAGTGTAATATCTTTCAGATTTCAAATGATACCCAATAACCATTTTAAATTCTATAAAAATTAAACACTGAAAAATCCTTTATGCTCATTTTGGATTAAGTTTTGTTTACTTTTAATTGATATCCCCAATTTAAAAAATAGCATAAATTAATATTTATTGATTAAAACAATGAGGCATATTAAGGGCAGAATTTTCTTTTATCGAGAAAATGAAAAATAAAATCAATTCGGTGGGATTTTTCCCTGTCAGTTAATTTATTAAACTATTGTATTTGATCGGAAATTTAGTTATATTGATTGACTTGATATGTGGTGAATATCAACCTTTAATAAATTGTGTACTCTATAATCTAAAAACCTTGGATCATTGCGTTTAATTTTTTATTGATCCAAATATTTTGGGTTAAATTAATTAAAGACAATATAGAAAAACTAAGAGCTGGTCGAGTTCCACCAAGTTTCCAGGGCTTTTTTACCAGAACCGATTCAACCTTTTTCTCCCACCCTCATATCTCTGCTTCTTCTGACGATGGTATTTTGAAATTTGAAACAGAAATTAAGGCTAGGTCGCTTAGGAAATTGTATAAATTTGGTCATTTTATATTAAGCTTTTTCGAAAGGGGAGAATTTCAAAATGTGCATTTTTGTTTACTGACTTACTAACTGATCATGAATATTATAAGTCACTTCCCTTGTGAGTTTTGGTTCAAAGGTAGGTCGTATATTGTAAAAATTGTAAGAATCTGAAAATTGAAATTTTTCTAAAATTAATTCCGCTTTAGGGGGAGGGTAGACATATAATCAAAATTATAAGGCAATTCACGTATAAGAGATGCGATATTTGGTACAAATGTAGGTCTTGCATTGGAGGTAAAACTAAAACCCTTAAAATTGTAATTTGCTCAAAATTTTTGCCACTTTAGGGAGGGATGGGGTGGTCTCATCTTCAAAATTGTAGGCACTTCCCGTTTAGGTAGAAACGACTGTTAGAAAGTTGGGTCGCATGGCTTAGTGTATAACTTAGGAAGGATTCTGACCAAGTTTGAAGACATCTGCCATGTATGTGCACGGGCAATGATTTTTCATAGTATCATACTCACATTGTACCATTAAATTTATAATAATTAATTACGGTTTTTATTTGAGAGGTAAAAAAGCTAATGGCACGAGAGGGATTCGAACCCAAGACCTTCGGCTAGATACGCCGCTGCTCTACCGCCTGAGCTATCGTGACCTCGATCCACTCGGACATCAACTCCCCATCTCAACCTCACCTTACGAATTTTCTCTCCTTTTGCCATATTTCAAATGTCGTGTAATCGGTTTGGATTCTCGACGACAATTGAAATGTCGACGGAGAGCTTTAGTGAAGTGTACTTCATTTTTAAATCCTTAATTCACTATTTTCGTGGTCCGCTCGACCAATTAATATATCACAATTAATTAAGGTTTTTAGTTAAGATGAAATATGGCAAAAGGAGAGAAAATTCGTAAGGTGAGGTTGAGATGGGGAGTTGACGTCCGAGTGGATCGAGGTCACGATAGCTCAGGTGGTAGAGCAGCGGCGTATCTAGCCGTAGGTCGTGGGTTCGAATCCTTCTCGTGCCATTAGCTTTTTTTCATCTCAACTAAAAACAGTAATTAATTGTGATATATTAATTGGTCGAGCAGAGCACGAAAATAGTGAATTAAATTTATAATGTTTTATTAGACGTTGGCAGCTCAACACCCTCATGTACCCAGCGTACAAGGTTCAGGTTGACAAGCCTCCAAGGATTTCTTCTGATTAACTTTGATCATTCTCAGGATTGTTGGATACAACCGTCTACGATCATTGTACAGGTCAGATTTGACGTCCATCGAAATTGAATTATCGCACTTGGATATTTGTGTTGAAAACGCCTATGGTGCCATTTTTTGCCATTTCTCAGTTTCCTCGATAGAGCCCAAAACTATCTAGCAAGATAAAATCTATGATATGCGTAATCGTTCCTGCGCCTTGAAAAAAGCCAAGGCGACGCGAAAAAGTATGATTCCCAACAAACAGTGAAAAAAGGGCCAAGTTCCATACCACCTCCAAAAAATTAGCCTATCAATGTAATGATAGCTACGATGTGGTCTAGTCCGTTCTTTTTATAGTCCGTAACCTGAGAGAATTCAAAAGAAAAGGTAAAAGCTTCAGACTCACAAGCAAAACCTTCTGCCTAGCGAAGAAATGGTACACACTGTGGCCAATCTCACTTTATTCTTACTTTAATGAGCTGTTATTTTATTTTTATTGCTTAACACTTGGCCAGTTTCTGAATGAGCAATGAGGAGACTGGAATTTTTTTCCTTATCTTCTGAGTTCTCTACCTTCCCTTTCCTGTCTGAGCAGCCTAGTCCTGGCTAGGTTAGGCAGACATTTTTTGGGATAGATTATAATGTACATGTACTTAGACAGAAGTTAGATACGAAGTCATAAAAGTCTTTTTTCCCTCACGATATCGCGAACGGTTTACTCAGCCAACTCCGGCCTCTTGATTTTTACTACATTTGACACGATTGATAATTTGTGTTCCACTATTTGATTTTGTCCGTTTTTGCGACATTTTTTCTGCTAACTTTGGATCCAGATCATAGCATATCTAGATTTGTTTTGTCTTTAACAAACGAACGATTGGGAGATGCATAGAAAAAGGAATTTAATGCCACCGTACTTGCGATAAAAATTAAACTAATTGAATTGTTTTTATCGCTAAAGTAAATCAAATCGTACCCAGGTTAACTGAATCCTCGAATAATCAAAACTTTTTTTTTTGGGGGGGGGGATCTACGGTATATTCTTTTAGCTACGTTCTTCATAATATTACGAACTTTCATTGACTTTTTTATAGGCTGACATAAATGTTGTTCATAACCGTCATTAAATTTAACCATAAAAATATTATTACAGAAAGAATAGTAAATTTGGTATCAATGGAAGTGCTAAATTAATTGCCTAGTTCAATTGGTCAGCAATATAAAAAAAAAATATTCCATTTGGCCAACGTTAATTTCGCAATGATGTAAACTGATCATCTCAACGATAATTATGACCATGATATGATGATAATATCAGACTTAAACAAGGAGGCAATGGAGATCGGAGTGAAACTAGACACTTGACCGGTCCAATATTCCAAATTTTGGGGAAATCAGATATTCAAATTTGGCTAATACTCCTGTCAAATTTATATAAAATAATAACGATAATTATATTTAAGATATGACGATAATATTGCAGTTTAAAAAAATTAATTATGAAAATAGGGGTGTAAATCGAGGAACTACTTGACGCGTCCAATATTCCAATTTTTGGCGAAATCAGATGTTCAAATTTGGCCAATACTCATGCCACATTTATATAAAATATTCATCTTAACGATAATTATATTCAAGATATGACGATAATATTACAGTTTAAAAAACTGAAATTATGAAAATTTGGTTGCAAATCGAGAAGCTACTTGACCTGTCCAATGTTACAATTTTGGGCGAAAATATTCAAATTTGGCCAATACTCCTGTCAAATTTATATAAAATAATAACGATAATTGTACTTAAGATACAACGATAATATTGCAGTTAAAAAAATGAAATTATCAAAATTAGGGTCTAAATCGAGCAACTGCTTGACCTGTCCAATTCCAATTTTAGGCGAAATCAGATATTCAAATTTGACCAACACCCGTGCCACATTTATACAAAATAATCATCTTGACGATAATTATTATAATACAGTTTAAAAACGGAAAGTGTGTAAATTCAGGTCAATGAAAAAACTATTCGAGCCGTCAAATTTTCCTACTTCGGAGCAAACGAAGATATTTAAATATGACCAATGTTTATCTCAATGTTAAAAGTAAAAAACGACCATCTTAACGATAATTGTATTCATGATATGATGAATCATAGTTAAAAAAATGAGCAGTGGAAATTGGGGTGTAGTCAGAGGAACTACTTGACCAATCCAATATTCTAATTATGGGGCAAAGTCAGATATTAAAATTTGCCAATTATTCACGTCAATGATGTCATTTTTATTCATCGCACAAATCATAAATAATGTGATCTGATAAAAATTGTAAACAGCGGAACTTCTCTTTTGTGTATTTGTGCCTTTCTTGTGTGTCGTGTTGAGAATGCCCAAGAAGGGCACATTACCCAGAAGGCAAACACTTTGAACCCTGAAGATGATCTCAATAAAGATCGAAACGTTGGTACGATAAAGGAAATGTTTTTCTAAAACCTACATCACACCAGACCGCATCTCACGATTTTTAAATAAACTCGATATTGTTGAACTCTGGAGAGCCTACGCATGTAAATATCTGGAAATTGTACTGTAATAGACTTGACATTTGCCTCTCCATCTGTTGCTCCCGATATACAGTGGGACAGAGCAAGAGATTTCTATTTTGGCGACCACCTACACATATTCATCTGTTTAGAGAAATATATGTACTACAAACGATACAATTTGAAAAAAGCTAACTGTTCTGCTTACTCCGCAGCTGTTACCCTTCCAACAACGACAGGCAATGTAAACATCCATGTTGAACAATGTGACTGGAGCGATTAAGACGGTAGAATCAGTGCTGAATAAAACGCCGTAAAGTTGTGGAACGGCATGTGCCAGGGGGCCAATATCGAAAAAATCCGACCTTCGAACTGTTCAATAGATTCCCCATAGAAGAAAACCTAATGAAATTAAAAATAGTCCGATCTAAGCAATGAATTCTGAATGACGCCAAAAGGAAAACGCTTCAGAATTATGTACCAGAAATGGACAGTACTATGTCAAACAAAGAAATTGAAAGAAACAAAGAGTGAGTCAAAAACATCGGTGGGTTGATGGAACCTCTACTGTTGCGAACCCTCGTAAAAAAAATTATTTAAAAAATACAAGCCCTGGTACCCCACCCGGCAAAAAAATTATATCATTAACTTTTTTAAACCATAAATAACCTATTTGGTTAAATTTTAAATGTAACTTAGTAATTATCTGCCAGTAAAGTATTACCCCCTAGAAATAATAGTATATATTATTTTTGTGGTGGGAAAAAAAAATGCACATCTTCGGAATGTTTTTATGAAATCAATTCTTCTTTTTATATTTAACTCTTGGTTGTGAGGAAAATGTTAGTGTCACGAGTGGGATTCGAATCCACCAGCCGCAGGACGTGAGTTCGAATCCCGCTTGTAGCAATAGCTTTTTCATCACAACCAAGATATTAAAAATATAATAATTAATTGAAATATTGATCAATTAGACTAAACATAAATGGTTTTTATTAAAGCTTATTTAAAATTTGAAGACACTTAAAATGAAAGTCAAAATAATCCTAATACCTAGTGATAGGCTCCACCTTTCTGAAAACGTAATTATTATATAATATTGTATTATAATATATAATGTAATATACGTGTGTGGTGATTATTTATTATTACCGTTGGTCTATGATTATTCGGAAACTGTGAGATGCGGTCTGGTGTGACGTAGGTTTCAGAAAAACATTTTCTTTATCGTGCCAACGTTTCGATCGAGATCATCTTCAGGGCCTGGGATTGTTTAAATTTAACAAATACATGTAAGATGGGGAATAAAGTGAATTTATACATTGCAAAAAAATTTTCAACTATCGAATTGAGTAGAAATTCTTTGATTGAATATAAAAAATATCCGCCGGCAAGGGGATATTGAAGAGGCAGTGGTCTTCCGGGATTTATCCAATAAGAGGCCTGGTAGTGGTTCTCAGGAATTACAATAAAGGAGTACAGAAAAATTGTCATTGCTGCAAGACGGAACCTTTTCATAGTGCCCGCTAGATTGCAAATGAAATACGTGTTGCGTTTATCATCAGTTGGCCTCTCGTTGTACGCCCCGTTGAGACGACCTGCAGACACAGCCCGCCACCAACAACTCAGGAGAATATGGAGCAGTGAGCGCCTAGAAGAGAACACCAATTGAAATGCTGTTATGTTTACTGATGAGTTCGTGCTCTCTTTAGTGCAGTTTTGAGGATGCGGATGCGGTATCAGAGCTGGGATTACCTCTGGAGGAAGAACTAGACTCCATACCCTCACCCCGGTCCCCTATGCTAAAAAAATCATCGAAGAATACATCTTTCAAACCAGGGATCTCATTGGTAGGGTTTTTTGATCTGTGGATAGACAATGGCAGACCTCATAGAGGCACAGTTGTTCATCGATGTTTAAAAAACCTGGGAATTTCCCATCAGCCCCTTCCCTCATTGTCTCCAGACCTCAATCCCAATGAGCACATGTGGGATGCGTCTCAGAGACGGCTTTTCGACCACCATCCGCGGCCAGTTGACCTGCACAAACTGAGTGCCGCGTTGCAGCATCTATGGAGTGAAATTCCTTATGAAATTAGTCACAACCTTATTAACAGTATGATAAAATAACAGAGGATATACACGTTTACAAAATTTATTGTGTTCAATAAACAAAATTATGGCATTAAATTTTTTTATATTGTTTTCATAATTCCTTAGTTAAATTTTCTTTGAGTACAAAAAACAACAATTTCTTATAAATTTTAATGCTATTTACAATAAAAGCAAAATAAAATGGTAGGGATGGTAAATATTACAAAATTGGCAATATCCCTATTTATTTTTGAGCAGTTTATTTGTGTTCTGTTGTCAAGACTGCATTTAAGCTACTTAGTATTTCAAATGGTAACAAAAAGGAAGCAGAAGGTATGGAAAATCAGCTGAAGTTGTCGGTCCGTAATCTAGGATGTGGGATATCGAACCCGTTCTAAGTTTCCTGGAAGTGGGATTTCAACCCTGTTGGTTTGAGGGTAACTCCAAAACGACTGATCCGGGAGGGGCCGATCCCTGGAAGAATACATTACCCGACCCCCGCCCTTGGATTGGACGGCGACCCGAAGGATAGGCGTGTCCTGGTCCCCTCCGGGACGAAGGAAAAGAGAGAAAGAGAAGGCCCGTTCCCCGAGTGCCGAGGGAGACGGTGAATGGGCCCGTCCCCTTCTCCCACTGATCCCTTTCCCCCACCGGCTAACAACCGGGAGAATGGGAAATGCTCAGTCAGGTCCGGAGCTGAGCCCGGGGTGGTCCGTGTTTTTAGTTTTCCCCGTTTTTTTAATTTATTTTATTTTTTTCATTTTCGTACCTTTTCCCCCCGTTGTCCCAACTTTTTTTGAGTGTCAAGTGACTTCTGTGGTTTGTCTTTAGTTTTTATTTTTTGGCCTGTTTTCTTTTACCCGTCCGGCTGGAAAATCATGGAAACCAGGGAGTTGGACGACGGAACGCCGGTCGAACAGAATCTGCCACCGCACTTCTCCGCCTACGGGTAAGATTTTCCAATTTCCAAGAAAACCCCTTTTAAAATATTCGCAAATTTTTAAAAAAAAGAGAGAAAAAATTCAAATAGGGAAAATAAAAATTAACTTATTTGCCTTTTTATAAAACAAAGCGTAAAACCCCCCACGATATAACTAGGTTAAATAAACAATTGGAAGTTGTTTCTTACACAGGACGGACTTCTTGGTTGAAAAAGTACAGTTCAAACGACAAAAATGTCTGAATATTATTAATCAGTTTTGTAACAAGTATTTTTTTGTGTGTGAAAAGTGTGAAATTTTGGGTGAAAATAACAGAACTTGGCCAAAAAGGGCCAAATATTCCAAAGATTATTTGGCCAACATTCACTTCAGATGATAGGACGATCCAAACGACCATTAATCATTTGCATGACTTTAAGATAACGTGAAACTTGAAAATAAAAATATCTATGAAAAATTGGGTTTAAAAGAGAGACTACGCGACTTGTCAAATATTCATGCACGGGGCGATGTCGATCTGTCCAAATTTGACCAATTTTTGATTTTAATCATATGAAATTCTATTCTAACGGTCTTTAATAATTTTTATGGCATTACGATAAGTTAAGTTAGTTGTACAAAATAGATTTAACTGTTTCCGATTTAACCGTTATTTATTACACCTTGACGATGAAAAAAAATTCTTACAAATTTTTAATCATTTTCATGATCTTAAGGTAATTTAACAAAAATGGGTCTATGAAAATAGGGGCGTAAACAGCTGAACTACGCGAATTATCCGATATTCTAGTAAGGAGGGAAGTCAAATATTTCGACTTAGTCATTATATATTACTCCTTGATATTGAAAAAAAATTCTTAAAAATATTTAATCATTTTCATGATCTTAAGATACTTTAAAATAAAATGGATTTATGAAAATTTAGGTGTAAACAGAGGAACTACGCGAATTACCCGACATTCCTGCACGGAAGGAAGTCAAATATTTCGGTTTAACCGTTATTTATTACACCTTGGTGATGGAATACAAATCTTCTTAAAGATATTCAACCATTTTCACAATTTTATGATAATTTGAAAAAAATTGGATCTATGAAAATTTAGGTGTAAACCACTGAACAACGCGATTTATCCAAAATTTCAGCACGGAAGAAAATCAAATATTTCGATTTAACCATTATCGAATTACACCTCGATACTGGAATACAAATCTTCTTATAGATATTCAATCATTTTCACAATCTTATAATAATTTGATATTTTAAAAAAATTGATCTGTGAAAATTGGGGCGTAAACAGCGGAACTACGCGAGTTATCCGACATTCCAGTAAGGAAGGAAGTCAAATATATACTTAGTCAATATTTATTGCACCTTGATAATGAAAAAAAAATTCATAAAGCTATTTAATCGTTTGCATGATCATAAGATAGTTGATATAAAAAAATGGATTATGAAAATTGGGGTGTAAATCGCGTAGTTCCACGATTTATCTAAAATTTCAACACGGAGAGAAGTCAAATATTTCGACTTGGTCAATATTTATTGCACCTTGATAATGAAAAAAAAATTCATAAAGCTATTTAATTGTTTTCATGATCATAAGATAGTTGATATAAAAAAAAAGGATTTTGAAAATTGGGGTGTAAATCGTGGAACTACGCGATTTATCTAAAATTTCAGCACGGAGGGAAGTCAAATATTTCGACGTGGTCAATATATATTGCACCTTGGTAATGAAAAAAAATTCATAAAGATATTTAATCGTTTTCATGATCTTAAGATAATTTGAGATAAAAAAAAGGGTTATGAAAATTTAGGTGTAAACCCCGGAACTACACGATTTATCCCACATTTCAGCACGGAGGGAAGTCAAATGTTTCAATTCAACCATTATTTATTATACCTTAATGATGGAATAGAAATCTTCTTATAGATATTCAATCATTTTCACAATTTTATGATCATTTGATATTTATGAAATGGATCTATGAAAATTGTGGTTCTTACACGGGTCAAAATGAAATATTCAAATTTTGCCGGTAACATGTTAAAATGGTATCAAACTACCTATAAATCTTCTAACGGAAGTTAAAGATTAAGTTGCCCGTGAAAAATTGGGTGTAAATAGGGAAACAAAAGAATGTCAAATATTCCAATAAGGCACTAATAATTAATTATTTCGTCAATATTCACGTCATGATGATGTAAGACGATCATTAAAATTGGGGTGTAAACAGTGGAAGTATGTAATATTTCAAAATGACACTTATCAAAATTGACGTCATTTTGATGGCCAACATTCGTCCTAACTATCTCTTAATCAATTCCATTATATTCTGACAGCATCACAGTTACCATAAAATTATCTTCACCATTTCCATGATATTATGATAAAATTTCAGAGAAAATAAAAGGGTGTTCGAAATTTTGTGGATCATCGAGAATATTGGCAATTATAATGGAGACTAATGAAATTTTTTGGACAATACTGATATCATGATGATGTAAGACGATAATCCTAACGTTTATGATTTTTCCAAGATGTGAACAGTTAACTATAAAACTGAAAATCGAGCAGAAAAAAGCAGTACTACGCGATTTATTAAAATTTTAAATTCGAGCCTAAGTATAGTATAGGCAATATTCACGTCATCATCTTATGAAACCATCGTGCTAATCATTTTGATTATTTTTATGCCGTTAAGGTATGAAAGTTATAAAATAAAAGCTCTGTGAAAATTTGAGCCTAAACGGCGAAACAGAGCGAGTTTAAATATTCCAAATTTGACTAATAAGTCATGTTGATATGACAAGAGTTCCAGCCAAATTTTTATTTATTTTATCAGCATTACGATAATAAACTAGTTGAAGATAAATCGACCTGTGAAATTTTAGGAAAAGACAGCTGAACTACTGGAACTGTCAAATATTCCAATTTGGGAGAGTCATATAACCCAATTGGGCAAATATTGACGGCACAACGTTCTCAAATCCTATTTTAAATTATTTTCATAACGTTACGACAATATGAAAGTTAAAAATAAAAATAAAAAAATTGGGTTTACACGGTGATACTAATAATCTACAACGGCACGAATGATCATTCGGTCAATATTAACTTCTTGTCTTGCGTAAAAACAATCAATGCTTCGATCTCTAATCATTTTTATGGCTTTAGTACAATGCTTAAGTTTAAAATTAGTAAATATGGAAAGTTGTGATGAAAATAAACTCCGCAACAAAGCGAATCATAAAACATTCAAATTATTAACTTACAACAAATTATTTGCTCAAAATTATGATTTGAAACAATCATCCTAGATATCTTTTAATATTAATACATTATGATACAATGCGGAATAAACAGAAAAGGGGTAAAGAAACTCAGTTAAAAATGTAAAAATTTTTAAAAATTAAAAAATTGCGCGAATGGTGATATATTCCAATTTGGCGAATATTTGTTTGACTACTATGTAAAACTGCCTCTTTACGATAATTATATTCCGGAAATGTTGATAATATCAAAATTAAGAAAGGGAGCAGTGGAAATTGAGGGGGTAACCAGAGGGACCCAATATTCCAATTTTGGGAGAAATCAGATATTCAAATTTGGCCAATACTCATGTCACGTTTATATAAAATAATCCTCTTGACGATAATTATATTAAAGATATGATAATAATAATATCACAGTTTTAAAAAAAATGAAATTATGAAATTTGGGGCGTAAATCGAGGAACTACTTGACCCGTACAACATTCCAATTTTTTGCGAAATCAGATATTCAAATTTGGCCAATACTCGTGTGACATTTATATAAAATAATCATCTTGACGATAATTATATTCAAGATATGACGATAATATTACAGCTTGAAAAAAATTAAATTATGAAAATTGGGGTGTAACTCGAGGAACTATAGGAATCGTCCAATATTCCAATTTTGGGCGCAAATATTGAAGTTTGGCCAATACTCACGTCACATTTATATAAAATAATAACGATTTAAGATATGACGATAATATTGCAGTTTAAAAAAATGAAATTATGAAAATTGGGGTGTAACTCGAGGAACTACATGACCGGTCCAATATTCCAAATTTTGGGGAAATCAGATATTCAAATTTGGTCAGTACTCATGTCACATTTATATACATTCAAGATATGACGATAATATCACAGTTTAAAAAAATGAAATTATGAAATTTGGGGCGTAAATCGAGGAACTACTTGACCCGTACAACATTCCAATTTTTTGCGAAATCAGATATTCAAATTTGGCCAATACTCGTGTGACATTTATATAAAATAATCATCTTGACGATAATTATATTCAAGATATGACGATAATATTACAGCTTGAAAAAAAATTAAATTATGAAAATTGGGGTGTAACTCGAGGAACTATAGGAATCGTCCAATATTCTATTTTGGGCGCAAATATTGAAGTTTGGCCAATACTCACGTCACATTTATATAAAATAATAACGATTTAAGATATGACGATAATATTGCAGTTTAAAAAAATGAAATTATGAAAATTGGGGTGTAACTCGAGGAACTACTTGACCTTTTCAATATTCCATTTTTGGGCGAAATCAGATATTCAAATTTGGCCAATATTTTCGTCATAAGTATGTCATACGATCATTCCAACTATCTTCAATTATTTTCATGATATCTCGAAAATTAGAAATATCCGTCATAATTGAGATGTAAACTGCGGAACTAAGTGGTTTATCAAATATTCCAATACGGTTCGAAGACAGATATTTAAATTTGGGCAATATTCACTTCTTAATCATATAAAATGATCATCGTAATAATCTTGAACCTTGTTTATGGAATTACCTTCATGACAATCTTTAAAATTATTTGCTCAGCTTAATTTCAAACTATCATCCCTACGTTAATATTGTGTCAAAAATTAAAAATATGATTACTAATTAATATAAGCTTGTATAATAGAAAACTGGGAGATTAAGAATAGGGCCAACGGATTGTTACCCAAACGCTTCGCATATACATGCGTGTATAGAGTTTAGCCTATCGCTTCTCCTAGTCCTCCGGCAATTCCAGCTTTTGTGATTTTCAAATTACTGGCTCGCCTCGACAATAGTCCCGGATGATGGCAGTTCGGGGTCAGACCTGGATCTTTTCCGTCCAGCCTCCGAGGTTAGACTCCAGGGGCTTTCAACAGCTAGGTCATTTCAGCTTCCAACCCAATCAATCTGCCATTCATACTTACTCGCTATTAAATTCTCTCTTTCCTATTTCGCCATTCACTCAGTAAATGTGGTGGACCTCGACATCCCTACCTCACCCTTTAAACATATTATATCATCAACTTAATTAAGAATCGCTAGCTAGTCAATATACCACAATCAGCTTTCTAACAGTACATATTCACGCCAAAGAATACATTCATTCTCATCGCTGGGAAATTGCAAAGTGCAAATAAAATAACCACGTTTACTCCAAGAATGGGAAAATGTGACCCAGATACTCAGTGCCTTATGTGTATGTGTCCGTGTACCTCGCATGGCCTATTCTTAATCGGGCGACGATGGCCCTACTTCTGGATCAGATCCTTACAAAGGCCGCCTGCTGATTTTCTATACGTGACCACAACAAGATACGTATGAAATTTGAAATTTTGGAGTAAAGTGCACAATTTATTTTCGTTAAAATATGATAATGATAGATGACGCGTATTTATTTATATGTGCAACCTAAGACATTAAACGGTTAAATTCCAAAAATGTTGAGTTAATTTTCCTTTTTTTTTAAACTAGTTAATTGGTAACCAAAATCGTGATTTGTGTCAGCCTTAATATTATGAATATTTAAAAAATCAGGTATAATAAATTGCCTTATATACGATTGTATTATGAAAATATACTTTTTCAGGAAGGCATAAAAAATAAATCAGTCATATTTGAACAATTATTATTGTTGTTTATTGCGGTCTGGTGTGATGCAGGTTTCTTTTTCGTTTCAAAGAATTTTCTCCTGTGAAATTGTGCCCTTCTTGGTCACTCTCAACACGACACACAAGAATGGACAATTACACAAAAGAGAAACACTTTAAGCCCTGAAGATGATCTCGATGAAGACCGAAACGATGGCACGGTAAAGAAAATGTTTTTCTGAAACCTACAACACACCAGAACGCATCTCACGATTGCGGAATAATTATCGATTTAACCGTCACTAATAATCACGACATATTTAAACTTTTTTCGCGTGAGCAATTTAGCGGATTCTTACAACTCCTTGCCGAAAAAAATTAATATATTTTAAATAATTAAGGTAAATTTTATATTAAAGTGGTCTGGCGAGTCAGTAAACACATGTTCAACTGGCACTGACACATAATGGGTCCGTCTACACTCGCAGGCTTTGACTTAACTCACACGCTTTTCAACTTTTCGCTTTTTTTACAGCCGAGTGTAGACGGACCCATCAAGTGCCATAGGGTTTGTTCATCTTTAGTAGGAAAAAAAATTATTTAAGGAAAGTTTTGAGATTCTATTCGAGATCCCACAATGTTTTCACGTCAACAGGAGCTGTACAATACGTTAAAACAAACATAAATTGAGTTTGATAGGAAATCGTTAATTTTAACTTAATTAGATAAGTCCTTGGTCTCCGCGCTTATCTATTCCGAATCGGAAATTAACAACTAGTTTAGGCCGTTGGTCTCCTTCGCCGGGGGCGTTTCATTCCGTCGAAGGACTTTTTAAATTACTTGCGACCATTGGACAGCACTCAAGACATCTCGACAAATACAATTATGTATCACGTCTAATATGAACATTTTTATTGTGCAATTAAAAAAATAGCTAAATAAAATCTTAAGTAGGAGAGCCTGGATTTGTTGGTTTGTAGGAAACGTCGTTTAGATGTGATTTATTACAAGCTTTTCAAGCACATGGTTACTAACCGTCTCGTCACGCAGAGTCTATGAATCTTTTTATAGATCCATTAGCGTAATTGTTAAAAAATAATGTAACATATTTCAAGAAAAACCTGGTAACAGTTTTTTTTATGTGTTGTTATAAAACGCCGAACTTTGCCTTTTGGTTTAGAAGGATTCTGACTATCCGAATTGTGAATATTGATAAACGGTTCTTTTCTGTTCTGTTGCGTTTTGCCTCTTCTTAATTGCTACCTAACCCATCGACTTTTTGCCGCTGATGTTGGTTTTTTTAATTATTAATTATTGACAATTACGCGAGACGGTTACCGGTGTTTATTCGTGGCGAGCGAGCCGTGACGGACCCTCGGTTCCACGGGAGGGGGGGAGCCGAGATCCAGCCGGATTCCTGCCAAATGTGTCCTCGTGGAAGACCTTTTATTTGCATTTTAAAAAAAAAATCTTTTACGACTTTGTATGGAAAAATGGCCGAAGGGATCCAAGTTAACGCGTGCTTTGTGTAATTTGAACATTAAACATTTCGGACGTTCTTTCAAATCGACAAAATATATTTTAAGCTGGTTAACATTTTTGTTAGGAGCTGTGTGTATTTATATATTTGTGAGAGAGAGAGAGAGAGAGAGAGAGAGAGAGAGAGAGAGAGAGTGAGAGAGAGAGAGAGAGAAAGTAAGTTAAAAATAGAGAGAGAGACAAACAGATAAAAATGGAGAGGAATGAAGAGAAAGAAAGAAAGAGAGAGTGAGAAAGAGGGAGAGTCAGACAGATAAATAGAGAAAGATAGAGAGCGACAAACAGATAGAAGGAGGGAGAGGAATATAGAGAAAGAGGCACCGAGAGAGAGAGAGAGAGTGAGACGGGGGAAGAGGAAGAGAAAGAAAGAGATAAATTAGAGGAGAAAGATTTGGTTGGACAATTTAAAAACTATTAGACTTTGTATTGTGTTTTAAATCGATTACAATCATACTGGTCCGCTTATTCACGCTGGTTTAATCTTTCATACTCATTTCTAATTTTCTAAATGAAAACCAGAATCATAAAACATAATTTTTTTAATCATAACCTCTTTCTCTCTTTCCTTCTCTTTCTCCATTTAAAATGTATTCATATAGATGTGCGATTTTGAGGAAATAAAGGATAATTGAATCTCATCATTTCAACAATTTGATCATCTCCTATGATCTTGGTCCGCTCGTTCTCGCTGGTCGGATGCATGCGATAATATTCTTCAATGTTTGGCGTTTGGCCTGTGGTTTAAAGATGTTTCATAAGCTAGATCTTCTAGATCAATCTACGTTCATCACCTTCAGATAGAATTGAGTTAGAGTATGCGCAGAAATTTCCACCACAATTTTCAAAAAAGAAACCAAATTTCCAAAATTTCTCTAATACGCAAATAAGACGGAGTGACTTTCCAGGGTTGAAAATGGGATGAGGAAATATTCCGATTCCACCTCTCGGAAAATTATCTAACTCGGTTGCCATTTTGGAACGTTTTATCTTCGATGCCGTATACGGACTATTTTGACACTAAACGATAACACTTTGTACAAAGTGGAGTCCGTCTAATTACCACAATTTTGCGGGAAATCCTTGGACCAATAAATCAAATGAGTGTTGGCAGATTCTATTGATAAAATATTTTGATAAAGTCAAATTTAAAAAATCAAAACATAATTATCTTTGAAGCAGCAGATACAGCAGCGTTGTGCGTGTGTATTCATGAAAAATCTTCAATTGTTAGTTTTTCAGTGGGTGTTCAAACATCGCTAGCTATCGTTGAAAATCATCATGATGTTAAATGACCGTGACCGGCCTGTTCATTTGATGATGAGGAGCATTTTAGTGAACGGTCCAAGGAACTTCAAATATATTTACCTTCTTGGTATACGTTTGAAATTTTTTTATGAAGCTAAATGAAAGCTATGAAATGTCAATCAAGATTTTGTTATTTATTTTATTTTTCGATATTTGATTATTTGTATTATTGCTATTTCTGACCATAAGACCGTGAGATAATATCGGGATTTTCAAATTATCAAGGATGTTTTTCTTAGTTTCATTCTAATAATCTCTGTTTCACACGTACATTCACAAAAGACAAGAACCAAGAACTACAAAAGAAAGAACGTACATGCAAACACAATTTCTCTCTATCCACAAAAAACAAACACCACAGCAACAGAGAAACACAAACAATCAACACACACATGCATTGAAAAAACAAAAATTAATAAATACTTATGAGAACAGACAAACAAACTCGCCAGTTCTTTTTTTCTCTCTTCTTCTCTTGTTCAATATACATAAAAAATTCACTGGATCTTTTTCTTTTCTCTCTTTTTTCTTTCTTCGTTTGTACAATATAAATAAAACAAACTCACTAGATCTTTTTCTTTTTCTCTTCTTCTCCTTCTTTTCCTTCTTCTCTTGTTCAATATACATAAAAAACTCACTAGGTCTTTTTCTTTTTTTTCTCTTTTCTCTCTCTCTCTCTCTCTCTCTCTCTCTCTCTCTCTCTCACTCTCTCTCTCTTTTCCTTCTCTATTGTTCAATAGATATAAAAACAAAATTACTAGATCTTTTTCTTTTCTCTCTTCTTCTCTCATATTTCTTTCTTCTTTTGTTCAATATACATAAAAACAAACTCACTAGATCTTCTTTTCTCTCTTTTGTCTTTCTTCTCTTGTACAATATAAATAAAACAAACTCATTAGATCTTTTTCTTTTTCTCTTCTTCTCCTTCTTCTCTTGTTCAATATACATAAAAAAACTCACTAGATCTTTTTCTTTTTTTCTCTCTTTTTCTCTCTCTCTCTTTTCCTACTCTATTGTTCAATAGATATAAAAACAAAATCACTAGATCTTTTTATTTTTTCTCTTCTTCTCTCATATTTCTTTCTTCTTTTGTTCAATATTCATAAAAACAAGCTCACTAGATATTTTTCTTGTCTCTATTCTTCTCCTTCTTTTCTTTCTTCTCTTCTTCAATATACATACAATATACAATCTTTCTTTCTCTTTCTCGTTAATCGTAAAACAGGTTTTTAGCAACCTAAATTTGCTAACTTTTTTCAATAAAACGGTATTCATTCATTCTGAATGTATACCTCTCTCGCTCTGTCTCTCTCTTTCGTGAATTGTAAGAGAGATCGTTAGCAACATGAATTTGCTAGATTTTTGAAATAAAATTGTGTTCTTTTATTTCTTAATTCTCTCCCTATCTTTCTATCGCCCTCTCTTTCTTTCTCTTCTCTCCCCCTTTCTGTCTATCTATTTATCTCTATCCATTTATATCTACATCCATATCTCTATCTATTTCTGCATATCTACTTGTTTTTCTCTATCTTTATCGCTTTTATTATACTTCTTTCTCTGTCTCTATTTCACTGTTTCTGTGTTTCTCTCTCTCTCTCTCTCTCTCTCTCTCTCTCTCTCTCTCTCTCTCTCTTTTTCTCTCTCGTTCAAGGCAAACTCAATCCAGAATAAACACACGCTCTGCTTTCTCGCACACTTCCATACCACCTGATACAGATTTTAGTAAATTCAATATCCAACAAATAAATTTTAATATTTCGAAGAAGTTTTCACAGAGTATGAAATGTCTTCACGTCACTATTTAATTGTTTACTTGGCGGCAAGAAATATTTTGAAAACTTGTTCCATCAGATCGAACGCTTCGAAAGTCGATTAGTACAAAAATACACAAATTAATGTTTTAAGATTGCTATGTCAATGATTTTACAAAACATAAATCACTGTATTTACTCAAAATAACACGGTTGGATTTTGAGTTTAGAAATGTTTTAATAATTCCCTCGAACTAGATTCCTAAGTATCATAAATTTCTTCTTTTTATTACAACAATTGTCATAATCTACATTTTAAATATTATTTAAGTTGGATTCGTAAAGAAAATATCGGCTTTTTTGCGAAATTTAATATGAAAATCCTAAAAGTTTACGTATTTACTCAATAATTTGGTTTATAATATTTTAAATTCTGGAATTATAGTGAACGTTTTTTGCAGTTTGATCAACACTGGTAAATTTATTTTGCTCGTTGAATTTGATTGATCCAAGTTTTCTAACCAATTTAGCATTATCAAGGTTTTAAGTATTTTGGTTGTGTTTTGGTCTCGAATTCTTTTTCTCCGTGTAGATTCTCACCTAGAGATCTTTTCCATCTGAAGACATGCGATTTGATTTGTTCAGTTATTGATTAAACCACATAATTTTTGTAGTAATTTCAACTTATAATATTATCATTTCTCATTTGGCCCGGAGTTTCCGAATGAGCGTAAAATTTGAAATTTCAAGGATCCACGTTATCTCGGCACTGATCTGTCACAGTCGTTTGTTTGCCCTCGGACGGTTTTTATCAGTGCTACCCGGCGGGCTCCTCTTCTCCGCTGATAACGGCGACTTTTTTCTTGATTTGTGGCTGATTTAAGCTACAAGCAAACACCCGTATTTACGAGGAAAGGAAATGAGACACACAAATCAGTGAACGCGTCTCAATTAGCGAGTTTCGGCCACTGTTCCGATTCAAATTCACCGATTGCACGGCGAGACAGCCCGGACCACGGGGCCAAACAGACGGGAAACTAACGGAAACGTTTTGATTGTACAGATTTTTAAATAACTGCTATGATCTAGTAATAAAGACATAATCTAATAATGGAATCTGATTAGTGCAAAGCTATCGGCCTTGGGTGACCCCATCACGGCCCCGAACCGACAAACGTTACAACATTTGTTGAGATTTTTTAAGATTAATAATGTAAACAAAAAAAACGATTTACAATAATAAATGTCATTGGTTTCGACATTATTTGCGGCGGAACGTAATAGGGTGTAAACAAAAAAATACCCGCATTAAAAATAAACAATACTGAATTCTGAATATACATTCAAAATTTCAGGATGAATGATAAAATTTTTAATCTTTTCCCTCCCCCCTACTACAATTCGCATTTTCTTTTAATTGTAGTAGTTTATCACACTGAACACTCTGCTTGGAGAGGAGGAAAGAGGTATGTGTGTATGACTTGAGAGTGAGCAACGAACATGCAACATATTTGTTCTTATATGTGTGCATTTTTATTGGACTTTTTTTTTAAATATATTTTTTAAATTATCTGAGTAGGTAGCTGTAGATTTTTCTATCTTTCTGTCACTATTTCCTCCTCTCTCCCTCTCTATTCTCTCTCGGTCTCTCTGACTCTATAACCCTTTTGTTTGCTTCTCTTTATCTTATTTTCTCTGGGACTGTCACTCCCTCTCTCTGTTCCTCCTAATCATGTACAGTCAGTATATTGAAATAAAGATGCAGCCTTGTCCCGATCTCTTTATTTCAATGTTTATCATATCGATATTACACCCAACAATAGTCATAGGCGTACTAGTATTATCCAACTGTCATTTTATCCATTCACTTCTTTGTACCTGTCTATCTATCGACCTATCTGTTTTTCTACTTATCTATGTATCTATTTAACCATCCAGCTTTATTTATCTAATTCATCTATCTTTCTCCCTGAAATCTTATTCCTCCCCCACTCTCTCTCTCTCTCTCTCTCTCTCTCTCTCTCTCTCTCTC
>CM077106.1:15500647-15512811 GCA_039619505.1 Cimex hemipterus | reverse complement strand
TCTCTCTCTCTCTCTCTCTCTCTCTCTCTCTCTCTCTCTCTCTCTCTGTGTGTGTTTTTGCCCTCCCTTTCTTTTTCCATCTGTGTCAGTCATTATATTTTTTATGTCATTTTGATTTATATCTGTCAACGTCCGTCACATTCTCTCATCTCACACACTCTCAATCTCTCTCATTTTTTTTCATTCTCTCTTTTTCTCACTCAGCCACTCTCCCCATCTCGCTCTATCTGATTCTTTTCCTCAAAATCATGTTCCTTCACTTTCTCGCTCTTCTCGCTCTCTTACTCACTCACCCTCTTCCCCTCGAACTCTCTTCCTCAAAATCATGTCCTTTTTCACTTTCCCTCTTTCTCACTTCTTTTCTTTCCTTCTCTTGTTAATTCTTCTTTGTTGTGAGAGAAGCCTTGGCTTCCTAACTTTTTCGAGATTGTAAAAAAAACCCACAATCATTCTCCCTCTAAATCAAAATCTCTCTCTCTCTCTCTCTCTCTCTCTCTCTCATCCTCACTCTCTCGCTTATGTAATTTATACGCCTAGGTAATTTACGTATACAGTACTTTTTCTGTGAGTATTTGATCGTTTCTATTGGATATTTTATGCATATACGTTTTAAATAATTTAAAAAAACATTTTGTTTTGTGTAAATAATCCATTTTGTCTTACTTGTGAAGTTCAATTCTTGTATTTTACTCCAAGGTTGACTTTCAAAGGGAAATGTAACATGCCCTGGCTCACCGTAAATATAATAAAAAATTATATTAAATATAATATAATTATATTAAAATGACAGTAAAATAAAGTAAAATATATAAATAAAAAATTAATAAATCATTAACGTTTGCTTATTTTGGAATAGTAGATTGTTTAAAATGGGAATTGGCAATTTAGCTTTTAATTTATCGAATGTAATGATGTTTTTAATAATTGTGTTATAAAGAGTTTTTTATTTTTTATTTTTAGGGATTATAATCCTTCTTCGCCGCTCTACAGATCTCCTTACGTTCCCTACATCCACGAGGAGCTGGTTCCAGCCTCCCAGGCTATCCCTGGGCCGGGGCCGGGCCACGACTGGGAGCGGGCCCTCTCCGGCGGGCCCTCGTTCGAGAAGAAAGCACCTTCCGCTTCGGGCAAGGAGCAGAGGATACGACGGCCGATGAACGCCTTCATGGTCTGGGCGAAAGTAGAGAGGAAAAAGCTCGCCGACGAGAACCCGGACCTCCACAATGCCGACCTGTCCAAAATGCTAGGTAAGTGACATCTAAACGTTTTACTGCAAAGGAAAGCTACGCGGGATTGAATGTTATCTCTAAAACGAACCAAGTTAGTTACCAAGTTACTTAGTAATGCAGGGATGCTTCTCAGATGTGTTATCCAAGAAGAAAAGTATAGTAATCACTTCATTATTTCTTGTAGTTTTATGTTTCCCTGTTGTTTCCACTTTTGGGTGTTGTTTCGGTTCATTTGACTTTTTTCACTTTTTTTTAACTATCATTTCTTAAAGAAAGACGCGTTGACAAGGATAGACAGACAATATTAGAAATTTAGGTGGTACATTCCACGGGTGGAAAGATTTTCCTGATGAAATTGGTTCATTTGCATCTTTCAGTTGTGAGATGATTGTCTTCTAGAAGATGATGATCTTCTAAGGTTAAACTGTACCACAAATCTTCTAAAACAACTCATTTGCATGTCCGAACCGTCTTACCATTTTTTGACAGAAGAAGACCGTCGACTAACTACTAAAGTTCTACTCTAGAAAAAACAGGCAGATATTGATTGATGTGTGATAATCAAATTACAGATTTATCATCTCGCAGACATAATCGCATCTTAAAATACCTACTAATTTTGTATTTAATATTTTTATTATAGTCTATAAGTTTATTTACGTCATGCAATGTGTTGAATTTACAAACGGATTTTGGGAGTTTATATGGTTTTTCTCCGAACTATATGCTAGGTCACAAGGTCATATCTTCTGTGTGTTTGGTGGGATTTAAGGGTGGTGTTTATTGGATAAGGATTGGGGTGGGAGGAGGGTTGGGGTGGAAATGCAAGATGTTTTGTGGATTACTGTTTGCTCGAACGGGATTATGGTCATTATGAAGAATGTTGTTGGACAAGAAGTGATGCTGAGGTCTTTGGGTTTTAGGAGGGATTGGCGGTGCGCCACAGTCTAGTCCGTATGTCCAGATTGGTTTTTGTAATATCTTGTAGATTGTCAGTTAGTTTTTCCTTGAAAGTTAGATTTGCGTGGCATTTCAAATGCCTGTCGTTTTAGTCGTGGGGTGTAGTACAGTGGTTTCTATTGGTTATGGATCGGGGTGGATTTTGTGAAAGTGCAAAACGTGGGGATTATACTTTGCTTGGACGGGATTTCGAGGTCATTATGACAAATGCTGCTGGAGACTTAGTGATTCCGAGAACTTTGGATTGTAAGGACTGTATTTTATGAATTTTGGACGGATTAGCTGTGCTCCGCAGTTCTAGTCCGTATGTCCAGATTGGTTTCTGTAATGTAGATTGTCAGTTAGTTTTTCGTTGAAAGTTAGATTTGCGTGACATTTTAAATTCCTGTCGTTTTAGTCGTGACGGTTCCAGGTTGGTACAACCTAGATACAACCCAAGGTAGCGGTCGGAGTAGGTTTTTTGGATGGAAGTGCTATTGAGGACTATTATATAAAATTCTTCAAAGGGTAATGGGTGCTTTTGCTGTCATTAAATTTTATACGATAGTGTTCGCTCCATTCGGCTATTTGTAGAACACGTGCCTGGAACTCCTCCAAAGCAATTGTGGTATCGGGTTTAAATACATAAATAAATAGCCTGATCGTTTTAATCGGTTTATGTTCACTGCTTTCCGACTGGGTCTTTAACTTGGGAAGACTTTGTACTTGAAGATTATCAAATAATCTCGCATCATACTTCACACTTCTTTCAACCTACTGTTCTAATTCTTCGTGAGATGCTTTATAGATTATAAACCGTTTTCAACTGTTTTTCAAACGGTTATTCGCTAATAAAATCAATAAATGAACTATCATTCCTAAAATTAGTCGAGATAAACGGGCAAGTCTGGAAAGGTCCGCTGCGTCACTTATCGCCGTACCGCATCCAAGCCGTTATCAATTATCGTATTATCAACGTAAACACAACAACGTCAGCCCACTATTTTGATTATTTGACTATTGTTTTGGAAAATAACGAAGCGATTCATTCATAAACGAAGGGAACAAATTTAAAAAACGAATTACGAACCTACAACGACGGTAAATGTACAGTCTATCTCGAAGTGTACAAATAGCAAACAGTTTAACAGAAAGCAATGACTTAAAACAAATAATTAAACAACAAGAAACGAGGTCAATTTGCTCTGAAAACTACCTCGCTCAGGAACAACGCACTCCAGCTTTTTAAAATAAAAACCGAAAAACGTTGAAATGAAAAGTATCTATGTAGATATAAATAAATATATTTACAATAAATTTAATATAACAATGATAAAATAAGAAATACCAAATAATCCTGGTATATATCTTATAAAAAGATCACCAAATACGAGCCAGTTGAGAGAACATAGAACTGTAATGTTAAAATAAATAAATGATTATTTGGAGATGTGGTTGTCAGGTGAGAGGTAGGTTTTAGAAAAACATTTTCTTTATCGTGCCAACGTTTCGATATTTATTGAGACCATCTTTAGGTACATACACACAAATACATGTAAGATTTGTAAAAAAATGAATTTATACAATACTAGAATTTTTAAATTCAAAGTATTTGTACTCACTCGAAGTTTTCGTTTTCTACGTACATGTGTCATTCGTATGTGTCGTTTTTTCTCCGCATCTTACATGTATTTGTAAAATTTAAACAATGCTTCTAAATCCCAGGCTCTGAAGATGATCTCAATAAAGATCGAAACGTTGGCACGACAAAGAAAACGGTTGTCTAAAATCAACGTCACACCAGACCGCATCTCACGATTTCCAAATAATCATTGGCTAAAGGTCACTAGACAACGCACATAATTAATTAAATTTCATGTTTTTATTTGATTTAAAGGGGCCGTTATTGTAGTATTCTTGTTTAGTGTACATTCAAAAAGAAAGAAGAAATCCAATACTTAAGGATCCAATTTTGATCAATTTGGGGAAAACCTTCATTTTGAATCTCTTTTTGAGAAAAGAACGGTGAAAATTATGTTCTAAATCATGTCCTCATTAATGAATAAACTGAGTTTTCTAATGAAACGAGTCTTCATATTTTCATCCGGCTAAAATTGTCGAAATTGTTCTGAAACTTGCTATTCAAGCCTAGAAAATTTCAAATTTAATGATTATATGAAGAAAAGAAATTGCACTGAAATAAATAAAAAAGTAAAAGTGAATCATTACTGATATGCTATAATCTGGACGAACACACATGTATTTTATACCTGTCGTATACTACAATAATTATGATCCCTTTGAGTCAATAAAAGATAAATGAACTTTTCAAATGAAGGCAGAAATTTGTTAAATAGAGACTCAATGTCAAGTATATGTTGGAACTTTGAAACTGCTTAGTTTCCCCGCCTGCAGGTTCTTTTCCTTCCTGGGGCCGAGGTTGAGCCTCAAGCTAGTTCATTTCAGCCTCCAACGTAATCAGCTTCCCATTCATACTCTGACACATTCTTAAATACATTCTTTCTTATTTACATTCCATTCACCCAGTTCGGGAACACGAGGTATTACTCCATTACACATCACATCCATTATATAACTTAACTAATTGATAGGGCACTCAATATTCCGCCATTGGCCTTAACACACTGCGCATTCTCGCCAATAAATACATTCACCCTTAGCATACACTAGGGCAGAAAAACGTTCATTATTATATATAATAAAATAGCCCTGTTTTCCCTAAAAATCGGAACAGGTGACCTAGATACACGATGCCGTGCTCAAACACGATTCACATAAGTCAATCGTACACGCTCTTTATTTGGAGCCAACGAATTGCACGCGCAGTAGGTGAGACACTCAGCAATCTTTCTATATACGCTAGAGACATAAAGGGCTTTGGCCCAAAAGCAAGTGTCCGCGTGTCAACCTCGTATGGCCTATTATTAATCGGGAGATGACCCTGCTTCTACCATTCAGGTCCTGCGAAGGCCATCTATCGACAGTGCTTCTGATACGCAAAAGCTTTTAAAATTAAAAATACATTTTGTCCCAATTAATAGTTTTTTTCATCGGTCATCCAATCAAATTAAGTTCGTGATAAAGTCTGCTTTAAAATTGTGTGCGTGCTTTCACAAATGATGTTTTTTCTTTTAGTTTTTACTTATAGAGGGATTTTTTAAAATCAAAATTGGACGCGTTGATTCGGCCAATTAAGTGAAAACTGATTCGACGCACAAAACAGTGTATCTATAAAGAACTTTATGGTACTTTATTAGCTTTACCAGAACGTTTTTCATGGTGACTGCCATAAAAATGAGGAAGCATACTTTTACTTGTTACTTTACAGTTAGTCTTTACTTTTTATAATTTATACAATGGATTTAGATTCAAAGGTTCTTTGACTTTACTTTTAGTTCCTATCTTAACTTGTCGAATTTTCCTCGAACTTGCCTTCTTCTTTCTTGATGAAATGTCCAGACTGATTTTCCTCCTTTTTTCCTTCTAGGACAAACGGAACCTAAATATTTCTCCCCCGGCCATCGCGGTTTTTGCCCTTCCTGCAGGGGGGAATGTTTAATAACAACACCATGGGAAAATGAACCGCGGGAAATGGGTCTTGGGAATCTTTTCTCCCGTTTTCCCTGGGGGAAAGGGCGTACCAAGTTACGCAAAATCCCCAGGAGGGAAATACACACGCACGTATTTTTTTTTTTTTTTTTTTTTTTTTTTGAAGTAGTATAATTAGAAAATTACAAGGTCCGGTGAAATCTTACGAATTCATTAATGGTATGCTTTTTTGTCATCGCTTGGTCTGCGGGTACTATGCATTCAACTTTGTAAATTTTATGGCAGATTGATTAAACTAAGTTCCTTAAGTTTCTAGAGGTTCTAAAAGCTGTGGGATAAAATCTTCAATGAAAATGTTTATTTCTTTCCGTTTTTCTAGTTTGTTTAGTTTTTCATTTTTAGGGTTTGGTATCTGATTTTGTACTTCTTCCCCCCAGATGTGGAAAGGAAGAAAGTAGCATTCAATAGGAGCAAGAGTTGTTTTTTTATTTACCGACCATAACTTCCCATTTCTTTCCAGTCTTTCTTTGTGTTTCTGGCACGTCTGTTTGTTAATTCCGAGCTCGAATTTCCCATTCGGGTGCCGGGGGTTTAATGAATTCCGAATGAGTCCCTTCAGCGGAAACAAGGCAGGAAGTGACTCTCGGAGCTCCAGAGATCCCCCCGCCACGATAAAAAGTCAGGGGCGAAGAAGCTCCTCGCCCAGAGACAGGTGCTACACGCCGAAAACTCTTTTCCGGGGGCCGGACGCTAATTTTAATAAACGATATTTAAGTCCGGCCAGGGACTTTCTCACGGGAACGAGGAAGGACGGTGTAAGGTCAATGCTTCCAATTTGTCAAAAACAATAGCCATAAAATACTTTCTATAATAATAAACAAAAATTATTGTAAATAAAACACAATAACAAGGAATAACACGTATATAAAATATCATATGATTACATAACAGCCCTAATATAACAGCATCCACCTAAATTTAAAATCCAGAACGAAACGTACTCGCAACATTTAAAAAAATTATCACGATTTATTGAAAACAATGAAAGACCTTCTCATAAAAAATACTATACGATGTGCTTCCGTCGATTGTCGAGGAATCGACGTCCATGAATCATCCACCACTGCTACTATTACAACAAAAAAAACAACATTAATTATTTTTAATGTTGGTTAGGGATGGTACAATGTCGAAAACAACGTTGATTTAATTCACCCGAATTTTACAGGGTGTTCTGCTACCCGGGTGACAAACTTTCCCAGTAGATTCTTCGTCCAAAATGGATTGAAAAAGTCCTAATTAACTATCTTACGAATCTCACCAGTTTTGGAGTTATTCCCCTTTTTCAGATTTTTTATAATTTCAAGGACTTGCTTCAAACACAACAATGATAACTCCAAAATTAAAAGAATTTGACAAATCAGTTGGTAACATTGAAAACTACGTAAGATGTGATCAGTACTAAACTTGTAAACTTTGGTGAAATAGGCATTTTAGTAGCCAGAACGTTGAATAACATTTTTTTTCGAAGTTGAAAAACTTACTATGGCGATTCTAAACTACTATTTCCAAACGTAGAGGCCAGTAAATTTCAGAAAACGTACTCCATTTAATCTTCTTTTTAATGGTACAATCGCTTTTTTAATTACTTTGTTCAAATATGAATAAATTGATGAAGGACAGGAAAAAACCGTGGTTGACGGATTGGTAAGGTTTTTTTTATTTTTTATTATTAATCGTTCGACCTTACCAATCCGACAACCACGGTTTTTTCCTTTCCTTCGCAAATTGCTTCATCTTTGAAAAAAGTACTTAAAAAGCAATTACACCACTAAAAAGGATATTAAATGGAGTACTTTTTTGAAATTTACTGTTCTCTAGGTTTGAAAACAGTAGTTTAGAATCACCGTAGTTACATTTTCAACATTGAAAAAATATATATTTTTCCTGGCTACAAAACCGCTTATTGAACCAACGTTTTCGAGTTTAGTATTAATCACTTTTTTTTATAATTAATCGATTTCATTACTGCTAAGGCTTAAAATGTTCCGTGTAGTTAGAATTTGGTGATAACCCAGTTGCTTGTTCGTCTCGCACCTGGTTAATTTCGTCTCGCCTGGTTTACGTTTCACTCATGCACGTTTCTGCTACATGCCATCTTCAGTGAGGAATTGCACATCGTAAACATAAACGTATATAATATAAAAACGTACATAATCTCCGATCATTTGGCAGAACTTGTAAACTAAATTATTTTGGGGCTTCTTGTTCGGTGGTTTGTCTCCGCGTAGGTTAGCCTTGTTTTCTTGTTCAGAGTTGAAACGTAGCTAAGTCTGATGACCAACCATCCAAGGAGCAAGTAAACCAGCAAGAATAATAGACAGACACTGTTCGGGCACTTTTCTTCTCGAGGTATACTGTATAAATTTAGTTTAGTCGGTTCCGATCATCTTGGACGGTCTGCCTTTGGTCTTGGTCAGTCGAGTCCTTCTATAAATCTGTAAAACCATGAAAATCAGTGAAATTGAAAAAATGGAATGTTGCGAGACAACTGCAGGCCCTAATTTATTTATTTTTTATTTTTGTTTTTTTGACATCTACAATCCCTTGTCTGTGTGTTATTCTGTCAGTTGTGTCCATTTATATTTTCGAAAAATTAAGAAAACCAGCGGATATAGACAGACCAAATTTGATTGATTGATTTGATTTGATCCAAGGCTATAAAGGTCTGCCTGCATTTTTTATAATTCAAACGCGTTTTAGTATGTTCAGTGGTTTGTCTGTGAGTTATTCCGTCTGTCATGTCCATTTTAAGCTTTTGTAAAATGGTAAAAACTGGCAAGCACAGACAGACACAGTCGATCCGAGACTATAAAGGCCTGCATTTTTTAAGTCAAACGCGTTTTAAGTGGTTTTATAATCACAGTGGTGTGCCTGTGTGTTACCGCGTCGGTCATGTCCCTTTTAATCTTTCGTAAAATGGCAGGAACAAGAAAAAATAAGCTGACATGTTAATCGGCGGCGAAAATCTACGCATTTAGGTGTTATGACATCCTCATTAGTTCTTGTGTTATTGGCCTTTTCGCATCAGATTGTAATCAAATTTGACATTTTTCCTTTCCTCGGTGTTCTGTCCGTTTCTTATTTTGTCAACAGTGTCCAATTTTTCAAAAAGCTGTAACATGTCCGAAGACCGGCGATGGCAAAAACCAGAATTGGCCAACCAGTTGCTATCGACATCGAAATTTTGTCCTTTGTTGATTTCTATTCCAGTAATTTTGTTTGGTATTTCGACAGTCGTGTCCCTCTTACAAATTTGTTAAATTCATAAGTCTGAAGATGCTAATGCAAGCAATAACCAGGGTGTAGTACCTAACTTTTCACCTAGTGGTTTGTCTGTGCATTATGCCAGATACCGAAAATAAACAGAGATGATGAAACACCACTAAAATAAAATTATGCAGTATACCAAAGCTTCATCAGGCGAACCATTTCTTGTAATTATTTCTATCCTATCAAAGTTTTGTTTTTGTATTTTAAAAACTCCGTCCGTATTCTGTCCATGGCTTTCTGCTTTAGTCAAATGTGTTCCTACTAGACCATTACAATAGAGATTGTCTGCCTGTTCCTCCCTATATGTAGTTCTCCTTCCTGGAGAAAGGAAAAAGTATGTAGCCCCCTCTTTTCAATTATTCCTATGGAGTCTCCATAAAAAGAGGAGAATAGTAGCAAAGGTGATCAGTTATGATCGAGCTGGCCGCGCGTTAAATCTAAACTGAACGAGGTAGCAAAATTTGGCCTGCGAATATTTAACAATCGTTGCATAATGGTTAAAAAATAAATAAATAAAGATTTGAATTTGTTTTAAATATGTGCGTAAATTAGGCGTGTTTTGTTTTGAATATTTGTCAAATCCAAAAGGTGAAAATTGTAATTGAAGAGATTGAAGATGTGGTCTTTGTTTTTGAAGTGGTCGCGTCGACTGGGGATCCCGGATTATTTTAGGCGGCGAGGTCCTCCTTTCGTGGTGTGAAAAACCGTGTCGAATCCCGGGACGGCTTTTCGAAGGAGGTTCAATCCGCTTTTTTCCCGTTTCGAAGGTCCGAGGAGGTTTTTTTCACTTTTCTCCCCGTCCCGGGACTAACGGGGAGCCGATTTCTGCCCAGTCACCACGGGCGCTCTTTTTTCCAACGGGCAGGATTCCGACGGGGGAAAAAGGCACGGGGTCACCTTCGCCCTGGGAGATGTTTCCTCCCGGAAATAAAACACGGCTGGGATAAAACAGCACATAGATTTGATGAAATCCGAGCGAAGGTACCGTGAAAAGAAAACCACCCGACCACTCAAGAAATGTTCATCCTCACAAACGTTCAACTTCTTTTGCTGACCCAACATCTTAAAAACATACATTATTCTCAAAATTTCTAACAAAATTCACATGATGACAACATACTCTAATATTAAGGTCCTCGACTGCTGTGAATTTTTTTAAAAGGTTCACATGGACACTGCTATGATCCAACGCATAAGTTGCGTAAAATCTTTTTAAAAAAAAAAGAAAACAGTAAACAATATAAACTCTCACAGACTGGAAATTATTAGGCCTCTACACTTGTGCAACAGCCGCTAATAAATGACCGCCCAATTTGAATAAAGTCACACTATAAAAACTGTAAAATTCTACTTGGGAACCATTTGCTAAGATGATAGCGTCATAAATAAATCATCATCACTATACCGGAGTCGACCTCCGCAGCCGACAAGTTCTTTTGTCGAAACGAAGACACTGGAAAATAATCGTTGCAGATTGAATTACAAATCGCCAATTAATTTCTGGAAGAAAGGAAATATAGATCAATAAGAAAAAGCCTTTCGTTCCAACGCCCACTCTCAGAAAATAAAAATTCCATTTTCAAATCTAATTCCTTAAGACATTCTGCTTCAAGATGAGACGAAAATCTTAGACAAATTAATGCATCCTGATTAGTACGAAATCGCCAAATGAATACACAATTAATATTTTAAAATGACTTCAAAGTAGACAATTTTAAAGAAACACAATCTCGGAAAATTCCTCCAAAAGCCTAATGTCTTCTCGACCTGAGTCAGAGGTCATCATTCCGTCACTGCTACCAGGTAATTAAGAAAGCCCGAACATTCAAACTTAAAACTGTTGCTCCAATAAATCAATTATAGCAAAAATTTTAAACAAAATTAAATTTCTGTTTTAAATAAATTTAACATAAATTGAATCTAAAAACAGACAATTTTACAATTAATAAAGTAGTGCAAAAAATAAAAAAACGAGTTTTGATTATTTTACCAGTATGAGGGATGCTTTTTTCAAGTTATCTGCTTAACATATATTTCATTATGATTATTTCGGTTTTAATTTCACTATTTTGGGTGCTTAAATGTTTTTTTTCTTTATACTTTTAGATTTATAGTATTTTGGTGTTAGAAATTTCCCTGTACATATTTTTATGTTTATTTTGCTTATTGAGGACATCGGGTCATCGGCATTTTATGTTTTTCAAGGTTTTTAATTGTATGAAAGACGTGTGAAAATGTGAACAGTTAACGGCTTTGTAATGAGCGTTTTTCGTCCTTTACGTATCGAAGTTTTTGAGTTTGCCCTTCCTTTTGTACACTTAAGTTGTGAAACTCTGTCCCTTTTCCCTCGGGTTTCGGGTTTCTGGTTCAATTTAAGTTTAAGTGAGCGTATTTCCGCTTGTACGTATTTAGACGTTCACGTTTTGCGCGACGACTTGGTACAAATTAAGTTGTGAGCAGCTGATGAGACACATCAAACCAACAGAATAAATTCGGTTCGTTATGTGTTTTATAAGATAACTAAGTTTTCAATTTCTCCCCTCCTATACGTCGTGAACGTATGCTAGTTAAATTTTCTGTGATTTGTATAGTTTTTTGGTTGACTTTGAACGCTAATCCGTCAGCGCAAAGCCACCGATCAATTTCATGCTTCTGTACGTCGTGAAGCCGTACAACTTGAACATTCTACGACTGAAGTTGTGGATTTCAAACAAGATATTGTTCAAGTATGAAACACTGTACTATTTTAACTCGATTATTGAGCTTTTAGATAAATTTAAACACTGAAAACCAACATTGAAAATGTTGTTTTTACAATGAATTTTTTTTTTCATCGGTACGTAACTAAGTACACAAGTTATCGTCCTTGTGGGATGTCGAACGACTTAAACTTTTTAAGTCGTGGATCTCAAAAAAGAGATTGTTCAAGGTTGAAACATTCCTCCTTCTGGACACTGTAAAGTCGTTTAACTTGAAACTAACACCCCTTAATTAGTGTTTTTTTTTTTTTTTTTTTTTTTTTTTTTTTTTTTTTTTTTTTTTTTTAAATAAAAACTCGTTAGTTTTGCAGCTCAAGTCTCGTGTTTTATCTGA
>CM077106.1:15482378-15495773 GCA_039619505.1 Cimex hemipterus | reverse complement strand
TCTCTCTCTCTCTCTCTCTCTCTCTCTAACTCTAACTCTATCCTGCTCTCCCCTTCTCTCTCTTTCTCATTCTTACTATCTCTATCCCGCTCTTTCTTTCTCTTCCTCTCCCTCTTTCTCCTCATTCTCACTCAATCTCTTTCTCTTTCTTTCACTCCCCTTCTCTCTCTCTCTCTCTCTCTCTCTCACACATTTCCTACATCCCCTACTCGCGCTTTCTTACATTTTCTTTACATCGATCTCTCCTCCTCCTGTCTAATCTATCTTTCCATCTATTCGCGGATAAGAAATGTTTATTTATACATGTCGTTTATACATTCACACGTTTTTGTCCCTTTGAAACTGATTTTGCTGGCCTTTTGGTTTAATCTGTATATTATTTTGTGTTTGTAGTCAGACCAAATAAGCTTTCGGTCTAATCTCGGTTTGAGAGATTTCTAATTCTTCCGTATTCGTTGTTTTACTTTTGAAAACAAGGAAACCTGACGGGTTGTTGTTCCGTTTCAAATCCGTGCCAGAGCCCTCCAAAGTATAATCTGCCGATAGTTTTTCCCTTCCTATTTTCATTTCGAAACGATTATCTGCGAGCTGCATTTAAATTGGAATCCTGTGAAAAGTTAATTACACGTCCCTATTTGGTGTGGTAATATCATAACACTATCATTGCAACCATTACTCATCACTTGCAAATGAGGATCCGCGTTTTCACGCTTTGTTTGATCACGTAAACGAAATACAAACGTGTCTCAGGGAAACGAAATTTTCCCGTCTCTAATTCTGAAAGAGTTCGTACAAAATTTATATGTTTATTCTAGACCCCAGGTTTTATGCAAGTTTGATGCGCGGACAGATAACATAAAATTAGTATAAAAAAAGACAGCTTACCAATTTAATAATAACTGTGATAGATAACCCAAGCACTACTATAGACATCGTATAACTATTTAGGATTGTTGTAGTTCAAGTACAAAGCTTGAAATAAACAAGGTGAAAAATGAAATTTTTAAAATAAAATGTTTGAATAATCTCGATTTTTACAAAGATCGAAATGTTGTTTACTTTGGATTTACGGATTTTTATGATGTACTGTAGTAGGGCGGGACAAACAAATCAGTGTCTGGATCCACAAATTCATGCTACAGTTATCAATCACTGTTGACAAAAAAGGGTACGATCGGGATAAGTATACGGATAAAAAAGGCCGCCACAAGACCTTTTGCACCTCGACCTGAATGAATAGACAGACCTATTGTACTCCTTTATTTTTATAACTCAGTGGCCAGGTTCAGGTTATTAATCAACCTACAGAACCTTGCCAGCGGCTCCTTAGTGCAGAATCTTGCGGCTTTTCTTCCTAGTAGCAAGAATCTGGACCTGCATAGACCCTCACAAAAACAAACTTGTTTTACTGTCTCCTCTTCTTCCTGGCAGTATGTTCAGCCTTTGTTTTATCAGCTGTACTTTTATCCGGTGCATGTGCCTTCTTAGACGGCAGTGTCTTGTCATGAGTCCACCCAGAATCTTGGTTCTGGGTCGGTTTTGTCCCTTCAGATATTCATCTGTAAGTTTTCCGGATGGCACTTGTATGAATATCTTCGCGTGCCACATGCCTGCAGAATTGTTCAACCAGGTTTTGGACTTATTATCTCCAAGGAAAAGAGTCAGTTTTCATCAATGTCCAACCTCCTATAAAATCGCCTATGAGGCCTCAAACTGCAGTGTGGCAATTGACGAGAACGTTTCACAGTTGTGTAAAATAGTAATTTAAAATCATTCTTTGAAAAATATTTCACAGTTTTAAAAGTTATATGTTACTAATATTATAGTAGCCAGTAAACGTATGTTTCCCATTTGGGGTCGCAATGTCATCAGAAGGACAACAAGATTCTTTAACGCGCGTACCTGGCACATGGCCTTATCACACGTCCAAATCTAGAAGCGACACACGTGGTTAACCTCACACGTGGTTCGCTGTTAATCCTATGAGGTTTTGTACAGAAGCCTCTCATCCAGAGACTAAAGTGACATCTCCCGCTCGCCCACTACGATACCAATCCCACATAGCGCCCTAAGTTGGGCTTGGAACTTGGAACACTACTGCGCTACTCCGTAGTTAAGTAGGTTGTGCACCCTCCTCTGCCATTGCAGTCTGTTACCCTAACTCCTCTGTTCCACTTATCAAGCACTCGCCGTTCGCCTGCTGACTCGGTATTGGGTGATTTTATCGTAGTACTCGCATCCTCACATGCTTTTCGTCCGATCTTCCCTATGCACTCAGAGACACGAATACCCTTGGGCTTTGAAGAGTTTGCCACGCTTACCATTATTTTGTGCCTGGAAAGCCCCCTTGCAACCAAGGGTTAGAGATCTGTAAGACATATGGCATAGGACCAGGATTGAGAAAAGAAATGCCCAAGAAGGGAGGTTCACCTTTTCAGGTTATGCCCTGCACCCCGGGCATAATATACCATCACCATCCCCCCCCCCGAAATCCCAAAGTATTGAGCTACGGCCAATCTGTGTGGAAGTAAATAGTATAGAGCAAACATTTTACCCACCTACTGTGTTTTTCTCACGTTGATACCAGTGTCAAAGGTAGCCTCTATCTGCTGTGCCGTGGGCAGTTTAAGCCTTTTGCTGCAATTTTACTTTTTTTGTAAGCAGTGGGTTATTTAATATCTGCCCACCAAGGATCCAACGGATCCAGGATTTTAGAGCCTATAAATGTCCAACCGCCCATGGATAATGTGTACATTGAATAGCGTGTTGCACGATTGAGTAATTTAGAAATTTAACATCATAATTTGGAGAAGTTTTGTGGTAATTCGTTTTAGGTTTTTTCATATATCTTTGTAGTTATTTTTTTTCAAATCAGTAAGGTTGTAAAGATCGTTTAGCAATTCTCAAGTTCGGGTGTAGATTAGATATGTAGTCATCTTGAGTTACGTTTAAACTTGAATTGGTCCAAAATTATATCTTTTACTGATTATCAACGCTGTATTCCTTTTTGTTTGAACACCTGACTTTTGCAAATCGTCCTCCACCTGTCCACTGAGGCACCCATCGTCTCGTCAGTTTCTCCAGTCGAATCTTCAAATCCCATCAGGTAAACCCCCTCGACACTTTCTTAACACAATTATTCCGGCTTCTCGCGGACCAGAGGCGGAAAACTGTCACTAATTGGTTTTGAAATTAAACGGGGCGACATTTGTCGCGTGTCGCTTCACTGTTTAAACTCGGCCTTTTTCTCTTTGTAATTGCACCTCAGCCGCGCAGGCTTCACGGTCTGCAGAGCCGAGTAACGCCGATTCCACGGCATGGGTGTGTTTTCACACCGGGCCCAAAGAAGGTGGTTTACCATTCCGAATTAAAAATTTCTTATTTAGGCCCGGTCCACTTCGAAGGGGAGATTCTTGTCTTTAAACATTCCACAAGTTCAACAACCATCTTAATGGCTAGAGCTTATAACTTTCTTAATTAAAATTAACAAATCACATCCTTTCCTGTCTACCCTAGGAAAGGATGTTTACTTTTTTTGTCTTCGAACATAATTTTACTTATGTACTATAGCTGTAACTTATTTGACTTAAAACTTAGAATATATATACAAAACATAACGAACGAAATTTCAAACTAAGCGCATAATTGATTATAAAATTCTTTGGATAAACCAAAAGGATGTGTAGAGACATGCTCTCGTATTAGTTCATATCCGTAACAGTGTATCTGCGACAACAATATCTGACGCAAGTGCCCTTTACGTACAGAAAGGTTGCTCGATGTGTCCCACATAATAGAGGCGTGTCGTGCCTTGGCTCCATATAGAGAGCGTGTAGGCATGCCGCCGGACTTAAGAAGAGTTCTGGAACACGGTAGTGAGTTTCAGGGTCCCCTGTTTGGTTTTTTAGGGGAAATTGTTTTTTTTTTTTTTTTTTTTTTATTGTATCTAATATGGCTTGTGTGTTGGTGTCTGTATGTTTTGTCTGAACGCATGTATTTATTAGCGTGAATGGCAAGGTCTGAGGGTTAAATGTAACGTCATCGGCCTTAGAAAAAAACAGCTGACTCTTTAATATGTATAATTTCTACATTATAACATAGCTAAAGTAAGCTCCACCTAAAGACTCATAGATTTTTAAATTACATTTTATTAATAAATACCGGTGGATCGTGATCACTGTAGCTAATACTTGGAAACTCCAAAGAATTTGCATAAATTTCTAATTGTTGTATATGAAGATGATAGCTAAAGCTACTTTTTCTATGGTAACCAATTCTTCATTCTAAAATGTATACTTGTTCTTTATTCTTCAATTTATAATTCTTCTTTATTCTTTAATTGATTATTTTTTATTCTTCAACTTATAACAATTTTTTATTCTTCATTATTCAATTTATATTTTTTATATTCTTTTTCGTTCTTCAATATATCTTCATTATTCTTCATTTTCCTTTTCCATCCTCCTTTTCACAATTTTCTCATTCTTCAATTTATTGTTCTTCTTCATTCTTCAATTTATAATTGGTTTTCATTCTCCCCATTCTTTTCCCCCATTATTTTTTATTTTCCCCATTCTTCAACTTATAATTCTTCTTCATTAACTTTTTCATAATTTTCTTCATTCTTCCATGTACACATCTTCTTCGTTCTCCTTTTCGTAATTCTGTTCATTCTTCAATTTATAACTTTTCTTCATTCTACTTTTCATAATTCTGTTCATTCTTCCATTTATAAATCTTCTTCATACTCCTTCCCGTAATTTTCTTCTTTCTTCCAGTTATTATTCCTCTTCATTCTACTTTTCATAATTTTCTTCAAGTTTACATTAATTATCTTTCTTCATTCTTCAATTAATAAGTTTTCTTCATTCTTCTGGTAAACAACTCTCTTTGAAAAACAACCACTGGGTGACCAGTATTGCTATTATCTTCTTGCCGTTCGAAGAAACATCGTGTGAATAATCAACACAGATTTTTAAAATTAAGCGCATCACATACAAAAAATAGTCATGACGAACAACAGGAGAAGACTAAAAACTATAAATAAGTACATTTAAGTCAGTTTAAAACGCAATACATTTACTTAAAAGTATTACCAATTTGTTAAAAACGAAAGGACTGCAAGGACGGAACAATTAAATGATTAAATCTAATTACCATCTTAAAAAAAAGTGCTTTCCATATTTAAAAAAACTATCTCCCTTCCGGATATAAAAACGTCCTTTATGGACATGGGAAAATTGTTTTAAGCTACCATCTTGTTGTTTGCTACAGTTTGCGCTGACGTTGGACGAAAATTCTTTTATTTTCTTTGTACTCGTAGATTAGCTTTCGATTGTTCAATTTGAGATATTGAGGTTTGCTGGTAATGTACTTATAGGACCTGGCGTATCGGTCGTCATAACTAGCGGTTTGCATGTGTCAGTTGTGTCCTTTTTGTAAGGCAACGAACTCACAAGCCAGATTTAAGCAGCAGTGGATTGCACGCTCTCCTTGAGGTTTGGGAGGTGTTTAGATTGTAGTTCGGTTGTTTCCGACTGTTGGTTGAATTTGAGAATTGGTGTCCGAGAGAATCGAAGTCACGATAGCTCAAGTGGTAGGGTAGAGGCATATTTACAGAAGGTCGTGGGTTCGAATCCCTCTGGAGACATTGTCTTTTTTATCTCAACCAAGTCGTTACATAGGAAAATAATTAATTGATACAATATTAATGTTTTATGATCATATTTCATAATTAAGAGTGTGACAGTTCAATTTAAAATATACATGGCAGTCAGAATATGAATATAATTTAGTGTATGATAATTTGCAAGACCGGTGAACTCGAAGGGGTTCGAGAAATGCAGGTGGAACGTCGGATTCCCCCTCTGATTTGCCGATATCCCGAGAAGGGATTGACGGGTCGGAAAGCGATTTATGGCGACCAGAAAGCCCCGGATTGTGATTTGAATAAAATCCGAGAATTCTTGTGGGTTTTTTTCTCCTTTTACCAATGCCGGCGAGGCGCAAGTCTAGGAGACAGTAGCGGCACGAGATCGTTTTAATAGGGTTTTTTGTTCGTGTACTTTTTTATTTTTAACTTGTCGTGACGTCGAATGTCGTTCCTGTGCTTTTTGGCCCTTTTTGAAACCCTCGGATTTGCAGCCGTATGCAAAACAGCTCCCGGGAGTCGGCCGTATTCAAAGACCGCGAAGGGCCCGACAAGGGGGAGTCCCGGCCTCTGCAGATTTATTGCAGCCCAAGAAGCAGACCCACAATTCTAACAGGGACCGGGGAATAAGAAAGGAGAAGCCGAATGCCGGCTCCGAGCTAGAGATTCTTTTTCAATTATACACAAATACCCGTCTCGGACCCAGTCGAAGGACCTTTTTCTAATAAAACAACCAGTTTTTTAATCCATCTCGGTTTAACGATGAAAATCTCTCTTGAAAACGGAAAAATGTTGTCCAGCAATAATAATTGGCCTGTTTTACAGTAATGCTTAATTAATTATAAAACACAGTTTTATTTGTTTTACGCGAATGTACTGCTATATTGCCTGGGTACCAGGACACCCAGAGCAAAGTGGCAACCAAGAGGTCGATAAATTGGCCGAGGAAAGTTCAGTGAGGAACCTATTGGCCTGAACCCATTTGTGGCTTACCAAACTGCCAAAAGCGCGGATCCGTTTGGACGTATCATTAACGGGAATAGAGCTCGGGATAGAGGCATGCGAAAAAGTTTATCAAAGTACCATCTCAGAAACTATAGGCAGAATTACTAAATCTAGGACCTACAAAGACTAGAATAATAGGACTGCTAACCGGACAGCAAGCAGAAACAAGACTACACAGATATTGCAAACAGTAAGAAGGAACAGCGGGGCACATCCTACGTTGGTACGAAAAACCTATGTAGGATGAGATACCAAATCCTGGGAAAGGAAAAACCAGGGCCTGGGGGGGGGAGCCTTTGAAGAAGCTTTAGAGTCTGGTAAAACGTCTCAAGCTTAACGTTAAAAATGGAGATGTACAATAGACCAATACTGGTCGCGGCCAGATCATATAATATATCTATCCTTGGTATGTTGGTCAGTATATATTAATTGAACATTGAGCAACGAGGATATGTAAGCTAAAATGATCGGAAACTAACAAATTAAATGCATTTTATGCATAACCGTTGTGGAAAGTATATCGAAGGTTACCAAATAGTACACTGGCACGGTGATCAGATTCCAGCCTGTATCAATTTCGAGAATCCTATTAGTTCCAAAATAGCACACTTTTTTTGCCTTACGCTTTACACATTAGCCAGATTTTATATTGTAGTATATACAATGTTTTTGAGGGAACGGGTCTAAAATTCCAGAGGAGACAGTGGGAGTCGAACCCACGACCGCGGTGTCAACGATCTGAGAGACTGACACCCATATACACTATAAAACAATTGGCCAAATTTGAAAATGCATATTTTCTCAGCGTTTTATTGTAAATCACGTACCTAAAACCGGGAATCTAAAAAAAATCGGGAACATGTTAGGTTTTGTACTTTTTACGAACATTTCAAATTGAGCTGTGGAGACGGGAAATCATCTTTGGCGTGGCGTACTACAGTACAGCAAGAGAAGAAATTTTAATGTTACAATCAAACAGCTTCCACTTTGCCCGATGTTTCAACCGTTTTCGTGTTATTCGGGATTTTTGGGCAAAAATATTGTTTTTTACGTTCTCATAGAAAAAAAATGATCATTCACTTTCCCGATTTTCAACAATGCATACGTTTTGAACATTCAGACCTACTCAGTCTGCAGTGTCCAAGTAGCAGTTCAACGATAGCGATGGTCCTTTGATAAACATTTTTGCATGGCTCTGTTCTGGGCTACATTCCCATTGAACAGAGGACGTATTATTAATCCATTTTCATAATTGATCTGCGTTTTTGGCACTATGATAAGCGACAAAAGGGTTCAGGGCCTGACCCATATTTGGTTTTCTCTACACCAGAGTCAGCATTAACTGGGCTATTTCAATTTGATTTTTTTAATCAAATCTGAATTTACGATTCATGGATTCAACAGGCATCGGCAGAACCCTGTCTGCCTAAAGCTCCTCCCAAATTTTAATTACTCTTTGTTATATGTTTTATGAGATTGGAACCTGCATTTGAATTGTGGCACTAGCCTCCCCTAAATAAAGATGGGGTAAATTCAAAAGGACTTCCAAGGGCAGAAATTGGTGATGTTCTCATTATTGGCACACTCTGAGGATCCTGACTGCCCTTAGTTGGGTAATAAACAATGTAATTATTCTAATCCTAGCATGTCCTAGATATAGTCATCTTGCCGTTAGTTTCTCATTCTTCGGGTCATTAGTGTCGCTGACTTCTTTCAGGGCTTCCATACAGTTCCACTTCCAAGCACTCTTTGCCTGTGCCTCGCATGAGGCTAGTACCTTTAGAGCTACCTGACTGTCAGGGAAAATGGAAAGTTCCGGGAGTGTATTCCTAGCCTTCTTATTTCTCTGACACATTGTTCAATCGCTATGATTTCAGACTGAAAAACTGTAGAATATTTACGTAGGTTTACTGTCAGTTCTGTTTTGGTGTTCATCCCGAAGACACCAGCTCGCGTACTCTTGTCGATTTTGGAGCCGTACCATCATTATTCTATATACCATAACAGTATACTGTACAGGTAGCACGTATCTTAGCCCTGAGGGGAATTATCCATTGTTTTTCTCTTAACTTTCCGCAAGGTCTAACCCTATACTACGGAGGCATGGCCATGGCCTTTTCAACTGGTTATCTGGGGTGGGTTGTTTCTATGGTAATTAGGTTAATCAAATGGGGTAAAAAAAGTCTTTTGGAACTTTTTTATATACGAAAGAGATTCGAGGTTACTGTGAAGAATGATGGAACAAGACGGTTGAGCAATATTGTTTGTTTTCTAGAGCCGAAGTCTACTACTCTGAAGTACTATTAAACAGTAGAGTGGAGAGGTCAGATTCCAAATTGATAGTATGTAATTAAGTTTTCAGAGTAGAATATGAACTAAAGTTGTAAACAGAAAATTTATAGTTCCGTTGTAACAACAGTGCGCCTATCGATATGTCCTGGCCAATGGAATTGGTAATGTTTAAAAAAATATATATATTTCACAATTCTTCCATTTTTTAAAAATATTTTCAAAGATTTATTGTTCCCTGGAATGGAGAGTTCTGAGAATTCTATGCAAATCAAGTCCAGCCTATTTATTACGTTTTGTGAGTTAAGCATAGCAAGTTTAGGCTATGCCCATCTTTTTTTAATACAGACCTTGTATCTCCCACACAGTCTAGACCTCGTCCTGTCAGAAATCCTTCTGCGGAAAGTCGAAGAAAATCGTTAGAAAATATGGAATTAAATTTAAAAAATATTGAAATATACTTTTGAATAATGTCGATACGGCTCATATGCGCGGTACATGACCGGTGACCAGTCAGCGTACTTGTCGGAATAAGCAAACCATTAAGTTAATTAACCATTAATTCATATGTTTAAGTTAATCAGAAATTTATGGAAATAAGTACATTTCAGAAATGCTTTATTTCCAGGCAGGTTAGAGGGATGGAAACACTGTATCGTTTAGGTTATCCATGGGACGTTGGATTATTTTTAAAAAAAACCTTTAGAACACGGAAGTGGAAAATTCTTCTCGTTGAAAAAGGCACGGGGACAAGTTTCCGCCGGATTAATGCCGGGAATTTTTTTCACCAAGGACGTATTTTGACAGGCAAAAGCACTCGAGCGGAGGATGGGCCGGGGCTGTTGGCAGCTTGTACCTCGGGTGTAACACCGGGTGACCATCGGAATCGCTTAAACCCTTGAGTCACCGTGTACAAATAGAAAAAAAAACGAAAAAATCGGATTTATCAATTAAACCTTCCACCCCCACCGAGGAAGAGTATTAAGTAATCGCCTTTTTTACCGGCTTTTTTCCACTCCGGCTTCCCGTCGGGTGATAAATCGAGGGAGAATGACTTCGAGCCACGCCCAGGTACAAATGATGATTTCTTCTCCGGGTGGACCTCTTTTTTTTCTATTCTCTTTTTTTTCAACTCTCCGACTATCCGACATACATTACGGACGTGCGTGGGCGTGTTTTATAAACACGGGCGAACAGGCGGGCCTCTCTATTTTTGGCATATTCCGATTTACACTAGAAAACATGGATGTCGGACTTCTGGATTCGAAAACACACGGCATTACAACATTCTACCTTTACAATCCGAAAAATGTTCCATGTACAAAATTACTCTACTAAACTAAAACCCTGAGAAAAAAGACCTAAGTACAGACGTATGACCAATCATACAGCATACCTATAACTAGGGCTGTGAAATATATGCATTCGCATATTTTTTCTTATAACAAACAGTATATGTTTTGAAGCATTTGGATCAATTTAAACTATATTTATTTCGCATATCAGTGCATATATTGCCATAAATGCATATTTTTGCATAAATGGGTTGTAATCGCACATTTTTTGCATATCCGGCATATCGGTATTTGGCAAGTCAAATTTTAATGTTTCTGAACACAAAACAAATTCCGACAAAGAGCCACCGTTAATGAACGAGTTTGTGTTTGTTCAGTTGGTGCTCCTCCGCGAATTTTCGGGCGCCTTTGCTTCTCTTAGAATAAATGTAGAATGGAATAGTGTTTGTACCATTGTAAATGTTCCCTTGGATATATGTGCATATATTGCCATAAATGGGTTCGATTGGATTCATGTAAATTTTACGACGTCAGTTCTCTACTTTACCTACCATAGTTCTTCTCACCTTTGCCCAGTCTCTCTTGCGTTTTCCATCGTGAAGCAGTATTTGTTCGTTGTGAACTGACTACTCCTAAAATGCCGAAAGCCACCGCAAAAGCGAACGATTTTGTTCAAAAGTAGTTAGGGAGATGCAGACGTTTTTACACTGTGGTTATTGGGCTAAATAGCTACACGTTTTTTGGTAACAGTTAAAAAGAGTAAAACACAAGAGAAACAAAGGTTGGAAGTTTCAACAGACTTTTGTGACACGAGCTGCCACAAGTGCTGGGTCTGGATAGTCTGGTTTCGATACCGATTTATGTAAACTAAGCCACCCAAAAGTCAAAGGTTTTTTGGAAAAGTACACAGGGAAAACCATTCCCCACGAAACCCTCATGAAATCTCACCTGGATCTTATATACAATGAAACACTCCGTAAAATCAGACACGTCATTGAAAATATACCGATCTGGGTCTCCGCGAGACGGCGGATTTTTTAAATTTAGCCTTTCAATTTAAGCACAATGAGGTAAAATAAGCAACACGTTCGGTCGAAAGATACTCGTTTATTAACTCAAAAGCAGTCTACGAAGGTTCACTTTTTTAAGGCAGTCTTGCCAAAATGGTCGCCACACTACCTCCCTTCCTGAAGGAAAGAAACAAAACAAAATATTAACTTATGAAACGTTGACAACAAAATAAAATTTAATAAGCTACGTACAAAAGGCGCAAATGCCTATTTTTATAATTATTATAATTGAAACATAATCTTATAGGTATGTACAGTTAAAGCTGATCAAGGAAACGTTTTGGCAAGTGCTCTCTCCGACCCGATCGTGTCATCAGGTCTTCTAAGATTGTATGTTTGTTCATTTCATCTTCTTTCTTGTTTGTCCCGTTGATGTTCATCTGGTTTACATTTTTGCTTGTTGAATCCTGGGTACCTGATGAACTTGAAGTCCGCTGTTGCTAAGAGGTTGCGTCCACAAAAGTCCGTTGAATACGATCGATAGATATTCTCTTAGAAACTCCATTCATGCTGATGTCGAAAAATTTCGAAGGGTCCGTCGTAAGGTGGTTCTAAAGATGGTCTCACGGTGCCTTTCGGACGAACATATGGCTGCCAGAGCTGAGAGGTGTACAAAACGTTTTCGCTTAGCATGTAGTGATGTTGGAAAGGACGCAGCTTACGCTTGAGAGTCTTATAGCTATTGAGCTACATTATTAGGTGCCTGAGTGTTAGGTTCTTGAAAACATCCTCCTGGAAGCTTAAGATTGCTCCCATAGACCAATTGTGATGGAGTAGTCTGAATATCTTCTTGAAAGATACACCTCATTCCTAGTAACACCCAGGGCAAAGAATCGATCCATGATGTCGATGGCTGTAGATGGCTTGTCAGTGCTGCTTTCATTGTTCGGTGGTGACGTTCGACTGAGGATGATATGCTGTAGTGTTGGACGAAGAAATGCCGAGTAGACGCTTTAAAAAAATGAATAACTCACATTGGAATTGTCGACCTAAGTCTGTTGTCAATTTATAAGGAATACCTGTGGCGCCACAATCTCTTGTTTTAAATACGTTTTTATTTTTTAATAATAGCCTCGTGCCACTGTTGCTCTTTTCAATTTCAAAACTTTGAGGTTTCCTTATTTTTCTCATGGTAGTTTCGCATATTTTCAGTTTTAAATTGCAATTTTTACTAATATTTTTGCATACAAATGTCTATATTTGACTGTTTTTATTGCCCTACTTATAACCTTGACGATTCTTGAATTGCGTCTGACGAATTCTGACTAAAATGTTATAGGGGTTAAATTGAGTAATTTGTAAGTCATTCAGACAGCTGTTTGCAATATATCCAAGTTGATTGTATCTGTACAAGTACAAAACAATGTGAAACAACAAAAGTTCAGAATGAAGTCATCCACCACGGTGAACCTTGACAACCCTCTCCCCCTCCCCGCGAAACAAAGTTTTTAAATAAATAAATTGCACATTTTGATGTTTCTAATCCGATTTTGAAAACCAGCGAGGATAGACGGATTAAGGGCGATCATCTCGCACACCCCAACGAAGTATGTCGATATTTGAAGAAAATGCTTCGCCAACTTGACCTAATTAAGGACGACCGTACGGCGTCCGCTCACCCGTATATCGGCAAACCTATCGTTTCCTGCTTTAAATTGCCTTAATAGTTTATTCCAAGGAGAAATTGTTTTTGCCGTTTATTTCGTGAGTAATAAAATAATCAATTGGGGTAAAAAAATTATGGCGTGAAAATTAATATAAAAGCATGTAATGTTCTACAATTCTTCCTAAAATCCTTACGGACGAGCTTTTTTTGCTCCTCAGGGAAGCTCATTCCTTCATCCCAGGCCGATCAACAACAAAATTTTAATTATTTATAAATATTGGAGAATAATTTAGAAGTATTTCCATTCCAAAGCCTTTGACCGGGTTATGATTTTATCATAATGGATAAACTTACAGATTCTGGTGTTGGCCAGCCTATACTGGGTTGGGTTTCGTCTTTCCTGTAGGGCTGCACTTTCTCCCTATTTGATAAGGATGCTCTCTCTCTCTCTCTCTCTCTCTCTCTCTCTCTCTCTCTCTC
>CM077106.1:15449861-15468911 GCA_039619505.1 Cimex hemipterus | reverse complement strand
CAAACAATTTAGGCTCAAAAACCTAGAAATTTAACATTTGAAAACCTTCTTTTTTATCATTCTTAATCTATTTCATTTATTGCTATCTGCACAAAATAAATATACAAGTCCGACAGATCCGTTCATGTGAACTTTCTTTTAAGCTGGAAAGGTTAAGATAGGATGTGGAGGATTATAAAGTTGGGACAAGGGAAGAGTTCGGGGTCTAGGTTAGGTTGTAAGGATAGTTTTGAGTGGGTGTTCGGATCAAGCCTTCATGAATTTGATTTTAAGACCTTTATGGATCATTTGATTGGTGATGTATAAGTGAGCGATGAGGATGAGGAGAAGAACTTTATATTATAAGCGTTTGGGTGTTGTATACTGGAGGGTTTATTTGGTCGAGTTAAACTCCCTAAGTACAAATCGGTCTGATGAGCGTTTTGTAGCAGGTTAGTTTGTTATGTTTAGTGTTGTGTGTGGTTTTTGGTCCCAGTAGGTTTGAAAAGTTCATTGATTTTGGTGTGGATTGTATGTAAGTCATAACGCCCAATTTCGCGGGCTAGGTTGCATAGCGCACCTTATGTGCACTTTTTTTTTCTTTTTTTTTCAACCTGTTCCACACCGAGTGCACCGGTCGGTAATAAGGTTCAAATATTGATTGAATGATTGCTTCTATGCCTAGGATAAGATCGGAGTGTCTACAGAAGATGCCATGTCGCCAACATAGGTTGTGAGTTGTGCGTTTGCAAAGGATCGGACCTAGGATATTTCCTTGCGAAATGGCAAGTTTGATTTGGTTAAAAATCGGTCCCGATCCTCACTTTAAGCCATCTTTACGCGATATTGTCTATTTTCCAGAGCCTAAGTTATATTTTTAAATGTGTTAAATATCAATACATAAACGGACAAAAAATAAGTAAGCCCATGGATGTTGATATGATTTCCTTTAATTCTTGGACGATCTGTTAATTTTCGAGGCTAAAAAATCTTATCAACTTGAAAAGTAGCAAGATTACGGTTTGTTTAAAAAAAAAGAATTGTTAAAGCTTAATCGAAATGGGGGGAAAGAAAGAAAACCCCTGTCGAATTGACAAGCGGCCTCTATCACACCTCCCGTTGGAGTCTCTTGGATTTCTCTGTTCTGTCCGAATACCTCCGATCAACAAGGGTAATCAGACCATTTAATCCTTTTTCTGGATTAGTTGACATTTTGATCGGGAGATATTTGTGAATGAACGGTCCAATAGTAAAAAAGAAAATCTCAAAAGGGGGATTCGTAAGGTATCAAGTAATGGACCGTACCAATGAGAATTTCTCGTCATCGTACAATTAAATTCGTAAAATTCTACTTATTTGTGATTAGATGTAACTGGTAAAGGAATAGATATATTTTTAACTGTTTGGAATGTCCAAAATCGATCTGGAATGGTTTGAATTCCTCGTGGCCCTTCTCCTCGAGGCTGCTGATTAAGCGATTCGAGATAGCAGGAGGTATTTTGGAAACTGTACAAGAGGAACAGAGCCCACGTGGCTATGGGGCTTCGTAATGTAAAATCGTGCTTTATTATACTGTGACTTCTTTTTATACTGCCAATAAATTTATTTGGATATAAACAATCCCGTTAGGAGAAAAAGGAGTTGACTCGGTGGAATTTAAACGGCTGAAATGGACTGGCGTTTATTACGTGTCGGTCAAACCTGGTCCGTCTGTCCTCGCCAGTTTCTTCTATCAGAATAATAGGCATATCGTCAATATGAGTAACTTATAGGATGCGCATGGGAAAACATCGCAGATGGACTTGTGAAAAAGTGAGTATAGGCGGACCAAAGTGAATGAAAAAGACCCAAGCTGCTAAGTCCACCGCCCTGTAGATCTCGACAAGCAATCTGTTCTTATTAAATTACTAGTATATATCTTTTTAAAATTCCCAAGTTCAAAAAGCCTCAAATAATGGCAAATACTCAACCCAATTGATTTCTAATTAATTGTTAGATATTTAAGAATTTTAACAAAAAACATCAGGAGTAACTTTTTCCTTAGCATTTTTCTATAACCAATGTTCCAAAAAGAAATAAGAAAAATGTGTATCAATTTGTAGTTTAAATTAAGCATAAAACTTAGGGGTTTCAAAGTCTTTTGAATGTATTTTTACGTTGTATGGGATTTTATTGATGTGGGAACGCCCAGAATTTTTGGCTTAAACATGGAACCTTTTTCCTCTCCCCCCAAAAAAGCCAAATCGTGTCTTTTTACTCGTCATCCTTCTCCTTTACTCCCTGTCCCCTCTCGCTCCCATAATTTGAATAGTCTTAATCATCAAATCGTCCTTTGTCTCTCTTCTCGTTTTTTTTTCTTTTTTTCATTGTTCTCCTTGCGCAGGAGGCGTTCACCTCTCGTCCGGAACAGGGGAGACCCCAAAAATGGGCAAAGTGCCGATCATGGAAATTAACCTTTTTCACCTCGCGTTTTCACCGGAAAAATGGCAGAATAAACAATTGAGATCCCGCCGTCCGGTGAACGACGATTCAACAAGTCTGCGGAACCATTCCCTCTTGGGTCAGACCCAAAATCGCCCAAAAATACAATTTTTCTATATTAAAAATTCATTTCTTCCTTGAAAGTCGTGACATTTCTTAGATATTGATTGTTGTTTTTATCAGTTGAACGTCGTACAAGCAGAACCGACCGAACTGCGGATTCCTGAAGAACTCCATAACCTATTAGTGTTTTGAATAATTTTTGCTATTGCCTATTTAGTCAGAAGAATATGCACAAAATACAAAGGCCTTGTCAAATTAACATTTTATAATGATCCTTTTTTGATGAAATTCAAGACTGCTGAAGATCGGAGATGCTTAATCCCAAATTTCACAACAGTCTAACGCCAGAGTGAAATTTTAGAAGATCGTTTCGACATTTTTTCCCTTATTTTAATTTTTAAACGAAAATAATCACTTCTTGAGCAAAAAAAATTGAAGCTTCTACAAGTTTGTGCTCGAGATCGTTCGGATGTCATCAGACATTCAAAATTTCTTGAGAATATACAAGCGTACTTCTTAAAGATTAAAGCCCTGAGATTAAGGGAAATATTATAAATAAAATTATATCTGGTCATTAATTGAACCTCGTGCACATAGGAGGCCCAACGATCCTGGAACAAATGGGATATAAGTGTTCTTCTTACCATGAATGTTCTGTTTGTCATTAATTAATAATAATGGATATTTATCGAAACTAGATTATAACAAGCCTTTGAGAAGTATTTTGTATGAAAACCTCCTGAAGCTCCTGGATTTCTCAGCTGCTTCATCCCGAACTCAACACCGAATGATATAATTTATAAACGGTCGGATATCATCAGAAATGTCTGTACATACAAGCATACTTTGTCACTAAAGCCCTGAAATTCAGAAGACATCCTAGCGATATGGTTTTTCGTTGAACCTCGTACAAATAGGACAGACCTTACTGAAGATTCCTGATGATATTGTTGGCACTTCGTTCTTACCTTGAAAGTACATTTTGTACTTAATAAATAATGGTATATTTATCAGAACGAATTTTATATAATAAGCCTCGTGAAGAACTTCATCTTGTCTTCTGAAGATCTTGGTATTCGCTGGTGGTTCATCCCAAGCTCTCCGGTGTTCATTCACGCCTGTACAACGTACAATCGAAAACCTAACTAAACCGTCGTTAAGCACATTTCTTCCCTTATTTCGTTTCTGAAGCACAGTTATTATTTCATGTGCCCAACGTTGAGTTCAATATGAAAGCTAGAAAAGTTTGAGATGGTTGATACAATTGATAACCCGTCGGATATCATCAGAAACTTCTGTACATCCAAGCATACTTAGTTACTTAAGCACTGAAATTTACAACTTATCCTAGCGAAATAAAATGAAGCTGTATCGGGTTTTTAGTTTATCTTTGACTAATAGGACAGATCCGCAAATTGCTGAAGAGCACTAGGAATAATATCCGTGCTGGTTTTTCTAGGAAAATTCTGTTTGTCACTAATTAAACATAATGGATATTTATCAAAACTACATTATAATAAACCCTTGAGAAGTACTTTTTTTGAAAATCTCCTGAAGATCCTGAAATTAACTATTTGTTTATCCCAAACTCGACGCCAAATGATATCGACAGATCTAACCGCAAATTCCTGAAGAACCCGGAATATTATTGTTTGCTATTTTTACAATGAAAGTTCTGTTCGTACATAATTAAACAAAATCATATATTCATCAAAACAAGTTTATATAATAAGCCTTGTGAAGAACTTCATCTTCTGAAGATCCTGGAATTCACTGGTGGTTCATCCCAGACCCTCCTGTGTTCATTCAAGCCTGTCAACGAACAGTCCAAAACCAGATTGAAAGTTTTTTTACGACGTTTCTTTTCTTGTTTTTGAAAAGCTCGGTAGTACAACATGCTATCGTTATTGAGGTTTCGAAACGTTTTAATCTCCTCATTGATACAGAATTACTGTACACATATCACCAGAAACAAACGCTTAAAGTGGGCTGTGTGAAGATAGCTGTTGGTCTTTTCCATACATTAGACAATAAAATGATAGATCGATGGTAACTTTGCAAAAGTACTAATGACTAAAACGAGTTGGTTTTAAGCTTTTTTAATTGTATATATTTTTAATTAGCAATGCTTTCTGATATGCATAGATAACGGCCCACTTCTCAAAAATGAGACCTTTCTTAATTAAATGTCATTAATTAAAAATTCCAGGGCTTGAGAGAGTGCGAAGCGCGGTACAAACAGTTATCCTCCCTATTTCCCACTTCTCTCTCATTCTTTCTCCCTCATACACACTCGTGCAAACTCTTTCTCTCTCTCTCCCCCTCTTCTCCCTCTTGCCTTCTCTCTCACACTAGCCCCTTATCTCGGTTTTGGGATCACGTGAGAAGATTCTCACAGGAAAAACGCAATTAAACTCTGGAGCCCCTCTCCAGAATTTCCTGGGGGGGCGCTCGGAGAAATTCTTTGTTCTTCGGATCTCCCAGGAGCGCGGATTTTCCCAGGGGTTCCTTTAGTCTGAAGAAAGTCGCCGTAGTTATTGGACCTTGGTCGTCGGATAAGCGGGCCGAAGGTAATATATAAGATTTTTTACAAATTTTTCACATCACTCACTCGCCTTGTCGTGTTTCAAGTGATTTGAGGAAGAACCCGGGGGGTTTTCTAGTCAGCAGGATTTAGCCTGCTCCTCCTGATGGCCCTGATGACTTGCAATTTCTTATTCAATTGTACAATTGATTTTCTTTATACGACATATTAGATAAATTGTATTCATTTCCAGACTAGATTTAATTTTTTAGTATTATGATGTTGATTAGTTAATTTTTTACAACTAACCAATACACTCTTAGATAGCTTACGTCTACATCCTTTTTAAGGTAGGTTACGATTTTTTTTTGCTATGATTCTACTACAATTTAACGAGGATCCTTATTATTCGATCTGTCCGTCTCACGTTCATCGGGGTTGAGAGGCCAATTTTGATCTCGTGCACGAATCGTACAGGCCGAAGTTTCCAGGGCGCGCGCGACCGCACGTTGCCGCATAATTTTGTGCGTAGGCAAAAATGTTAATACGTCCCCGAGGACGGATTTGTAATTATCTGTCGTCGACGGAGGAGAAAATATAATTCGTCTGAGTCATTCCTCCCTCCAAGCGAGCTGGTACGACACTCCCTGGGGCCCGCACGGGTCAAAAACTCGCCCGGTCATGAGTTGGCCCTCGGATTTCTCGGATACAGTTTATAATTAATTATTAAATTCATAGCCGGACTAATATGGCATGGTAGTCAAGCTCTGACAGTCGGATTTCTTTCTGCGCCCTGCTGGGTGATGAACTCTGAAACTCACTGACTGAAGATGACAAAATGCCAAAACGCCTAAAAACTAGCGGCCCAAGATGACCAAAAACAAAAAAGCATAAATACAATTAAGAAAATAATACTAAGAGTTTTAGTTTTAAGGTCTGCAGGGTAATAAATCCTACACCAATATTTTTTTACTAGTTTTACAACGCTAATTTGGTAATAAATAAACTTGAGTCTATTCAGTAGTGTCACAGTTTATCTAGTAGAGATCACCACCACAAACTAAAATAGCCTAGATCTCCTCAGTCAACTTACGATGTGCTGGTCACGGTAATTCGGGTGCTTATATGCGTTTTTTGTGATACCCGCGTCTAAGTGATGTTCACATCTTTGTGATTGTCGGTATTGAGGACATACCGAGTAGCATCCATTAAAGATAAGATGATGTATAGACCAACTGTTGAACAACTTGGAAAAAGCATTTTCAGTGAGGTCACAACAGAACGACCATTCTTTAAATTTCAGCCGAGCATTCGACAATTATATCGTCATCTTCAAGGTCTATCTATTATAGAAAAATATAGCAATTAGAACGTATTGTATAATTTAAAAAATAAAATTTAAAAAAATAATTATATTTTTTTTACTTTAACTTGATGAATGTTGAAATATTGAGAAAAAACTGCATTTATAATAAGATTAATTAAAATTATGCGAAGCTCAGTATCTAAATATTAACAGGATGAAGTATGGAATTAATTAAAAAAAAATAAAAAATAACATAAGAGAGGCGTCGATGGCCGCAAGGTTTAGACTTTGCCACGAGCGCCGTATCACTGTAAGGTAAAGGTCCCGGGTTTGAATCCAGCTGCCCTGCATTCGAACACGACATACTTGCAAATATGTTTTTTTTTTCCAAAAACACCGTCACCCTGAGGGTTTATATGAACTATGCTGTTGGGAACCCTCGTAAAATGTTTTTCAAAAAAGCTTGGCAAATAGTTAAATAATTGTCTTTCTATTCTGACCTCACCGAAGATTCTTTTACCAATACATACCTTTAATGTACCACATTTCGTAGAACCGCTTTGCTTATTTTATCACACCCCAAAATTTTTCTACCATGCATCCATCCAGGTTTTAATGTCTGATTATAAATTATTATTTTATTTAGTTTCTTGCCCTTCTAAGCGTTTTAAAGTTATTTAAGTATTTAAATTATCTCATTCTAGGGGATCAATAAAATTAATATTAAAAATATTTCCAAGATTTCAAAAAAATGAAACATTACTTCAAACACAATTATAATATCTGTGTTTTCTAATTTTATTATGATTTTTACTGATGAATTATTATGAGGATTCATCATGATTTTCATTATTACTTACATGTATCGGTCTTTATATATGAATCTGTAGCAGAATTTATTTCTTTTATTATAATAAAAATATACATAAAAAATCTGGAAAGCAGGCTGTAATGGAATAATTAAAGAAAATAATAAATCGCTTCGTTGAATTATGCTGAGGTTTCTATTTAATATTTATTTTGAATAATGGTTTATTAGCGCCTTATTTATTATAAAATGCATTACTACTTTCGAATCGATTGGTCTAAATATTCAATCTATTTTTTTTTTAATTTTCTATTCTATATACTATACATTTTACACATTGTTAGTGATTTTCTATATTTTTAAACTGTTCAATACAAAAAAACCAATAGAAAATTACTTAAATACAACATAACAGGTCATAATTACAATTAATTAAGGTTTTTAGTTGAGATAAAAAAAAATCAATGGCAGGAGCGGGATTCGAACCCACGACCTTCGGCTAGATACGCCGCTGCTCTACCACTTGAGCTGTCGTGACTTCGAAAAATCTTAATTAGCTGTAATGAATTAATTGGTCAAGCGGACCACGAAATTAGTGGAAATAACAGGTTATGTTTTTTCTATTTTTTTTTTTTTTCAAACGTTTCTTTTTTTCTTTGTATCCGTTGTACATACAACAAATGTTCCTTTTAATTTGTATTTGTTGTCTTTTTCTGTTAGGGAAAGAACAAAAAACGATAAATACAAATTAAAAGAAACATTTGATGTAAGTGGAATATATATAAAAAAGAAACGTTTTTAAAAATTTTAGAAAAAATATAACCTGTTATGTAGGATATATGTAATTTTATTTTTTATTTATCTTTTAAATAATGTTAATATTATAAACTACTTGTTATTATAATGTTAATATTATAAACTACTTCTTAGACTTCTTGCCATGTTTAATGATAGGCTGTATGTCTAAACTTTGGTATAAAGAGGATAAAAGAGCCCAAATTATTTGACCAAGCTGCAGTTTTATCACACCCAGATCTCCAAGAGGAAGTCTCAATTTTTGTTTTCCAGTACTGTTTATTTTTTGTCAATAATTAGTTTTTATCGATTATCTGAGTTGAAATTGATAAAACTCCCTTAGTCTGAACGATATGACGGTATATTTAAAATTTAGTAAGGGACGAATCATTCCGGGTCGTTAAGTGTAGTCCCGACGTCTTGTCATAACCAGTGCCGTCTGACGAATTGAAATAAAAAGCTAGGTGAGAAAAAAAGAGAAGAAGATGAAGAAGAGCAGACGATTAGATTTTTCGGTGGGCGGAATTTTTCCCTTTCTTCATCTCGGTGCCACACCTTCGATTGTTCGCCCGGTGACGAGTAACGGTCTGAAAAGGACGAAAAGGCAGGGTTCGACGCGCACCGGGGATAAACGGGCTAAAGGGGAAGAAGGCTCTGTCGGATGAGATTAATCTTTTAAAAAATAGGTCAAAAAATGTTTCAGTTTAAAAATAAAATTGTGAGTTTTTGTATATCAGGTTTCATGAGTATGGTATGGGTTTGTTGGGTTTTCATTTAATATTGTGCCAATTGAGAGCCTTTATCCCGTTGGATTCATATTTCTCAACATCGCCCACTGAGTAAGCGGGCCACGGTCCTATTTCATTATCGAGGATCGGACGAAAGAGAAAAAAATCCCTTTGTCCTCATACAAAAACATAATCAAAAGCCTTTTGTCAGGAGTTAATTAGGCGCCGGGACGAAAACGACTTTCCTTTCATTTCCCCCATCCCTCGCCCGACATTTCCCCGTCGAGGATATTAATTTGTTAAATTAACCCTCTGACCGGGTGGGGAGTTCATTATGTCGCAGCTTGAGGCCTTCATTGTTTCCTTTGCAGATAAAACTAAGAATCAAATAAGGTTTTGTTTGAATAAGTCGGTTGTAATCGGTACTATTTGATATGTTCCAGGTAAGAAGTGGCGGAGTCTCACCCCTCAGGACAGGCGACCGTTTGTTGAAGAAGCGGAGCGGTTGCGTGTTATGCACATGCAAGAGCACCCCAACTACAAATACAGACCGAGGTAGATTATCTGTTTTCCTCCCCGGCCCGAACAGCCTTTGTAACACCGCTAATGTTTGTTTAAGAAGACGAAAACAGGCGAAGAGATCCTCCGGCCCGGGTTCCCCGCAGGGCTCCGGCTTAGGCTCCTCCCTCAGGGCGACCGGGAACCCCGGAGGAGCCGAATCCGGGAATCCGAGCTTCTCCTATTTCCTGCCGACGACTCCTGACTCCTCGCCGTCCGGAAGCCCGACTCGGGTACCAGACGAAATGGAGGAGGACTTCTCGCCGAGGACAACGGGCGCGGAAGAAGAAAGGCTTTATCAGCATCCTTCCACCTCGGCCAACCCTGACTACTATAGGTGACTATCCGGTCTCTTTTGTAATGATAAAAACATCAAAAAACTAATGTAACAAACTTTCAGGTATCAAAATTACAACCGCCCTTATGGCTACCCTCAGAATAACACGATCTCCGCGATGGGGGTGGCGAAGGGGATGGTTATGCTCTGCACGAACCAGAGACTCCTAGGGACTTACGAACACTCGGGAATAGTCACGGGAACTTTCTACCCTCCGATAGCGACTTCTCAGGACCAGCAGAATCTAGTCGGCGCCTCCCAGAGCGCCGTCTACTCATCCGTCAATTCCCAGCGCAGCTACTACCCCCAGCAAGAGCCAACAAACTACCCGGTCTACAGGACATGTCAATACAGAGGTAAATTGAAATCCAATACTATGAAACATAAGCACGATTCAATCTAGACTTTTAACATAATTATTTGATAAGGGTGGTAGATGGTCTTCCTCGAAAAACCCCATTTATAAAAGTATAGCTTTTTTAATTTAGTTTCGACATGCCAGTTAGTTTATTACCTTATTGAATTATTAACATATCAAGAATTTTTTAGAAATAATTTCCATATGATTTGTATAGCAATATATACAACTAATTTAAATTTGAGTTCATGGTCTAACTTGTAGTTCACAGGATGCATTTCATCAGCCTTTCATTACAATCCTTAACAAATATTTTGGCTAATGAAACTCACCAGCCGATTTTCCATAGGTTAAGTTTAGATTTCTATACTTTTTCCTCTCCCCCTTTTGCCATTTTAGAAAATGGGAACGGGAAAGGCTTGGGAAGCGATATTCAAAAATAAAACAGGACACGTCACTTCCGAAACGTATTTTACGTAACGTGGGAACCCTAATTTGCAAACTGCCTCGAGGAACAATGGGTTCTCCAGAAGAGAAAAGGATAAGAACGATATTTAGACGGTCTATAACGAGAAAATATATAACAGAATTAGTTACCTGCCTGTGGGAACCTAGATGGTTTCATTATCTTCGATTTATTATAGGAAAAGAGATATTTGAGAATAATGTAGGGTGTCTGGATAATGATTACTTTCGAGGATGAAACGTAGGGTTTTTAAAAAAAGTTAAAGACAAGGAAAAGGTGTCTCGACGATTTTTAAGGGAGAAGGTGATCGTTGGAAAATTCTGAAAAAGTCTACCACAAGTCTCTCCATAAAGATTTTCTCAAAGTATTGGAAGCTTTACTTCTTCAAAAATATCACTTCGAACTTTTCAATTCACTTTTAAGCTTATCTCTGAAAAGGTCACTCAGTTCTAATGTACGGTGAGATAGACTTTGCAGGGTTTTTTTTTATCTCTAATTATAACAGAACCTAAGCGGATCGGGCACCGCTCGAAAATTGTGGGTGTCCAGTTTTGTTTTTATAATTTCATTTTTTTTTTTAATCGGTCCGTAATAAAAGTAAACAAAAGATGCCAAAAGCTCGATAAACGAAGCGGCCGGAGAGCCCGCGGCCCCCTTCGTCGCTAATGATTTCGAAAAACTCCCACTTCTTATCTGCCCCCTCGCCCAAACCTCCTCCCCCATCCAGGACGATGATGATTATATGTTTTATCCTGTATTTAATATAAGTCGGGCCTAGATGGGAAGGGAGCGATAAAAAGGGGGCGGGATCGCCCCGGTCTTTATAAAGTCATGATTCGGACCTTTGCCGTCTCAAATAATACGGACTTTCACGTCTCTCGATCCTCGAGGCTCCGAACCAAAAATCTCAAATTTGAACGGATACCGTAGGCCAACGAGATAGACAGGAAGAAACCCACCACCTCTTACAGGCAAAGCCAAAACGCCTTACGGACCAAAACAGCGAGGATGGGCAGACGAAAATCATAGGAAGCGACCTGGTTTAAACAGCCTGCCCATAGTCCCCGAGAGGGGATCTAAAGAAAAAATGTATAAAATAAAGTAAACAAGATTTTTAAAAAGTGGCAATTTACGAGTTAACCACATCGTTATTCTAAACTAAAACATCATCCTCCAGGTCACAAAAGTCATGTTAACACATAGGGATAGGGGAAAAAAGGCCTCAAGGCCTTCTCCACCTCGACCTAAATAGATCAACTGTGCTCCTCTATTTATATAACTCATTGACCAGTTTTCAGGCTGCTGATAAACATTCCTAGCCTTACCAGCTGCTCTTAAGTGTACAATCCTGCTTGTAGATTTTCCTCTCCCAGATGCAAGAATCTGCACCTACATAGATCCTCACAGCAACATAGAACTTGTTCTGCTGTTTTCTTTTCTTCCTGGCAGAATCTTCATAGTCTTTTTTGTCTTATACAGTGACTTCTTAGGCGGTAGTGCCTTGTCAGGTGTCTGACCAGAATCCTAGTTGTGTTGCTGTTACCCTCCAGTAATTCCATAGTAATTCTTGCGGATGGCACTTCTATAAAGAAAACGATCATCTCTTTGAGATGTGACACGAGGGCGACCTGATCCATACCTTCTTAAGGAACCCCCAGCATATCGATGGAAGACCTTCGGACAGGTGTTCTGGGAATTTGAAGCGCCCTGACCACATGCGCTTGACTTCTTCCCTCTTTCAACAATGCTATGAGTCTAGCCGATCTGTATCACATTAAACCATCACTCAAACAAATCAAATTTAAAAAATGGTGCAAGTTAAAATAATCAAACCACCAAAACGTTTGAGAAAAGCTTTTCACAAAAACCAAAGAAGAGCTCGGCAGTATTTTATCAATTTTGTCTCTGGTAGCATCCGACAATGGGTATTAGGTACTGAACAGTACTTCTGTTTATCCTCTTATCCGGAGTCTTCTTAGGCAGTACCCTCTCAGGAGTCCAAACAGAGTCCCGATTGCGGTTGCCCTCCCATTCATGTGTACGTTTTCTAGATGGCACATCTATGAATCTCTTCGCAAGCCTCAAGCCTAGGGTATTGTTCAACCAAGTTTTGGACTCATTAAAGATCCATTTTTGGACGTGTCCTTTTATGTGTCAAACTCCGCCACAGAAGAGTTAAATTAGCAATTAAAATTACTCTCAAATACACTACCTTGCATTGTGCATGCATAGAAATAAAACCGTCGCCATTTAGCGGCATATAAGAAACAACTTCTTATAACAAATCTTCAATCCATCTCATAACCCGATGTAGATCAAATTTATGCGAACCTCCATAAAAATTATCCTCCCAAACCATAACACCTCAATACCTTCTCCGAGTGAAAACGTTGCGGGGATTATGAACGGATTGATTCAAGCAAAACCTTGACTCATCCAAAACCAAGATTTCAGCCTAATCATCCTCAGATAACTTGATTTAATTTCTTCTTCTTAATTGTGCTGTTCTGTGGCTTGCCAGAAGTTTTGGACCAATGTCAGGCCTTCTCGCACATAATCCAGCTTCTGAAAGTCTTCGCCTGTAAAGCGACATCAACACTGCTAAATTGTTGAAGCCGTTGCTTGATCTCAACAGCAGTTGAATGTCGATTACGGAGTACATTCGAAGCAGGAAAACCATCATTTCTCTTAAATGATATACTAGGACGATCTTATCAATGACTTGACTAACCTCCAGTAACTTGGTAACGATGGAAGACACTTAGGACAATATTTTTGGGAATTTTCAGGCCTGGCTACATACGCTTGAGTTCTTCCATCTTCCAACAATGCTTTTTTCAACATTCTAGCCGAATCTGCATCACCTAAAAGCATCACTCAAATAAATTTGAAACTTAAAAATGCTACACCCACACTAAAACAAATCAAACAACCGAATTGTTATAAAGAAGCTTTACAGAAAAAAGAATTGACTATTCAAAGATTTATGTACAAAATCCAATTGTAAACACAAGTGGGAGATTTTATCTGTTTTATTTACTTCTAGACCTTTAAAACGGACCAAATATTGTTGTAACATAATCAATTGCCTAAGAGATAATTAAGGGTGGCCACTTTTTTCTTTTAGTGTACATGATCTTAAAACTCGACAATTTGACGGGTTCTTTTTTGCAGAATTGGAAAGGCGATACAGCCCGGGAGCAGCGGGCAGCTCTATTCAGCAACAACAGCCGCAGCAGCCGCTTGAGAACACGGACCTTCTCCATCCCCACGTGCCCGAGCCGCACCTCTACGACGTCCAAGACATGGACGAGCTCGACAAGTACCTCAAGTACCAGCAGCTCCAGCAGCCGTTGCAGCAGCAACAGCCGCACTACCAGCAGCACCTGCACGGACCCCTCGATTCGAACCACAACTACCAGAGCGAGTATCAGTACCCGATGGAAGACCTGGACAAGTATCAAGACCAGCAGCAGATCCAACAAGTGCAACAGGTTCAACAGCAGGTACCGCAGGACGGCGAAGAGCAGAAACCGCTCGACGACTTTTCACACATACTCGCCGACGTACGAAAAACATGCTACACTTCGTGTACATAATGATTTCTAAATAATTAAAATTAAAAATTAAGCCTAATAAAAAACTAGCAATATTTTTGTAAATTAGATTTTCTGTTAAATATGTTTTTAAATAAATTTTAAGTTTTATTATTATTTAAAAATTGTCGTTTTTAATTAAAGCGTTTTTTCGTAGTTTTGACGTTTTTGTTTTTGTTCCATATCCTTATGGCATTTTTAATTGTGTACACTCATTCCTACGTTTATGGTAAATTGTTGAAATTTACCATTTTTCAATTTTTTTCTTATTCACCTATGTTCTATAATAAAAGAAAATCGACAAACAAAAATGGCTTCTTCGAGATGTTCTCCAGAATCTAGTCTACTGCAATAAGACAGTTGTAAAAGTTTGTATTAATGTAGGTTCATAGAATAGCACAAATTATTTAAATTAGCACTGATTTAAAGTTGGTTATGGAAAGAGAAAATTATTCTTGGCCTTCTTGATTTTTCTAAAGCCTTCGACATAAACCATTCTCTTTTTTCTAAACTCATTTCTTTTCCTTCACCCTACAGAGTTCATTCCAGACAAGCCCCCCCTCTTCTCCCTTGCCTATCATTAATGGTGTTCCTCAAGGCCCCAGTTTATTTGCCTCACTCTTTTGTATTTATATTATGTTATCTTCCTAATATCCTTAATAATACTTATCAACTATCTATCTCTGGTGACCTTCAAATATCAATCATCCAAGAATACATAAATACCATCCTAGGCTATTGAAAATGCGCTCTCACTCTATTACAATCAGCAATAGTGTTTGGAACTCCTTCTCCAATCTTTACCTCCTATTATCCGAATTCTTCCTGTATTAACAACCAACCGATCACATTATCCATCTGTTAAAAAGCTAGTCCTTCCTAACCTAACCTGGAAACTCCACATTTTCCAAATGTTCCGCAGCTGTTTCTCCATCCTCTGACAATTCTGACTTGCAGCCAACTATTCCCCATCTTCATTCACCTGAGAGCTCGTTAATGGACTCATTCCTATATTATCAGGTACGCCTCAAGGGTCTGTTCCGTCGCCGATACTCTTCAATGTCTTCATGCACGATTTCCCCACCTCAGAATATATCGCAACATTCGCGGATGACTAGTATATGCAAGAAATGAGGATGTTGATTAGGCGCAGAACAGTGTTCAAGCAGTATTAGAAACAATCTCTTCTTTCTGTGCAGCATGGAAGCTGCTCGTCAATCCTTACAAATTTGAGGCAAAGGTTTTCACGCTAAGAAGACCCAACATGCCCCCCCACTCTCCATAAGAACGAGCACTCCATGGAACCTGCCTGACAGGCCATCAAGTAATTGGATGTATACTTAGACAAAAAAACTCCCATTGAAAATTCACATCAACAAGAAGCTCGATAGCTTCTTGGGGGTACGCTCATTTGGACATGCTCTACTGCACGATAAACGAAAGTCCAAACTAAGTGGGGGATTCCTACTCTTCAAGTTCCTAAGACCTTTGGTGCTCTATGGTTGCGAGGTCGGGGGAGCGGCTTACACTTTAAAACTAAAAAAGATCCAAATCTTGCAAAACAAAGATACAGAGTGGTTAGTCCGGAATGTCCAGCTTCACGAGGGACACATCCAGGTTTAGGACGTTCCATACAAAGATTCCTCGGGTGCAGAGAGCAGTCCACATGAACATAGGCAGCAGGGTGGCTTCCCGTTTAATGCCAACAACATTGCAAGTCTTGGGGTGATATGTGAAAATGTCTGTGATACGTGATATTTATATTTATGACGTAAATAGTAGTATATAGTAGTATAAACTGTTTAAGATGTAACAAAAGCTGCAATCGCAAATGGGCTCCTGTGGAGCAAAATCACTAACTTATGCCATTATAAATCTTTTCAATCTCAGAAGCACTAAGTAAAACATTGTTGGGCTAGTGAAAACATTTTTTAAAAAATTAAAAAACAAACTCAAGATAATCGTGCTTTCTTCATTTCACATCTATTTCCTCCTTCCTTTACAAAACAATTTCTTCCCATAACTATTCCCATATATATTACCTGTTAATATTTACCTCAAATTAAGGCTTCAATACACACTCGCCACTCTCGTTCTTCCTCTACCTCCTAACATACAAATTAACCGGTTTTAACAGCTCCTTTCTTACCCATTCTTACAACCTCTTGAATTCCTTACCTAACCTCGCTGTGCTTCAACCCGTTCCACCTGTCTTTTTGACTACTGACCTTTGACTATTGTCAATTTAATACCTAGGATGGTTAATTTTCTGCCAATTTTCCCCCACTTATTCAATTTAAGAACGTTTCATTTATTTTTATATTAGTGCATTTAAATATTTATTTATGTATCCATTTTGACACAAATTGTGCAAAATGTTGTAATTTTTTGTTATTACGCCTAAAACCCCAGAATGAAATTTGTTTTCCTCATAAAAACTTGGAACAATGGAATAGTATAAACTTAAAAATTGTCAATAACTTCGAACTTCTTCTATTTCCAGATGATTTCCCCGAGATATTTACTGTCTTCTTGGCCCTTTATTCTCAACTAATGACACATATTTTCACACTTCGTTTATTTCATTTTTCTTGCTCGTGTTTGACAAGCCCACCGATGACTTCAGTTTTAAGTTGTACTGCGAATGTGATGCGAAGTACTAGGCAGAGACCATTCAGAGTTTGAAGACAAGGAGTTAAGCATGATAAGTTGGTCGTTTTTTAAAATAAATATGGATTAAAAAAATACGATTCTTTGTTGTAAAAAAATGTAAACTTTTGTGTGAAGATCATTCAGTACTAAGCCAGTTGTCTAAAGAAATAAATTGGGAAAGCCCTCAAATTTGCTTACTAATTTTTCAACAAATAAATCAAATCCCCTTCTATAGAATTAAAAAAGTGTCCACTACGTCATTATTTTTGAATAGTGTTGACTCGTCCGTTTGTGTTTTACCTAGTATTTAAATATTTTCATGACACACCCACTATAATTTTTTTTACAATGAAGATGTAACCGAACTCGGTTCGTGTGCCGGTAAATGCGCTGACCAATCTGGATTTCTCTTTCTTTCATTTCTCATTAAGCCAACTGCCTAGGATGAAAGGGATTTCTTGGAAATCGGATAAAAAAGTATATCCGTTCGATTTTTCAGCGTGTGGACGGGTTGTAAACAAGGAACTGAGGAAATCCGACAAAGCATAACGGGAAAATACGGACTGAGAAAGAATCGGGAAAAGTGCATCGCGTCCAGAACAAAGATGTGGAAATGTCTGAAAGTAAAGTCAGCCCGTTAAGTCCTGAAGAAGCCGAAGCCCCGATAAATCATGTGAAAAATATTTGCCTATCCGCCGTCTGTAATTTCCGTCGTTTCTCCTTTTTCTCCACCCGTTCTGTAAAGGGTTAAAGGCGGGGGCCGTCTGGCATCGTTGTGTATGGAAATACGCCGGGTTGAGAAGATTGGTCTGAAATTTTCTACGCAGAACAAGCAGTAAAACGGTTTTACTGCCCAAGAGCTCCGGCCTTAAATATAGGTTGAGTCGTATTCCTTTTGCACAGAGGATCTGAAGAACTCGGGACAGCCAGCCAGCGGGGACGGGATTTATGCTGTAAATCCGCAGAGAAAGTCGTTTTCCTTATGTCACATTTGTCAAAAAAAAAAACTGAAAATGGAGAACTTTAGGCAAAGAAGAATATGTCACAAATATTCATTTCGAATAAATAAAAATAAATCATAAATAAAACAAATAAATTTAAAAAAGGCTAAAATAAGAATATTTTAGCTTGGACGTATATCATTAGCTGTATTTAAAAAGTTAAAATTTATTCCATTTATTGAAACATAGAAGTAAATATTCGATGTGACTTGAGATTTGATAGGTGGTACAGCTTTGCTTTCATTTTTTTCCCTTTATTCATTTCTTCTTATTTTCATTTTGTTCACATTTTCTACTGTGTACTTTTACTTTAATTTGGACGGTATGCGCAAAGAATACACTTGCCGCCACATACGCAGATGACACCGCTATATTAACAAGCCATCTTTCTTCTACACAACCTTCACTCACGTTACAGAACCACATATCAACAATTGAGGAATGGAGCAATCTTTGGAAAATAAAGTTTAATCCCTCAAAGTCACAACATATCACCTTTACACTCCGTCGTGAGGCTTGCCCTAGCGTATACTTATACAATGAACCTATTCCACAATCCGACAAAGTTAACTATTTAGGGCTTACATTTGATAGAAGACTAACTTGGAATCCACACACACGTTTTAAAATTCTTTATTACCTACTCAATAGACAATCAAAATTACCATTAAAATCAAAGCTTTCGACATACACATACCTACTCAAACCAATTTGGATGTATGGGTGCCAAGTATATGGATCGGCCAAGTATTCCAATATTCAAAGATTACAAAGTTTTCAATCCAAAATTGTAAGACTAATTGTTTCTGCCCCATTTTATGTAAACAATAATACACTTCACAGAGATCTTCAAATGCCAACAGTTTTTTCATCCATCAAAACACGTTTCAACAGACGTTTTCATAGTAAATTACAAAATCACACCAACACACAAATACAATTACTCCATTCCCCACGATTACCGTCTGAAAAGAATATGGATAAGAGACCTCTTAAATGATTAATATCATTTCATTAATCCAGAGCGGCTGCCAATGGGTAGCCTTCTCTATAACGCCCATAATGCCAAACACACAGTCTGAAATCCAATCTGCTCAATTTTCTGTAGAATTCTTCATTTTGTTACTAACTTTTATTGTTATAGTGCGTACCAATATAAAGTTCAAATTTTGTTATCACATTTCAATGTTATACTTTGAAAAACAGGAAAAAATCTTTCCATTTTTGTGAAGAGCTTTTGATGGGTAAAACAAAGGAAATATGGTATAACTAACCAGAAAATTGAACGGTAAAATTCAATATTTTTTACTGACAAAATTGTAAGTAACCTTCGAAAGTCATACTTTGAGGAAAAAAAGCCTTTTAAGCCTTGTGAAGAGCTTTTTATGGGTGAAACAA
>CM077106.1:15396722-15440750 GCA_039619505.1 Cimex hemipterus | reverse complement strand
TTGAGAATCACCCACGCCGGGTGTTGGCTGTCCGGGAGCAGACTCGAGAATCACCACCCCGAGTGTTGGCAGTCCGGGGGCAGACCTCAAGCCTTGGGTTATCAACAGCCAAGCCAATTCACTACCCAACGCATGCAGTTCCAAACCCGTTCATCCTCAAGTTCATTCTTAAATACATTCACTTCTATTTACATATAATTCATAATTGATTTTGACAGATAAAAATTGTATGATTTGTAAAAAGTACAAAACATTAACTACAATTGAATTGCAAAGGGTGTCAATGTCATGTTTGACAATGAAATATTTCCGTTACTTACAGCCCAAATAGGAAGCCAATCGATTGGAAATTGACTAGTCAATCATTTAAAATTATTCTTTTGAGTTTTTACTATCTGACTCGTTATCGTTCCAATGGCCGAAATCGCCCACGTTCTTTCCCAAAATATTTCGATATTTTGCCCAGATTCGCCCTCCCCCACCGCTGGATTAAAGACGATTTCCAGACCGTCTAAAGCGGATTGTATTTAATATAAAAACCGGGGAGGGTCATTTAGAGACCGTGGATAGAGATCTCGATAAGGACGAGGAGAGAGAGAGAAACAAAGACACCGCTGCCCCCTCCGCCACAAACTATCCTCCCGTGATATATTGAAGGCGAAAATTACATAGCGGCTTCCCTAATGGGACTCTCCTTATACGAGATCCGAATCTGGCGAGGGAAAGAACTCATCTCCCATCGAAATTAAATAATAAAACATTAAATAGATGGGTAATGACGAAATAAAAACGTTTCTAAATATTTTAAAACCAAAACAGGCTAAAATAAACGAAAAACACTATGCAAATCATGTTTCATGATGTTTTGAAAACTTGTATCATTAAATTATTTATATGCAAACCCGCACAGAACCACGACCAAATGATTCATGAAATGATGATGCTTTTAGAAATGGGGTTTTCGTTCCCGAACTCAACGTTCTGGCTTATTCTTCTTTCCGAAGTCCTTTGTTCCTCAATTCTTCAACCAAGAAGTACTAGGTCATTGTCATTGGTACAATTCCTTTCCCTGGGTTTTCTTTCTATCACAAGTTATACCATTGATCAAAACTTCCAAATAAATCTAGGTACCGAAAAAGAATGGGAACGAGAGGAAAACACCTTGAAATGAATTGCACCATGTTTTTGTACACAGACGGATCTAGAACACAAGAAGGTACACGGGCAGGTGTATCACCAGCATCTTCCAAGCTGAAGTTCATGCAATCGAGAGATGTACTCGACTCAACTTGACTAAATGATATAAAAACAAAAACATAGCTATCATGTCAGATAGCCAAGAAGCCATCAAACACCAAGCTCAAATGTTAGTTCAATATGGTTTTGAACTGCAAAACCAAATTAAACATATTACGTTTGCAGAACAAAGTCAGCCTCTACAGGGTCCCAGTACACATGGGACTAGAAGGCAACGACAAAGCAGACACCCTTGCAAGGAAAGGAGCTGCTACACTACACGATCCCTTAGAGAGTATTACATTAAGATGTGTCAATTAATGTATTAATAGTAAGTTATTCCAGAGAAGCATAAAATTCTTCACTAAACCAAAAGAAAACTGACCTATGTGCCATTTTTCCTGAACACAGAACCTGCTAAACATGCTTGGTAACCTTACCACTTTTATCAAATAAAGACAGGTAGGAGGTACTGCATCCACTTACGTTGGTGTTATTTACCTTTTGAAAAAAATTAAATAATCCGGTTTTTAAAATTTTTCGACTTGAGCCATTTCCCTTGTGGGTGTGCGATATACTGTTGCAGATATGCCTCTGGTCAGTATGTCTGCCTTTTCATAACTCAAACTTCCCTTGTGTCCTGGTACCCAAGATATCATCAGGTTATGTTTCTTCAGGTTTTGAAGATTTTGGTTGTATTCACTGAATAATTTTGGTGTGAATTTTTACACAGTAATACTTTCATCCGATGAGAACCTTTTTGTCAGTCCTTTTAAGATTTTCTTAAGTTATCATTTATTTCAGCTTGACAGTCCGAGGTACACTTCTCTAATGAGTTTCATTGTTCATGTTTTGGGCTTGTACAGAAAACGCCTGATCCACTTTTTGGGATGTTGTAGTGTTTCTGGGATCATGCAGTCAGTTCTCTAAGAATTGGTGTCTGATTTTATTAGTTATTGTTGTATGCCTGAAGTGTTTAGTTCTCATCCAGTTTCATTATTTCTGGAGCCTAAATAAGCTTTTCCTCGCTTCTCCTTGAAACAGGTTTAGCAGAGTTTCTAGAGCAATTGACAGCGTTGTTTTCATTACCACTGAGACATAGGTTTACCGGTCTTTGTATGCTGCCTAATGTTTAGCTGAACTTTGGTCCACCAGATTAGTGAAAAACAGAGAAATTTGAGTCATATTGCTTTCCTTTTCATACATGAAGAATGATTAATCATGCACAAACATTTAAGAGGAAGATATTAGAAGTATTTAGGCTGAATATTTATATTAAAGTATATAATATTGATATTTTTTGTCTCCTAGTGTGTATTAAGAGTGAATGATTTTATTGGCATCTTGGGAGGGCTGATCGTACAATATCGAGTACCCCATCAACCTTCAATTAGATTTGTTATATAAGAGGTGTAAAGAAAGGGTGGTAGGGGAGTGAATGGTATGTAAATAAAAAATCATTTATTTAATAGTGAGTGAGAGTAGGTATGGGTTGTTTTAGGGATGATTTCGTTGGGGATGAAATGACCTGGCAGTTGGTAGCGTCTAGAGCAGAACCTCGGTGGCTTGATTGATAATACCATAGTCAGATACCGAACTGCCAACACCCAGTGTGGATGATTCTCAATTTATTTTAAAGTACAAAATCTGAAATTGCCAGTGTACAATTTGAAAAAAAATGGACAGTGTGAAAAGTCATTAGCGCTGAACTCACAGGTATGTTCATGCGTGTGCAGATTTGAGCTTGTATAAATTAATAATCCAGGTAATTAGTTTGTTCAGAGATCGGACTGAAGTTGCAAAGGTATTTATCAAAAAGTTTCAAGCAGCGCTGAAACCAAACGTTAAGAGCTTTTTATCGTGGCAACTATTGGAAATCTGCAGGATGGGAGACTAAGCACAACTATTTCAACAAATACTTAAAATGAAATCTCTATTTTACAAGTTTCTGCCTGCATTTCAAAAATCCAGATTTTTTGCCTTTTATTAAGTCAAAGAATTCATAGTGCAATAGAATACAAAATAATAGAAAACACTACAAAACACAGTCTCAAATTGCAACGTGGAATTTTTTGAAGCCTTGTCAATTTCTTTCATTTTTTTAATATCAATAAATTATTGCCTTTTATTATATTTTAACAATTTGTATTATGGCTCATGATCATTTCCAACCAAATCATTTAAAAAATTGCATCTTTAAATCTGATCTGACGCAAAAAATGTTTGGTATATTTTTCTCTTTATAAACAAATAATTTATGCAATCATTTTCTGGTTGGTTTAGTTTCATCAAGTGGCTGGTTACCCTGTTTTATTCGTCTTTCAAGTGAACAGGACAATAATTAGAGACAATCAATCTACAAGTTCACCACTTAGCAAAAATTCAACAATTATTTTCTTTGTAAATAAATGCATACAGGAGGTCAAGACATACTTTAAGTTAAATTTATCTTTATACAAATAAATCCGCAATTTTCAATGGATGTTGAATAATCAGGGGTATTCAAGTTATTATTTTTATTTAAGGGTATACCAGAGTCCCAATATTTTTATACCAAACATCATTGGTATTGCAATAATTTTATATCCAACAAGCAAAACAATTCAAAAAAGGTGAATTGTGATGATTGAGGTTCATCAATATTTAAATTTGGGGCAAAATTAATTCTAATTGTTTGGAATCAAAAGCTACAAAAGAAAATTTTTATTTTAAAAAAATAACAATAATTAAACACAGAATTAAGGTTCAGTTATCACAATAATTTACATGTTGATTCATTATTCCTTTTTGGTTTTAATTTGAATCTGTTTGGCCCGAGATATTATGAAACACATATGCCAAAGGGGTGTGTATGCAAAAGCAGCGTGGATGAGTGTCGCTGAGCCGTAAACCAATGAGTCGAGGGCAGCTAGTGCAACGGCCTCCGACAGGGCGGATGGGAGGGCTTTGATCTCGAGTTCGCCCGTTTGCCTCAACTGCGACAGGCCTGTAAAGAAGCTGGCGATCGCCAGGGGATGAAACAGGAGGCAAATCGCCGCTCTCCACCACGCTGAAGAACCGCTGCACACTAGGAGGACCATCGGGACGATCAGTACACCATTGACGAACGCCAAGGAAAAGTTGGACATGGACACTGCTAGGAGCATCGTTGCTGCGTGAATAAGGGCTGAGATTTTAAGCAGGGACCATTCTTTTGGTGTCGACCTAAAAATTATTTATTTGTTGCAGCTAAGTCAGATTTTACCTTAACATACAATGGTTTTTATAGTGATTCCTGGATCAAAATGGTTTATCAATCAAAATGGTTATTAAAAGAGTCTGGTTTGTAATTTTTAAGAATACCTGATTAAAATTAAAGCTTTGTTTTATTCTAGTGTTCAGAACTAATATTTTTATCAAATTTGTCATATCTACAATGAATTTAAATATTATTAAATTTGTTCAATGCATTAAATATACATGATATAGTTTTAAAGTCCTGCAGTAAGTTTCTAATATTTTTTTTATTTTTATTATTTATATTTTTATGAGCAAATTTCACCTATAAGGTTGTATTATTCTGTTTTTTTTAACCCACTTCTAAATACTTCAGACTATTATCTTACAGGATCTTACAGGGATGAGTCACCTTATCAAAGCTGTGGCCACTGAGAGCCCCAGAAGTTTCTAACATCTCATATAATCAATCATTAATAAGAAATATTTAACATTATTGATTTTTATACCCTGTATAGAATGCTTAGGAGAGCTTGTATAATTTTCTTTTTCTGAAAGTTATTTTTGTACAAAGTTTTGTTTGTCACTTAAAAAATTTGTTGTTGATATATCTAAAGGGTGAATTAAAATTTTGTATTAAATTGTTATTTTTAGAAAAACTCACAGATGCCCAAATATCTCGATGGTGAGAATGCCAAAGATAGATAAAACGACAAATCCTGTCAGAACGGCTGCTCTCGTGCTGAAAATTCCCCGTAGGAGGTCCGAAAAGAAAACTGGTACGTGAAAAGCCATAAGGCCAAGCACAAAGCAGTACAGTATCGCTAAAAACACTCCTCCAACATTGTAAGAATAATCCTGAGAAAAAAAATTGCCATAAAAAAATTGTGTAAAACAAGCAAATTTATTGAAAATTAAAAATCTTTTTATTTGTGCTTACAGGTGGTTTTTGATCGGAAAGGCTTCGTAGGCTGACCTGGTCGGCAAAAGCTTTTATAAGAAGTGGAGCTGCTTGTGCTCCAATACAAACAATATAGAGTGCTATAGATATAAATTTGTCTGTGTCTGCTAGTATATAGAAAAAATAAGACTGATGGAACCTCTCGAGGAGATTGTTTATAGAGCGAAACACCCCTTCAACCACACGCCCCACACTCCTCATAGGCACACCATGCCCTGCACCAACCCTTTCCTCACTCTCAACAGTCACTGCCTCTATCCCAAACCTGAAATTTCAAAGAAAAATACTAAAAAACTAAAATCAAAGCAAGAAAAATACTTTTTTTTAAGTTTTATTTAAATCAAACCACCTATGGAAAAGACCGTGATTCCCATCTGGTACTCCTGTCGCTTGACCGAGCACCATCGTCGTCATGGTCCCGAGTGAATAAAGCCATTGTTCCTTGGGAGAAAGACTATGAAGTTTTTCCTGTAAATTAACCTTTTAAAATGGAAAACTTTATGCCAAAAAATAGTAACATACCCTCCCGGCGAAAGAATGTTTTACCCTCTCCTTGGCACAAATACGATGGACGAGATTTACGAGGTCAAGATTTGGAAGTTGACCATTTAGCCCAAGGAGCTTAACCTCTAGCCTTTCAATACGGGAACTGTGGATCTCCAAATTGAGAGCTGCCTGAATAGATCCCCCTCTGGCTTCAAGCTCACCAGCTTCCAACACTCCTATAACACAGAGAAGAAGAAATAATAAAAAAAAAACATAATTTAACTGATTTACTTTATTCATAGTACTTTAAGGATAGGGATAAAAGAGGCAGACACAAGGCCTTCTGCACCTCGACCTGAGTAAATCTGATTTCTTCCCCTGCACTTTATAATTCATTAGCTGGTTTCAGATTGTTAAGCAACCTCAATAGCCTTGAGCTTTCCCTCGGTCATCCTTAAAAGAACAATGAGGATCGGATGTTTTGATTCTCAAGTGAGAGCTGACTCTGCATATGACAGAAGTGTGTTACTGCTGCAGCATTGGTGTAGAGGTAGCACAGCCCCGAGGGGCCAAGACAACCTCGCTCCCCGCTTACCCATTCCGAGTGGTCGGGTCCGCATTAAGAATCAAACTGTATGTGCACAAAGGTCCGAAATACATCAGCCTGGTTTCCTGGGCACTCCCTAGATAGAGATTGCCCATCTTCCTTATATAGTATTGGGGCTTCCCAAGCATAGAAACTACCAGTTCCGTTCTGGCTGCAGTTTTGGTTAAAGTGAAATTGGTAACTACCCCCTAGAGGAGACTGCCTATGATCAAGCTCAGCCTACCTGCAGGCAAAAGCATACTAGAATAGGGGCAACCAATTCACGACCCATTTCCATCCATCACATACTAGTACAGATGGTTATGCACCTTCCCCTATCTATGCAGACTGGATCCAGTACCCTAACCCATATGTGCCTCTGATACGGCACCGCTGCCCAATGCCGACACAAGATGTACATGAGTACAGCTTGTGCTTTAGAGAGGTTGCCATGCCCTCAGAGCAACACCATTATTTTGCACCCGGGCATCCCCCTATTAACCAAGAGTTGGGTGGGGTCACAGGGAAGAATGAAGGAACCTGGATTGAGAAAGAGACGTGGATGATGACACAAGGTACATCTTTCTTGGGCCCCAAGCCTTAGCCACATTGTACCACCCTAAAATTGTTTCATCAATTTTGACTGTTTTGTGTTTTCAAAAAGATCATTTACATTATTTTAGGCCATTTATAAGCAAATAATCCTGTATTTTGGTCATATATCATCATTTTGGTCGTATGTAGAAATATATACAAATCAAGTTATATTGCAAGTTGGCGGAATTTTTTGCCTTCAGTGTATAATATATAAATATATAGCTTGATTGTCTCCTATCATCCAGCTCCGTCTATTCTCGCTAGTTTGATAATCAGAAACTTCAGTGGTTGGTCTGTATGTTGTTCTATCAGCCAAGTCCCTTTTATGCATGTCACTGACAAAAATCAAATATTGAATCCACGACGTGCATTACATTTCTCAGTGGTTTATGCTATCAGTTGCTGATGGTATTTTTTTACCCATTTTACATGAAAATCCAAAAATAACTGCTATCTCGAGGTACTTAAGGATATTTTCCCCTTCGGCATCTTTGGAGACTTTCCTCTTTGATCAGGCAGATTTTGTTTTTAATAAGAAAGTTTAATAATTCCATAAAACGGAAAAAGGGAAACAAAATGGAGAAAGCATAAGAAGAAAGTTAGAAAATCAGTTCACTACACATTCGGGTAAAAAAATGTACGAAAAATCTAATTTTTTTTTTTCTTCTGGGTTTGAGGACTAGTGGATAACTTGAAAAATCAACTATTTTTTTAGTTTAAGATTACTCAAAATTAATTTATTTTAAATCTAGACCAAATCAGCTGGCGCTTCTTTTTAAACTGAAAACGCAATGCCCTTTATTTAAAAAAGAACTATACGTTTTTACAATATTTTGTACAAAAGTCCTATTTTTTAAATGAAAAATAGTTCCTAAGTAGTTTCACAGATAGTAATATTTTTTTACGTCTGTCCTTCATAAATATACAAATATACACACGATGTATTTCGTCGAAATAAATACAAAACCTGGACTTCTTGGAAATTCTAAGATCTATAATCGCCATTGTATATGAGATAACGGTTCCGAATTCGCTAAAAAACATTTTCGACAATTTATCGAGTATTTTTAAAATTGTTTATTTTTTCAATTTTTTAAATTCGTACTGCTTTTGTTTTATGAATCAATTGTTTTCCCAGTGAAGCTCTGGTCGCGTCGCATTCTGTTTTGTGTGGTCGTTCGATAAGGTAAGTTGAATTTTTAATTCCGATTTTTTTTTTTTTTTTTTTTTAAGTTGAAGTTTTTAGTAATGGGACTTGAAGGGATTGATAGGTGGGTCAAATTATTCTTAATTTTCAATTGCTTTTAGTTTACTTGGATCCTGAAGGAACTTTATCTTGACAAACCTAGTCTGTTGGTACTTCAATTTTTTTTTTTTTTTTTTTTTTTTTACTTTGCTATGCAGAAAGAACCCGGGATTTAAATTATTGGGGGTCGATATTCCAAATAAACACCGTAGGCCCCTTTCACAAAATTTTTAAATTCAATTGTAATTTCCTGCCTCAAAAAACCTCACGCTATTTTTAAAGCTTAAAAAATTTTTTATTCGGCACGTCGCCAAAATCTTTCGGACCTTGCAACTGCAACTCTTCCTATCTTTTGAATCTTGTTTTTGAAATATTGCTCGTAATTTTCCCTATTTTTTACTTTTTAAGCTATTTTTTTTAATTTTTAACTGGTCTTAATTATTTCAACTTTGAACCTCCGTTTTATAACTCTTACACGATCAAAACTATTGATCTCCCCTCATCCTAAGCACAAGTTTGCTTTGTCCTTTTTTATTTTTTTGTTTATTTTTTTTTTTTTTTTGTTTTTTAGTTGCTTAATCATTTCTTTTTTTTTTAAATCGCAAACCAAATAGCGAATTGTAAAAAAAATTCCTTTTTCATCTAAGGTACAAAACCATAGTAGGCTCACCTCACCTTAAAACTCCAAGCCCAACAAGAAATATGGATTCACTCAAAGAAAACTTGGAACCAACTAACTTTTGGGTTAAGACCTTAAGTTATTTGGTTTAAAGGTTTTTTTTTCCAAAAGCAGTGTAGATTTTTTCATTCAGATCTTTCAAAAACGAAATTTATCAATAATCTTTTAAATTTTTAAAAATAAAACCTAGATCATATAGGTAAATGCTTTTAAAATTTTTGGATTTGACTACATTTTTTAAATATTTATTTGGATTTGGTGGTCAATGAGTTTCAGTTTTTGGTAACATTATTTTCAGAAGAGGTTCAAAAACGATAAGGGACGAAAAGAGAAGGGGTTAAAACCAGAAGGAAAATAAATCAGCACACCAATTATTAAAAAGGAACCGGATGACGTCAGGAGGAAAATACTAAAGACATAAAAGAAATTTTTTAAAAAATATTGAACAACTACATCTTAAGTAGAGTTTTATAAAAAGAAGCCCGAATGAGAGGATCTTGGGGGAGAGGGCTGCTATTGGCCGCAGCTCTCACTGCACTTCTATGCTTCAGTGCTGTAAGCACTGAGGATTCTCCTCCGAGCAAGGAAAGCAAACCATCTCCACCTGTTGGACCGAGGGCTGGTGGAAAACAAGACTCTGCTAGCGGTAGTGAATCCGCTAGCGGAAGTGGAGGCGGCGGCGGTGGTGGAGGTGCAGGAAGTGGAAGCTTTGGTAAGCAGTTAGTCAATAGCTGGAAAATATCAATGGAAAAACAAAAACAAAAAGATAACTATTTTTTGTTTCAGGAATGATTTGGAAACCAAACCCCTTTCTCCTACTCGCAACAGCTGCTCTTCTTTTTGGACTTGACCGCCACCACCACCTAACTTTTGGAAGGTAAAAAAACTATAAAACAATGGCACGAAAAAGGACTGTTTACACCGCAATTTCTCTACATTTTCCTACTTTTTGTTAATTGGATAAAAACTACTTGCGCTTTTCCATCTATTATAGAAGAAAAAATGTAAAAGATAAAAAACACAAAAATTAATAAATAGTTCATGTTAATCATCTGAATTATTTTTGTTTTTTATTACAGTAGTGTATTTTCTTGTTTTTTGTTTTTCAGAGGACAAAATTTTCAACCAAATTCTATCAAAATTAAAATTTTCAGCCAGAACTTCTAGTTTCTCAGGCCATTGACCACAAATTGCCAGACTACCACAATTAAACAAAGTACTCAAAATTGCCCATTTTCGCCAAATTCTAAATTTTTTGTCCAATTCTGCCAAAAACTTGATTGTTAGAAACACAAGTTTCTAAAACAGTTTACGAAACATTCTAGTTTTATTCACTTAAAAATTATACCATGCATTCTAAGAATTTTCTGCCAGAAATCTTTCCACCTTTTTCAAGTTTTTTGTATTTAAACAAAAATCATTTGTTTTGATAAAATTTAAAGTCAACTGATTTTCTTGGTCAAATTTCTTTTGAGCCAGAATTTGTTGCCGGAACTTCAACCTTTTTTCCCAACAATTTTCAGGCCACAATTCTTCAATTTTCTGAATCAAGCTCACAAAACAGAAATTTTGACATTTCCATTTTCAGCATAAATTTTTCAACCTCAACTAGTTCGACCCACAGAGTTTAACCTTAATTGACAAATGTTTAACAGATGTTTTCTAGCTTTTTTTTATGTACACACTGATTTCACATGTCATTTTAGCTGTTTTCGACAAAAAAATGCCAGTTTAGGAAAACATTCCACTATTAGAACTCTTAGACAAAATAGTCACAAAACATTAGCAGTTTTTAGCTACCCAACACCAGATTGTTGTCTTAAAAGATTGTTTTTCATGCTGCAAAAGTTCTCAGTATTTTTTCTGAGCTTACTTTTTATATACCAGCTGGTATGCTTCAAGCCAACTTAAAAAATCTCACGACACACAATTAAGCTCAAAAATGTCTACCCAGTTTTTGTTTTAATTTTTAGTATAACTTTAATACAAATTCTTACACAGCTTTCAATGCAATGTTATTCAATGACCAACTCATATCTATTTTTAAACAAACCTCAAAAAAAAAATTTATCCAGTTTTATAGTTGCCAATCTGTTTTTACACAACTTCAAATTTTAAGGCAATTTGAGAAAAAACTGAGCTAAAATAATTTTATTCAATGACCATCTGTAATAGTCAGAAATATGATTCCAAAAAACTTTCTTACACAGCTGGGACCGATTCCAAGACATCTTACCCACAATTAAGCATAAAAACATAACACTGGTCCCCCAAGCATCTTAAAACAGAACTTTTTTGCCAGCAATTTTTCAACCTCCTCATACAAAATTCCTATTTTCCTAAATTTTAACACACGATTCTTGACAAATTGTAACTTCAACTTTTTAAAGCTTATAGAGAAAAATTCAGCCGCACAATTTGATACAATAATTTCTAACGAATGAATTTGAAAAAGCAAACTTTTGTACCACAACTGGCACACTTCCACAAATTCTGCCAGTTTATTGAACGATTGATTATTTGTAATATTAAAGATTTAGATTTGAAAAGTTTAGCATTTTTACCACAGCTGGTATGCTTCAAGCCAACTTGAATCTCTGTAAATTCCAATTTACTCGCAAATTTTATAATAACCCGAACTAAATCTCAATTCGGACTACACAAGTTTTTGCCAAAAAACAATTTTCTGCTAGAACTTTTTCCCAACAAATTCCAATCTTAATTTTCTAAATTTTAACGACAATTTTTCACCAAATCCTTCCACAGATTCAATATTTTTTTAAAGCACCATTTGTGGAGAAAATAATGTAGCCACACACAATTTTATTCAATGCTCATTTGTAATTGTCAAAAATATGAACATTAACATGCTTAGCTTTTGGTACCACAGCTGTATATTTGACTTGTACTTAGGTTTAAAAAAAATCAACCATAACTTAAGTTTCCTGAGCTTTTTCCTTACAACTATTTTTTAAATTTTAATACAACTCTTCCAAGTTCTTCCAAAATAAGGCATAATCTGTAGGGAAAAAATGCTTCAAGCAACTTGAATTTATAACATCTAGTTTACCCAAAAATTATATAAGGACATAAACCTAATGTCAAACTGGTCTACTCAAGTCAGATAATCTACAGCTGTTCCCAAATCATTTTTATTTCACCACAATTTAAATTCAGATAATTTGTTATAAAAAAAAATAATAATAAAAGACACGATTTTGTTCAATAATCATCTGTAATTGACAATAAAGTAATAAATTTTAAAAAGCTTACCTTTTGTACCACAGCTGGTTCCATGGTATGCTTCGAGCCATGCTTGCGTGCCAAGAAGTTCATGTTGTGTTATTAGCAAGATAATATCCTTGGCCCAATATTTCTGTTCTAAAAGCACAAAACTAGAAACCCTCGAATAAGACTAATTACACAAAAGTTTACTTCGGAAATAGTAGGCGATTGCAAGGAGGAGTGCGATGGACACCTTTGTACTCGGATAGGGTGAATCCTTCCCTCGGAACGGCACAGACAGAACGATGGCTTCATTGGATGACCCTCCTCCTCGTATGATACCGTACACATTCTTTCCTTCATAGCTCTATAAATCAAACATTAGTTTTAAGAAAACAACCAAGACGGTCACAATTTACCAGCCCGCGGTTTAAGGGGTGTTTGAGAGTAAAGTTGTGAACGTAGGATTCTATGCCCATCTGGGTGAAAGTCCCACGGATCCAAGATGTCGGAAGAGCATCAGGCTCCCTTTCGAGCACCACTTCAAGCAGCTCGACATAATGCACGATATCCCTCGATACATCCGAGTCAAGCGCAACGAGGCCAGGAAGAAGAGCGTTCTCCGAAAGGTAAGTACCTGGGGAAAATAACAAAAATTGCCCATTCTGCATACTAGCAGTATTTCAAGGATTCTTAGGCTTGCTTATAACTTAAAATTCACAGTCAGTTGACCTGGGAAAGTTTACCCAGCAGGTCGAACCAAACAAGCCTAGTTTTAAAAACTGAAAATTTGCAGATACCCGTCTGTAAACGGATTCTGTGTGAAATTACCAGCGTTTATCTGGTCGTGGGCGAGCAGGCAGTACCAAACAACGGACAGTAAATAAAGAAAAGCGCAAATCCCTCCGTGGTTTTTTACAAGGAACTGAAACGGACGTCCCCGCAGACCAGACGGGTCTGTGAGCAGTCCCATTATTTCCACAGAAACAGAGCAAGGGAAATGCAAAAACCTTAGCTTAACACTGATCACTGTTTACAAGTTCGCCGGTTTGTAAACTTCATTATCGTTATCAGTCATGACAATTAATCCATTCGCAGGCTTCGATTTTTACGATGGTCTGAAAAGAAAAAAATTGCCTACAATAAAAACTCAAATATTTTAAAATGAAATATTATTACAAAATTTTAAAAGTAAAAAAATTTTTTTTAATCATGTTCATCTTTGAATAATATCTGCTGTTTAAAGTTTTCTTAAAAGTGTATAAACCCTTAAAAAAACAAAGAAAAGCAGTTTGCTAAAATTCTCTAATCAGGAGGACACGTTTTTTTTTTTTTGCCAAAGTGCCTTCTGTTGGTACTCCACTCAACCCCATTTCCCCCTACCGAGTACCACCAGTGAACCAGTCGGCAGTCCGCCTCCAAACTCCAAAGTCCAGACTGTTGACAACATTCCGAAAAGGAATAATAAAATCTAAAGAAAAAATGCTCTTTCGAAAAGTAAATTTATTCCCGTAATGGGATTTTTATTCTTTTCTAAATTAAACGAAGAAATGGGCGACGGAGCAAACGAAGATTATCAGTCGGATGAAGACATTTTCTGTAAGTACACGGTTCACATTTTACTGCCGACGTCTACAATTTTCCATTCACACAAAATTAAACATTTCTAAAAATTTTTAAAGCAAAAACAATTATTAATAGTATAGGCTATATTTTACCTTGTTCATTTTTTTGTTATGTTTTTTCATAAAAAAAGATATTTTATTCAATTGAACATTTTTCTGTAATCAGTTGTTTATTTAAACATAAAATTGTAAATTAAAGTTTCCACCACATTTTATTCCGCTATTAATAATTTTTGTCATGTCATATTTGCATCGTGTACGGCAAAGAATTGAATTTCCTTCAAAATGTAAAAACAACTTGATAAGCCAGAAACAACAAATCGAAAAAAATTTCTTCTAGCCAAAGACCTGATATTAGAATTGTACTTAAACACTGCAGCGAGTATTTTGGTCAGATGTACCAATTCTCGGTGGAAACTATTATACTGTATAGACTGATAGTCTCTGTCGAGAGTGAATGTATTTATTGGCGAGAATGCGTAGTATATTAGGGTCAATGGTAGCATTAACTACCCCTTAGATAACTTATATAATTGGTATAAATTGTGATGGACGAATATCAAGAACTCCACCACTGATTGAATGGTAATGAAATAGGAAATAAGATATTTAAGAATTAATGAGAGGAGCATCAGTTCATGTACTATATATACTGTAAGGTCCAAGGTTCAAAAAAAAAAAAAAATCGGGTTTCCCCTAGAAATCTTTGGTTATCCTTACAAATTTGACTTGTGGTTTTTCTGTTTCAAAGAAAACAGTATCATCTTTCTTTATTTTCAGACAAGAGCAGTAATTGATATTTTTTCTGTGTAGTGTCACCCAGGAAGAAATCGTTGAGAAAACTATTGCCGCATTTTTCTCCGCAGCAACGGCATGATGGCATAATGAAAAAAAGAGTAGATACTATGCGGGCTATGATGGTTGGAATACCGCCGCCACCTGAGCTGACCAATCCCGATTATAATCTGCTAAACATACTCGAACGGTACGAGTCCGGGCTGGAACAGTATAAATGGGATCAAAGTATGTGTTTCAAAATTGTTATCCGAAGCCTTTTTCCACATCTGGAGCCTGTTTCAGATCCTAATTTCAAAGAGGAAGGAGAGAACCCTCTCGGAATCTGCCTCAACCAAGATCAATCTTGTGAGGAAATGGAACAACTTTTCCAATTGTTCGGATCCCGTTATATTTTCAATGAGACATACTGCTGGACGGGGCGAGTTGTCGTCAACATGACGGAATCGGCCAAGAAGCGTAAAAGATCAAATGGATGGTCAGCTAGTCCAAAGACGAGGCTGAGCTACCTGTCAAAACGCAGGACTACTTTCAGGGTAGTTTCACCTCGAAAAACTTTCATGTTTGTCAAGTAAGTTGTCTTACTTTAAAATGAGTTTCCATTTTTTTATTTTGTAGGCATACTTTTATGTTAAAATATTTGCAGAGAAGATAAAAAAGGAAGCAATCCGGTTCTTCTACGTCCAAAAAGAGCTTTATTCCAAAGTCCAGAAGAAAAAAGCACTAATTACAAAACACCAGAATGGCAAGTTTTATATTATACACATTTTTATTTATGAATGACTATTTTAACTTTCGCCTTTCTCTAGTGGTCGTAGTAGGCCTAGAGTAGTAGGTGGAGGGAGACAGGGGTCTCCGCTCAAACGTCTCACACCATCTACTTCTTCAGAGAAGAGACGCTGCTCACGCAGCTTGTTTACGAATAACGAAGAGGAAAAGGGAGGAAGTCTGTCAAAGGCACACAAACAAGTATAATTTCTTACTTTAAAGTTAGCAGTATGCTAAAAAAGTTAGAAATGCGTTAATTTTTATAGAAACTTCTTTGGGCCGTGTCAAACGCCCTCAGAGAACGCGGACTCATTTCAAAAAGTGACGGTTTCAAGGCGGCAGCGACAGAACTGTACAAAATCACGCAAGAAGCCTGGATATCTCGGAAAGAAAAAGGGCGATTCGGTTCGACAAGTGAACTCATGTTGAATATAGCTCGCAGCATGGCAGAGAATAACGGGTGATTATTCAATGTTTGACATTTGAAATGATGTTTTGACAATTGGTCTTGTTCTCCAGTCTGGGAAGTAAAGCGGTTAAAAGCGAGCCTGACGCTTCAGTGTCTCCGGCCAAAGAAAACGAGAGCCCAAATAAAAAACGGAAGAGAGAGACGCCGAAGAAAACACCAAAGAAAACTCCAAAAAAATCTCCTAGGAAAGAAACGCCCCGAAAAACACCAATAAAGACACCGTTGAAGCCTTCCTCTCGTACTCCTAAGAAAATTATGAGGTAACTATTATGATTTACAGTAGAAAACTGTTTACCTGAACTTTAAGGGACCAGGACTTGTCCATATAATCTGAAAATTGGTAATTTTATTATAATCGTGTCATAAAAATACACATAAATACACACACATACGAAAGTGTACACTTTTATTTATATATCAAGTTACATTTGAAATAATAAATAGTCTTTTATTGACTTTTGTTTAACTCCAGACATGCGTTTGCAAAAAATTTGTACAGAAAAAAAAAAGATTTCAATGGAAGCCAACATATGAACAACACATCACAGCAAATAGGATTTTTTTTTAAATTAAACAAAAACATGACTATCGGCCTGTCCAGCTTCGTCAATCGTGGAAGGAATTTGGCAGCCTTTATGAATTTGGAACGACAAATTAAAGGTCTCATAGTTGAATTAAGAATTTTAAAAACATTAATACTTTCAGAATTATGAAAAATTTTATAAAATATTTTCACAAACAGGCCCGGATAAACGATGTCTGGATAAGCAGGTTTCCAGGCAAATACATTTATAACTCAAACCACCTTGCACTCATATTGAACTTTTAGGGATCCGAGCAATTGTGAACAAGAGGCCTGTTGGCTCAAATCGCCTAAATACAATTTAAAAACTAGTACATTTCACTATTATATGGATTTATGACAAATCTATAATTGTATAAATTTCAAATTAGTTAAAAAATTGATTTCATAGACTTTCGTAGCTTCATAGACCTACTAGCTTATACTTTATAGTGTTATTTAACCTTTCCACAATGTAAGGGTTCAATTTCTTCACTGATAAAAATTATCATCTTTATAGTCCATAAATACAATACAGTTTGAAAAATTGGAAATTTTAATGATAAATTGATAGAATTTGAGAAAATTTATCAGTACACTACAAATTTTTAAAAAAGTCCAAAGGAGATTTCATAGTTCTTATTATTCTTTTGATGAATGATATACATTCGATTTTGAAAGCCAGCAAAAAACTTCAGAAAAATTATCAGTTTTTCCACTTAAATGTTTTCCTGATTTAGTTTATTAAATGTGGGGCACATAGGCAATTTTATATATTTGTACTATTTCGTTGATATGTATTTTATTTTAAAGAAATTCAGTCGACTCTTGGTAATTCCAATTTCTAGGTAATGCGAATTCCTCAGCTTTGCTTCGGTAAATCGAAACCATTCTGTGCATTTTGATACTCGGTAATAAAAGGTTTTAATTAACCAGGGGGAGAAAAAGCGTGTTCTTAATTGAAATGCAGCCACCTCCCATCTTTATAATTTGCACTTTTTTTTTTATATATTCCACTAAATTGTCATGTGCTGTTCATCTCCTTATAGACTCAAGTTTCTTCAAAATTTCTCTAGTTTGTTAATGTTCTGCAGTCAGTGTTTTGCCAATGTGTTCTCAGCATTTCTGCTTTTTTATTATCTTTATTATGGCACGTATGTACAATTTATGTAATAACTTGGAAAAATGTTTAACAATTCTTAACATTATTTTTTCTTTCCTCGTGATAATTTGAATTATTTTTGTGGTCCCTTGGGTTTCAAATTATTGAGTCCATTGTATATGATTTTTGTAGTATTGTGGCTGTATAAGACATTTATATAAGAGCAGGAATACGTCATTTCGTTTAGCTCTATCTAACAAGAAGCCATTCAACTGTGTTGCTGGGGTGATTTTTTGCAAGAGCCCCTTGCATTTAGAAATCTCTGAGGAAAAAATTGCCCATGTGCACTTACCCTAAACTGAACCACTATCTTCCCAGTAAACGTAGCATTTAATTACACAAAAATTCCTCAAAATAGCATCAACATTATTTAAAACCATTAAATATAACGGCGACATTTAAATGCAAAAACTTATGCAAAAATCTCTCTATTCCTTTCAAGTTGAAACGTGCTAACATCACTTGGGTTGAGTCTTCAATTAAAATACAGATTTGAAAGATGTTTTTTGTTCTGTTGTCAAAGCCATGGAAATTTTCAGATTACCAGGCTATGTGGTTTCTTTGGAACAAAAGTTGCCTAGGCAACTGGATGTAACATATATAAACATAAAAACATGACAGAAAATTTAGTTTTATCAGAAAAGAGATGGAAATTGCTCGACTTATTGCTCATTTGAAAAATTATGTTCATTATAACTGTAAGAAATAAAATTCAATTGATTACAAATGAATATTTATCAATTTTTATTGAAATGTGTGAATACAATCTGATTCAAGTTGCTTTTAATTTTTTTTTTTTTTTTTTTTTTTTGTAATTCTCAATAAATTTGGAACTTTTGAACATAAATGCTACTTTTATTTGTATTTACTTTTGCGTTTTGTTTTAGTTTACAATCCTTGGCAGACAGCCCAGTGAGGAAAAAACCAAGAACAAGAATGGATTCACCTAGCTGACAGCAGGTGTATATATAAAATAATATATCAATCCTATTTTGTAAAATATTTAAAATAAAGTTTTATATTTTAAGTACATTTCGCTCAACTTTGATTTAATTGTTTATTTGGAAAATAAAAAGTCTGATTATTTTAATATAAATATATTTAAAACAGAAAGATTTTTGGCAAGTTTCCTTTTCTGCTAATGCAATTGTTTTTATTTTAATTTCATTTAATCTTTGTGTTTTATTTTGCCTTCCTAAAACTACCTCTGCCCTTCTTTGCACCTTTCTTCGACTTTTCCTCTTCTGCCTGAAACATGTTTTCGGTTATCAAAATGATTTTATGATTACCTATGATTGTGTTACCTTTCGCTTCATTGCATTGTTCGTCGTGCCTAAAACTGTAAAAAACCCGTCCAGTCGGCCCTGCGTAGTTGAGCTCTTCGCCTTGGCAAGTTTCTTCGCCCCAGAACGGACCCTATCTTCCGTGAAGTTGCGATCACCACAGAGAAACTCAACCAGGCCATCTTCATCTGGTTCAGTCCATTTCAACTGAAATACGAAAATGATCAAAAATTGAATTTATGTTGATTTATAACTTTTTTTTTTTTACCTCGATTTCATCAGGATTTAAAATTTCAGGATCGATGAATAACCTTCGTGCTTCTTCAAATTCCCAATCTTCTGGTACACCGTACTTTTTTTTATCAATTTTTTCTATTATATTTTCTATGTTCTTGTGCTGTCGTATGAGCTCGATGGCTCTTTTCGGACCGATACCGCGAATTGAGGGGCAGTAATCGCAGCCAAGGAGGATACAAAGGTCTATGAATGATTCTTTCGGTAATTCTAAACCGGCGAGGACTTTCTCTAAGCAGAACTCCTGAATTGGCATTTTTCTCGCTTCTGAAAAAGTCATGTGGCGGAGTAACACGTTTGAACCGAAAGTAAGAGCATCCATGTCTTCGGTAGCAACAGCATAGACTTTGTTTTTCTTGACAAGTGCTGCGCATTGTGCCTCAGCTTCGCAAGGTGCTTCTACATAAGGTACGCCCATAAGCTTTAACAGCTGTTTGCACTCATCGGTGTGTGTTTTTGTAACTTTGACAAGCCTTCTGTTGAATTTTTCCATCCCGGCAGCGTCTCCAGCTTCCGTTGCCTTTTCAAGCTCTTTTTTCGCCTCTTCCCTGCGTTCCGCTCGCTTTTCGAGCTCAGATGATTTCATTTTAGGCGGTTTCCCGTCAAACACAAACACTGGCTTTATGCCATTCTCAACTAATCGTATTGTCCTATAAAATGTGCCCATCAAATGACTGAAATAAAAATAACATTATTTATGGTACAAATTTTAAAAATTTGTATTATTGAATCTTTCTTTAAGCACCTGGTCGGCTCACCGTCTACTGAAGTCAGTTGATGACCCTCACTACGCACAGCGATTAAAAACTGGTAAAGGGACATAGAGGCATCAATTGCGACTTTCCTCCCTAAAATTATCAATTACTGACTTAAACAATAATATTAAATTACGGACATCTGCTTTTGAGGTAAAATCTCCATAGAAAATGGTCAATCAGTGTGTCGTACTAGGTCAAGGAGGCCTTGACCCCTTATAAGGAGCAAGTAGGTGACACCCAGTATAGACTTAGGCATGAGAGCAAGTTTTGAGACCCCTGTTCTGATTGTAAGTAAAAAGGGATGTTTATCCTTACGGTGCAAGTATTGTACATAATGTATTTTTGAGTGGTTGCACAGTTTGAATGAGTGAGGTGCACTTGAATGAAAGAGGAGTCGGTGAGGCCATTAGCCGATCATAAAGGATCTGTCAGTCCAGACAATGCAATGGGTACTGAAAGAACATTGTCTCAATTTAAAAAATTATTTCAATTATTATTCTAATCTAAGGTCTTGATAGAGATGAAAAAGTTAGTGTCACAAGCGGGATATGAACCGACGAACTTCAGCTCAATACCTACAACACCAATTGACTTATTTAAATTAAGTATGCTTTTTACTTAAGGTCTTAGTTGAGATGGTTAATTATGGCCACTTAACATGAATGGATTAATGTATAATTAAATAATAATCAATTAGATAACAGCTCCCTGTGGCCAATTCATAAGCCGAAGGGAAATTGAACCTGATTACGACATTTGAAAAATGACAAAAAGGGGGACAATTCGAAATATTGTAGGTTGAGATGTGGATCAGGGAATTGGTGTCCCAGTGGATCAGTCACGATAGCTCAACTGTTTAGAGCAGCGGCATACTGAGAGTCATGGGTTCGAATCCCACTCATGACGCTGACTGTTTTATCCCAACCATGAATTAACAACTAATAGTAAAATATTTATACACACATTATGTGTATGGATGTATGACACACAACTTTGTAGGTGTGCCAAAAGAGGTACAATCGTAAATAGAACAGTTCCAAAACAAAGTTCTACGAAATATGGAACATGCTACTCGGTATGTTCACAATGGCAGCATACCCAGAGATAAGAACATACTGCACATTGACACATATGCCTATACGCTCTACCTTCGTCTTCAATTCAGCAAAACACCGATTCCAGCGACTTGGTAGATAGCACATCGTAAACAACTGAAGAGGTTTAAGGACTTTGTTCTGTAAAAGTTACGAGGTGAACTCAACTAGATTAACTCTAACACATGAGTGAACTGAAAAGTATTTATTACTAAATTAGCCAGTGTGAAATTAATAGATTATCTTATTTGACCAGTTTTAATAAATGTATTAACAAAAAAAAAGTTGTGCATTAGGATTTATCACCCTGTAGACACTAAAAACTAAAAAAAAAAACCTAGAAACTAAAACTCTTAGTATATTTGAATTTTTTAAATTGTATTTATGCTTTGTAATACTTTGTTGCTTTTAATTATCCTGGGCTGCTAGTTTGTCGTTTTTATTCAGTGGGTCTTCAGCGTTAATTACCCAGCAGGACCACAAAATAAACTCAACAGTCCGAGCATGACTACCATGCCATATTAGGCCAGTGATGAATTTAATAATTTAGTAAATCTGTATCCAAGAAATCGTGTCATGGACTAGCTCATGAGTTTTTGACCTGTGCAGGCCCCCGTGGAGTGTCGTACCAACTCGCACGAAGAGAGAGGAATGACAGATGGATTACAACGACGGATAATTGAAAATCCGTCCTCGAAGACGTATTAACATTCTCCCCCGCTGTCCACCACATCAAAATTTGGATTCCAATCCCGATATGAGATTATGATCTTGAAGAGAGAAGTATGATAGATGCTCCTTGGTACGTTCTTAATAGTGACAGAGATCTGAATATCGTATGGTATACCTGTAATCACTGCCTTTGTGTTCAAAGCCAACTAACATCTAGGCCATCAGAGTAGTCAGCACATCGTAAGCTAACCGAAGAGGAAATTTGGGATCTATCACTTTTCTGGTTAAATGGTTGTACTCTAGTTTATCTGATTCTACTTGAAAACCTTTCTAGAATGAAAGATTACAGTTCATAGAGGAAAAGTCCTCTTGGGGAAAAAGATCGTCAATCATGTATATTTTACATCTCACCTAGTTCTACTACATAGTTACAAGTGAAATAGACCTTACTCACCGAAATAATGTTTTATTTCGCTCTCTTTGACAGCAGAGGGGCAAACATCCGCGATTAATTTGGAAAGACCCAAAATTCCCATTCTGTCGGTAATTACGAAGTCGCAAACATACACGAAACGAAATTTTCTGGCGGGAACACCTGCGGAATCTTATCACCGTTCTACGAAATTACACGGTAGGTTGAGCACAACGAGCACCCCCAAATTCCCACAATGTGAAATAATAATTGAAATTCAATTATTTTATTATTATTTAAAATTATGTAGTAAACAAATGCATTTATTATTGACTATTATATTATAATTGTTAACAATATTTTTATACATTTGCATACATGAAACATGAGCATGCTCATTAAAATTAAAGGATAGCACGTATATTACATACCATCGATTTTTTTTTAAACAGAACAATCTCTTATTAAACTTCAAAATTTATTAAAAACAATCAGTTCTATAATTTGTGTAGTTTGTCTATATAATCGATTTCAATATTCACAACGTCGATAGTACAAGTTCAAATTTTATTCTCAACAAGTGGCACACAGTCACAACTGCAAAGGTATGTTCACAGCAGGAGAAATAATGAAAATTAAAGATTATTAGTTAAGAATAACTTCCTTCGGTGATAAAGACTATAACTAAATTTAAAATAACTGGCATCACAACAATCCAATCAAATAACTTGTAATGTCACAAAAGTCTTTTGTCTTCTGGGCCGACAGTCACAAAACAGGATAAAAAATGCCTCCGGACAGCAATGATGAACTATCATAAAACCATACTTCCACCAAGAGATTTTCTGTTAAGCAGAATGAAAGATTGCTGTATACTGTATGATCAAACTGTGGGACCGTGACCTCACAGACCTAAACAAAACAAGTCACAACTTGGAAAAGAACATTTTCTATTGAGTAGACAGTAGATTGAGTAGGTCATAAGAATGTCCGCAACGTAGGGTCTAACTTACAACATCACCTTGCAGAGACCCCATGAGCAAGTTTCACATTTCTAACACCCAAGTGGGTTGGGTATAATAATTACAAAGAAAACACTTCTGACAGACTATTGCAGTCAGGACAGAATACCAGGATTATCATAAATGATCAAAATACAGGCACATGACCTCATAGACCTGAACAAAACAAGTAACAACTAAGGAAAGAGGATTTTCTATGTGGTAGACAATAGATTCAGTAGGTCATAGATTTAATGTAATTTGTAGATGTAGATGTAATTTTTTCAGGTTATGGTATACTGCGACCTTTAAGAGCTCCCTGTTCTCTGCCTAAAGCACATCGGTGAGTCCTATTTCATCAAGAAATTCTATTAATAGGCTCAGTTTCAGTGGTTGAAGCTCTTCTATGGTCACATTATACATCCCAAAACATTTCCTCCTGCGGGATAATGTAGCTCCGCAGTTTGTTAGTAAATGTGTTGGTGTCTCTTCTGCCTCCTTACAGTATCTACATGTGCCATATTGGATTGTTCCAATTTTCTTTTGGTGTCCATTTAATCTGCAGTGTCCTGTTAGGATTCACAGTCTGTTCCTGATTCATTTAACACATTCTGTGATTTCTTTCTTGACAAAGTTGGATAGAAGATTCTTGGATTGTCTGTGTCCAATGAGTGAATTCCATTTTTCCTTCATTTTCTTTTTGTCTTTCTGTCTGAGATCAGTAGATCATAAGAATGGCCATAAATATTGAGATATCGTGAGATGCAGTCTGGTGACCATGACCATAATGTAGGGGTCTAAATTACAAGGTCATAACCTTGCAGACCCCATCAGGAAATTTCATGCTCTTCAAACAAAACTTGTGACAGACTAAAATAGTCAGGATAGCACACCAAGATGACAAGACGATCAAATTATAGATATATGACCTCATAGACCTGAATGAAACAACTCAAAACTAAAGAAAGACTATTTTCCATGGGATAGACAAAGACTCAGCAGGTCAATAGACAAGACCCAAACAGGTTCATTATCCTGCATAATGGGGAAATTTAACATTTCTAACATCCACTGTTGAGATATAATGGTAGGTATAATAGTCATATTGCAAATCAGGGCAAAACTGAGAGGACTAGCATTCCTTGATCAGAGAAAATCAATCAGTGGGTACGTGACCTCGCATACCTCAAGAAAATAAGGCATAACCGAGGGAAGTGGACTTTCCATGTGGTAGACAACCAATTCACTTGGTCAATATATGGCACTATATTACTCCAGGAAGAGTAAACTGAAAGTCTATAACCCAGCAGATCGACAAGGAACTTTTACATTTTAACATCCACTTTAGTTTCTTGCTTTGAAATGTATATTCGAGTTAAATGAAAAATTTACTATTAAATTGTAAAATTTAGCTCTTTTGTTTTCTCCCTTTCGGTCTGTATTTTAAAAGACTAATAAAATAGCGGTCTTTTTTGGAAATTATTTTGTTCGTTTTACCGGTACTTGTCAGGTCAGCGCTCACTTTGGTCGCGCGCAAAACCTCAGGCTCAGGAAAAACCCTACAGAAACTTAACAACGCCCTCTTTGTGTTTAATTCGACCGATTGTTTTTAAAAAAATTAAATCTTGGGTTTAGTTTTGCAAGAGTGAAATTTAAAATTGAACCGGTCGTTTTATTATCCGTTTGTAATTTCCATTTAGAAATCGGTGCTTTTTTTTTTTTATCAAAATCAAGCTTATCGATGCCCCACCACAGGTCGCAGCATCGAAGAGTGGAACGGTCGATTGCCGAGTCGGCCCTCGGCACCCAACCCTGGCAATAAAGGAGGCTTCGACCCCGTATCGTGAGAAGGGATCTGCAGTCAGTATTTACTGTAGATATAGTCAATAATTGATTTATAGGCTTCGTTTACGATTTCTCAGTCGAGAATTGACAAAATGAGCCGTTCGGAGAAAGACAGGGCCAAGCAGATCCAAGACAAATGCCAACAACTCCTCAACCAGATGCTGAGGGACGAAGACAACAAATACTGTGTCGACTGCGATGCCAAAGGTAACTGGTCACGATCCCCGCCCACAAGGGGCTTAATACAAAATTCAGTTATTCCAAATTAAAATTAAAATTAAAAATTCAGATAAGATAAGTTTTATCACTAAGTTGATTAAGTCCAATTGGTCATTAAATAAACCAATCGACGTGGCAAATTGGTTGAAAACCGTCTCTGATATCCCAGCTCGTTTCAAAAATGAAAAAAAAAAAAATACAAATTTGAATATATTTCTCGCATTTGCAACTTCTCAAGAACAATTAAAGTTTAGAAAATCAATCAAAAATATTTTAACCCAAACTGTTTTCCTACCTAAATGACCATTACTGAGTCTTACTCAATTAAAAAAATGAAATTTGACCGATTTAATCAACTAGCCATGATTCTTTATTGCATAATGTCCAATTATGCTTTTCAGTGTCATGAACCCAAGACAATATTGCAATACTTTTCTTTCCCCAATAATTATCATAAAATTACAAGAACAATATTTGGATAAACACAGATTAATTGAAAAACCATGATTAAAGATGTATCCACATTTTAGGACAAAGTAAAGTAAATTTCTATTGTATAACTGTCTAGTTTTGTTGGCTTTGGTCCATCAAAGTATTTGAAAATACTACTTTTTCCCCCAAAATCAGTTATATAATTCCAAGGGCATTGCCAGGATCTGAAAATAACAAGAAAGAACTATCGTTTTAGTCTACTGGAATGTTATGTAGAGTAAAGTAATTCTGTCATATCAGAGGGCAACTTTCACAATAGGTGGACTGACTAGATAACATTAAAGTACTTTTCTTTCCCCAATAATTGTCATAAAATTCCAGTAGGAGAGCCAACATTGAAACCCAGATTGATTGTTGGTTGTAATAACCATAATTTGTGTCCACAATTTAGGATAAAGTGAAGAAATTTCTGTCATGTAGGAGGACATCAGAACACTTAAAAGTACTTACTTTTACAATAGCTGTTGTAAAATTCCAAGGGCTTGACAAAATTTGAAATTAACAAATAAACTCTGTTTTGGGTTTTTGGGTTTATGTAGATGCGTGTATAATTATTATAAAATAATTTTTGTTAATTTTTTCCCTTAAAAAAGGCATTTTTTCTTTTTCTCATAGTTTTTGCCTAATTCGTCATTTTCACGAGTAACATTTATCTCTAAAAATTATTACAATTTATACAACTCATAAATTAAGTGTATAACCGATTTAAGTATATATTTAAAAATTTATGCTTTATAGAGTGTTTTATACTTTTTTTAAACGTTCCTAGCACAGCCATTTATTATTTAGTCAATTATATAGTAAAACTCATTGTAAAAGGTAATTTTGTAAATAACTATCTCATTGGTTATACATTTAATATAATGTACAAATTGTTATAATTTTTTAGGAATAAATGTTTCATGATAAAATCACCAATTAGGCTGAAATGTTTTGAAAAAGGCAAAATGTCTTTATACTACTTTACAAAAAAAAAAAAAAAAAAAAAATCCTAAAAAATATGTACTTAAAAAATAAATCAAAGATTATTGATCTGGGAAAAGAAGAGGAATGAAAAAATAAATAAAATAAATTAATTTTGCATCCAAAACTCTGAATCATACAGGAGAGCCAAATTCCCCATGATTTGTCATGGATCCGTCAGACAACATTGCAATACTTTTCTTTCTTGTATAATCACCATAAAATTAGAAGAACAATGCCAGGATTCAAACCTTGATTGAAGATGTGTACACAATTTTAGATAAAGTAAAGTAATTTCTTTCATATAGGGTAGCTTAATGTGTAACTAATTTGTTTGAGTGTCATCGAGTTATAAGAATACTTGAAAATATTCCTTTTTTCCCAATGATGTTATAAAATTCCAAGTGTATTGCCAAGATTTGAAAACTACAAAAAAATGTATGTTTCGGTCTCTGGAATTTTATGTAAACAAGTTTGAAGAGGTAGAATTAGGTCGAGCTGAATTAAGCTAAAAGATTTTTGATATTTTTCAATCAGTAAATCAGTACCTTGATTGTTTTCCTATAATTCTGATCTGCTTAAAATGGCACCAGGATAATTGGAAGCGGCCAAACTAACCAACCAAATTTGAAAGTGGAATCTGTGGAAGATGGCAAAAGTAGCAGGTTGAGGGCAATAATATACACCAAACAGTCAGTCTGTACAAAAATCATTTGAGGCTGCCCTTTCAAAGAAGTCATCACTTATCGAATATACCATATACGATAGGAGTAATATAAGGCTAGAGTAGAGCCCTTTTGAGAATATCAATGGCAGCTCCCACCCGCGTCCTGCAGGTCCTCACTTCTCTTCCATCTGAAAAAAGGAAAGGAAACATTTTTCTTTAATCTAAGTTCGTCTGATATACAGTGGTTTTGAGGAGTTTTTAAGCCGTTATTGATCATAGGATTGTATACACATGGCATGACAGATGGAACAACGGTAAAAAAAAAAAAAAAAAAGGCAGACTAACCCATGTGTTCTTTCCCAGTATTAAATTATGGAGATTAACATGGTTCTAGCTAGAATTGTGGGTATCCCAAAAAACCAATGGGACATGAGAACTTTAACTCAAATTCTCCAAATTAAAAATATTTCATTCAAACTGCAGAACAGAGGATGATACAGGCTTCCAAACCGTTCTTTATAAGTGTGCGAGAGAACCTTTGAAGATCCTCCTTCTCCGTCTCAACTGGCCACCAGATTTCAAAACTTTGGTTCTAGATAAGAACACTATGATGTGCTAAAACCTCTGAGGCGAGTGGCAGTAATTCAGCAGTGAAATTTATTAAGTAATTCTTCTTCTTATTATTAATTTTTAAAGGCGTTTTAACGGCTAAGGTCATTTCACACCCTAACATCCAAACCTTCCATCTTAGTTTAGCTATATCCCTTCTGAGTGCTTTAAAGCTCTGACTGAGGGGCGTCGGTGGCCGCAAGGTTTCGTCCTTGACACGGCGCTCATCACTGTAAGGTAAAGGACCTGGGTTCGAATGCAGGGCCACTGGATTCAAACCCGTCATACTTACAAATGGAATTTTTTCCAAAAACATCGGCACTCTGATGGTTTATATGACCTCTGCTGTTGTGAACCCTTGTTAAAAAAAAAAAAAAAAAAAAAAAAAATTCTGACTCCAAACATTCACTCATAATCTAGTTTATCGTATTACCATCCAAGCTTTAATTTTTCTTTTTAAAAATTTTAATTTAGAAGGCTAAATGTGTGCAAAATTCCCATTTTAAATTACTTAAAATTTAATAAAATTATAAAATTTATTTCTGTCTCTTTATTGAATTAGAATTGTGATTGTTTTCCATAATTTAAAAATTTCCGATAAGCTTGTATGGCTAATAATAATAATAATGATGGAATCAGACTAGCAACAATCTCAGCATGAGTATAGACGACTCATCCTTATCCTATTATTCTTACATTCAAATATGATAAATAAGCTAATTCTACATAACAATAGTAAGAAACAAAACACAATAACTTTTTTTTTCCGGAGGGAGCTATTTTTCTTATTTAAATTGCAATTTTGGGCATTGAAGTTTATTACCCCGCAATTTGTATTTTCTTCAATTTCTTTTTCCGCTCCGGCAGCCTCAAAAACTTCTGAAAAAAGATATCTTGCCCGCACAACTCTTATTCAAACATTAGCAGGCATTCAATTTTTTAATTAATATATTTATTTTTCTACTAATTTCATTATTTATTGAAGGAAGAAGTTATTTTTTAAATTGACAATGCCCACAGTCATTCAAAATAAACCCCTCTTGAATCCACCCTCTTTTGCACCATCCTGTAAACCTGACCCGATCTTGCTCCTCAGACGACTTTTCTGCTCAAAGATAAGAAAAAGTTTCACACATTGCAAACCTAAAGATTCAAATAAATTTTTTTTATAACATGACAATAAGAATTTGGCAAGCATGCAAGTACATTTTTCAAAAATAATTGGTTAATAATATAAAATATAATTTAATTTTAATTCTTGAAATATCATTTATGTAAAAAAAAATTAAACTTGCATATACATGTTTTAACCCAAAATATTTCCAAGAGGCATTTAATTTGCATAATTAATACAATACATCATATAGGATTAAAATTTCTGATTTTAAATTTTGGATTAATCAAATTTATTTATAATTTTTATTTTGCAATAAGTTCAGTTCATTAATTTTTAAAATAGAATAATAATTCCCAATATGATTATTTTTATTTATTTTTTAATGTATTTTAATTAATTAATTAATTTTTTTTTGAGATAGTGCTATCTAAAATAACTGGGTACAAATTATATATAATAATAAAATTTATAAAACTAGGTCCTCGTTGGGCATCTTGGAACATCGGGATATTTCTGTGTATACGCTGTGCCGGTATCCATAGGAACTTGGGAGTACACATATCAAAGGTGAAATCTGTTAACTTGGATACATGGACACCGGAACAAGTTGTCGTAAGTATTCTATTTATTTTCCAACTTCGAATTTATTATAAATTCCCCCATCCCACCCAACCCCAGAGCCTCCAGCAGATGGGAAATTCGAGGGCAAGGGCAGTGTATGAAGCAAATCTACCGGACAGCTTCAGACGTCCACAGACTGATTCATCCCTTGAAACATTCATCAGGGCGAAATACGAGGCGAAGAAATATATCGCCGGCGAGTGGGTGCAGCCACCCCTCCCAAAAATTAACTGGGATAAAGAGCTCGATGAGGAGGCTGAAAGGAACAGAAAGAAGAAGAAGGAGGCCAAAAACCTCGGAGGGGTAAGCGTTCTCTTTGAATTTGTTTTAAATTTAACATATTGAAAATGCTTTTAATCAAAAATTTTGGATGGTTACTTTCTCTCTTGGGATTAAAACCTTGTTAATCTAACCTTCATCCACTCGCATGGACAGCATATTAGATAAATACCTTAATTTTTGCGTGTATTATCCCCTACTGCACAATTAAAGGCTCAGGAATGGTAAGTATTCTCAAGTTAGACCTTCAACCAAGCAGTGTGATACTTCCACCTTAAAACCTGCCATTAAAATCGACAGGTGATGATTTGACTGCCAACCTGCCGTATTGCACGCATTAGCAAAAATATATTTATACCACTTGAATAAAGATTTAAGTAGGCATATTTTTATAATAAACATTTCTTTATTATTACCTAGTATTTTCAATTTGTATCTATTTATTCAATTAACTAGTGTGTGTATAATTTTTCCCTTACAAAACAGAAGAAGAAAATTCCTCCCAAATTTTTAATCAGAAAGAAAAATGCAATGTCAGGGGACTACCAAGTTTGGGTGCCAATATGATAGTTGATTTTTATGATAGAAGAAGGTAACTGTTGACAGGAAAAAATACACTCAGTTCATCATGAACAATTTTTCATATACAAAGATTTTAATGGGAAAAACACAAAATAAATAAACTCAAAGGATTGAAAATTAATATCACATTTTCAGTCCTTCGAGTTTCCTATTTGTTTTTACACCTTTATTTTTTTACTTTGTACATGTAAGATTTGGAGTTTCATTTTAATTTTCCGTGATTTTTGTGGACACGCTTCTTCACTTTTCACTCTAAACTCGGCCTCCATCCTAACCCACTAGCCCTAACTATTTCCTCAACATCTCACTCTTACAATCCTCCACGCCGTTTAAAACGACGATGGCCTCGTGACCATCTAACAATCTAACCCACCGAAATAACTTCTACCCCCCCACCCCCAATTAAAGAAAGTTGGTTTCTCTCCCTACTGCCTCCTGGTCTGGCAGGTCTATCAGATTTAACTATTTGCACAATGTATACTATGTACAGATAGCAATAAATAAAATAAATAAATAATTTTTTTACACAAACAAATTGACTGCATAATATGGCAAAGTTTACTAAATAATTAATAAAAGATGTCATTAATAAAATTAGAAATACTAATAATTACTTAATCTAGATAACAAAAGGAAAAATTCACAGGTGTCAAAACATTGTTTGCAAACGCTGCAGAACAAAAGCTCCGTAATCGTACATAAATAGAATCCTAGAGGCTATATGACATTGGAATTGTAATGGGTAAATACGATCATTAGACATTTTAGAAGAGTACTTACACGAAAAAAGATGTTTACAAATGTTTTTAAATTAAAAAAAACTGGGGACGCCACAGATACACATTTGTACCACAAGGCACATTTCATATATTTTCTTGCCATCTAATGAGAGACGACCTAGCAATTACAGACACTGTTACCACTTGTAGATAAATATTGGAACTTTTGACTGCATAAAGTACATGCCAGATCCTTGGTGGATATAGAGTACCAGAAGTACAGGTTAAAGAAAACAGCAGACAATTTTTCCTCTACTGAATCTTCAGTCTAAAATTACATTTGGTTTTGATCGATAAAATTTCTATTGTACCGCCTTAATATTTCAAAGTTAAACTTTAATTTAATATAATGTGGCGATTTTTATCATTTTCTTCTCTGGAGGGCCATGGGTGTCACCCCAAATAATGAAATTAAAATTAAATTAATTTACTTTTACTTTCCACTTCCTGACTGGGGTTGACAAGACAAGGGTTACTTCCACTAAAAATGGGCTCAGCCTTAAAAAAAAAAAAAAACATCCCGGGTTATTTTGTTTTTAGCCTGTTCCTTCATCCTTTACATTTTATCTTTCTGTTTTATTTTCCTTGATCAGATTATCTTGGAAACTCATATTTTCCAGATCTCACGGTCTCCATCGGTTCCATCGTGCCAGCCACATTCTCCCAATTCTTGTGAGGATTAAATATGCACAATAGGGGGGAAGGATGATCACAACAGAGGGGACTCAGTTTTGAGTCTATGTTAATATGAACTCTGGCTGAGAGTGGATTAGTGATTAGTTTTTTGTTATTTTTTCCTTTCAACAGCTTTTTCATTTTGTAAGTTTCCTTTTTATTTCATTATTATTTCCTTCTTAAAGCCATAACAGAAAAGTCTATATTTTAAATTTCATTTGGTTGTATCAATTAAAATAAAAATAGCGTATTTTTAAATTTTTTTTTTTAATTCCTTCGATTAGTATCATCACACCCTGTGACTGGTTGATAGACTTAAACATTTAATGAATTATTTTGAACTCTTTATCTTCAGCTCTCAAGGAGGTCTCATTGATACTATGGCTTGAAGGTCTTTCCTACGGACGCTGTATTTCCTTGGCTCTTTTCTTTAACAAATGGTATCTTCCCCTCCGTGTATTATTATGATCTTCTAACATTCAGGTCTTCAGCGCACTACCATCATCACTTGTCGCTGCCTTTCTAATCTCTATCCCCTTGAACACAGAACTATCACTTTCAATCGTTCCTTTCTTATCCTTTTATCCAACCTTTGGAAGTTCTTTCCTAACTCTATCCACAGTTCTATTTGATTACTTCATGTCATTGCAATTCAGCCCCAGTTACCTTAATTGGGAAATTATTGTTACACTATTTATATTGTAAACTTATAAATTTAATTGTCCCTTTTAATTTTATTGCATTAGATTAGTAATTTCTTTATAATGGTTGATATTAAGCTAATTCACAGCTTTACAAGAACATGGGCGATGTTGGCCAGTGGCTTACAAACTTGCTGATTTATGTAAAAATAATGGGCCATTTGCAAAGTGTGGAAAAGTGTGTAATAGGTAAACAAGGGAGTGTATTGTCCTTTAATGGGAAGTACGACTTTGCATTATCATTGGGGTTATGTTTATAATGTATATATTTTATAAACTGGTATTTTTGCTGGGCACTAGCCTAGATATTATGTAGTTTTGTTATTCAAGGGGCTGTAAGCCGCAGAATGAAGTTTTCTTTTCCTCTAAAATATAATTTGTATTTTAGGTTGCGATTCCAGTTCCAAAAAAATTAGATTCAGTGGTCCCTCAGGCAATCCCAAAACCGAATTCCAGCCCAAAATCATCAAGCAGGGGTACACCGCCTAGGTCGACTTCAGTACCAAAACCGGCAAGCGCCGATTTATTGGGATTGGACACGCCGACGTCTGAAGGAGCTGCGTCGCAAGGAGACGACTTCTCTTCATTCCTTTCTGCGCCGAGTGCAGTGAGTACAGCAAGTGCGGCTCCGAAACGTTCAGAGGAAGAGGACAGTTTCTTTAATCAGGCGTTGCCTGAGACCCAGACGACGACTCCAGGTCGCCTAACTACAGATTCCATCCTTGCTCTTTATGCAAAGTCCCCACAACAGCCGCAATACCAGTTCCAACAACCCTATCAGCCTTTCCCTCAGACACAGTTCCCACATAACGGCGTCCTACCCAAAGTGCAGCAGGTGCCCAATACCCAAATCACCTCAAATCCTTTTTACCAGATGTCCAATACACAACAAAATGTAAGTTTACTAAATTGGATCCTTCTTCACTCTAGTGGCATTTTGTATTTACAGAAAATATACTACGAACACTTTAATATTTCAGATCACAAAGGACTTTTCTGCGATGAAAATAAACCAAATAAATCAACCAACCAACCTCGCCAACACGAACCTCTGGCAATAATGGATGAGTGAGAAGTTTGTGTAAATTATTATTTGAACATGTTTAAGAAATTGTATATGTATATACAGGCATGTAATATGTTTATATACAGTGGAAGATATATATATTATACATAAGTGGATTTGTGCAATTTTTTTCGTATGTATCATTTAACGATTTCATCTGAAACTCGGATCAATGTAAAATCGCACGTTTATATTTATGAGTGATGTGTTAAGAAATGTTATTTAGGGACTCATTCGTCTTCGGACAGTAATATAAAAGAGAACTGGACGTTTGTTTTTATTTTTCCCAAAATTTTGTTAAATTTGTTGTTAATATGGTTAACCTTTTCAGGACCTGTGACGATTTATCTTGTGGTTTTTTGCCTTTTAGGTAGGAACCCTAGTTTGCCCCTCCTGACCATCAACAAACCCCTGGTTTTCTCCCCCCCCTGTATTCACAATTGGACTAGCTCTCAAAATTTTGTGAAAATTGGGGTGTTTAGTGTCCGTTAATTAATGATTATTCGGAGATCGGGAGTTGCAGTCTGATGTGGTAGGTTTTGGAAAACATTTAATTTATCATTAATTAAGGTTTTTAGTTGAGATAAAATAATTAATTGTAATGTATTAATTGGTCAAGTGGACCACGAAATTACCGAATTTAATTTATCGTGTGACGTTTCAATCTTTATTGAGATCATCTTCAGGGCCTGGGATTTATGAACATTGTTTAAATTATACTAACAACATTTTCAATACACTAAATAATATTGCGACACTTCTTTTTTTCTGAAAATAATAACTACATCTCATTGGGAATGCCCCATTTCCATCTACCTCTTGCTCCTTCCCGACTCATTACCTTTCTGTACCTTATCTTTCTGAGTTTTGCTTTTTGCTTGCCAAATGGCCTCAGGTTTTACATTAAATTCGCAATAATTTTTAGAATATAATTTTATTTTTCTTGTCCTTATTGATGTATATTTTTATATATTGTTTTTTTCTTTGAACTAATGTTCAGTGTACATACGTAATACATCAAAAAGACTGACAGATAAAGATAGTCTGATCCACACCAGCCACGTGTTACAAACTTATAAAAAGGTCTTGACTGAATGGAAATCACATGATCACCGAATATGGCGAGGAGCTAAAATTTTCTGATACAACAACAGAAGATCTAATTAATCATTAAAAAAAACAATAATGGACAAAAATTTGCTTTTTTTTTCAAATTGATTTGTTAATTTATTTAATCCTTATATGTGTGTAATAATTGACCATATTGATTATTTTAATTAATTATACATTTAATCTAAGGCCTTGGTTGTGATGAAAAAGCAAGTGTCCCGAGCAGGATTCGAACCCACGACCTTCAGCTACATACACGGCTGCTGTAACCACTTGACCTATCGTGACAATATATTTAATAATAATTATAATTATTTAATAATCAATCTTGGAAGTGTTAAATTGGTTAATTGACCTAGTCAATCGATTGAAAACGCCTATAAATTGATAGTACATGACTAAACGTGCTCAGTTAGTTCCTATGAACCCAATAGAAAGCACTACTGTCCAGTATCTTGAATTTCATTCTTGCAATGAATGTTCATGACTTTTTTGAATCGTAGTCGAAGTCTGAAATGCTTTTTAAACGAAGTCGTGACAGGGGAAGAGTTTATAATGTTACATACTTAATTTTTTTTTAAGTATGTACAAAAATTTAGTTTGTAACATTTATTTTTGGTTTGTACTGTAATTTTGTCATTTTTATAAGATTCAAATTAGTTGTACTTTAGACTTTTAGACAAATATTTCGTTTTTATATTTAATTACGCTAATTATTTTGGTAGTGACAGTGAGTTGTACAATTTTTGAGTTAAAAATAGAATTTTTTTTTTAATGTACAAGGATATAGCACAGATACATATGTATAAAGCATTCAGTTAATTTCTTTTAAAATTACTGTGAAAAATGTATATTTATGTATTATTCAATAAAGAAACGAACTTGTGAAATTTGACAACCGAATCCATGTGATGTTCTTATTTTTTAGTGAATCTCTTCTTTCTAATTTAATTTATGTATACAATTTTGTCTCTATACATTAACTTTGTAATCAATACATCGACCATTTTAAAATGTTCAAAATTTATGGTTTAATTATATTTGATATAATATTTGAACAATTCTTTAAACGTGTGGGATTTCTGTGATTGTCTTCGGTCGGAGGTGCGAAATGGAAATGGAATTGGCCGAAGTTGTACGGAAAAAAAAAATCAAGCTCCGTCCAAAGTCCTCTTGGTGGAATATTAGTGAGGGGGAAAAAAGCGAGAGTGAGCGACACCTCACCTCAGGCTCGTACTGTCTCATTCCAGCAAACTCGCTCTCTCTCTCCGCTCGGTTACGGGCCGTGATGTAACCGGAGTTGACCCATTTTCCGCCGAGAAACGAAACTGAGCAACGCTCCGCGAAAAAAAAGCTAAATGCCGAGCGAAAAAAAAGCGATAATCACCGAGGGGAAATTTGTAAAGCTCGCGACGACGGTATAAAGGGCTCAGGATACGGACAAAGTACGTCTTGTCCTACACACGGACTTCGGGAACGTAGATCGACCGGAATAAACCAAACACTAAAGGACTTGAGAATTATTACACGTCTGCCTAGAAAAGATTCAACTAAACCAAAACAAATACCACCAAAAAATACCTACGGATGATAAAATAATACCAAAAGCCTTAACTTTACACATTGTGCTTCTTTTTTTTATTTTTTTTTTTATTTTGCATTACGTCAAATAAATAAATGCTGTAATACGCAAATTTTGGTATTTTATAAACACAAATTTATTTCAAAAAGAGCCCCTAAATATTGCACCTACTTTGGCTACATATCACATCCGGTTTATTAAAAGTTAAAAAAATATCAGACTCCTTCCAAAGCGAGTTTGAACTTTAATAAAAGGATTTCAATTTAGCCAAACCCAGTTAAAAAAAAACAACATAAAAGGCTAAAAGGTACACAGATCTATTATCAGATAGCCAGAATCTACGAAGGACATCCATATACCTATGGTCTGGAATTCCCTACTGCTTGGAGAGGAGAAATATGCACGATCCACAATTATTAGTGCTGTTAAGTGACGGGCCTGTAGTTTTGTTCGGTTCTGATCATGATGTTTGTAAAATGGCGAAGAATATATATGGTGGAAACCAGCGAGATTAAGCGGACCGGATGGTCTGAGAGAAGACATTTCAATAAATATTTGATTATTAGTTTCATTTACTATTATTACTTTTGTACGTGCTATTTTACTTTTATTTTCGTCGGTAGAATTTTTATAAGTATGTACAAAGGTGAACCCAGCTAGTTCATTTAAGACGATTTTGGGATCACCGCGTCGCCGATCATATACTATTTGGTATGTCAGCATGTTTTGGCATTTGGACAGTTTTTTTCTAGCCGGTCTGGGTGTTCTGTCCCATTTATGGCGCTTGTAAAATGGCGAAGAATAAAGGTGGAAACCAGCGAGATTGGGCGGACCGGGTTGTGCTAAAAGAAAACAAGAAATTTCACAAACATTAGCCATTGTCCTCATACAATTGGCACATTTTTAGACACAACTTTACTAATTTTTTGCTTAAATAACCTGTGTTTTTATTTTGTCTAGTTTTCGTGTTGGTTGGGCTAATCGAACGGGTTTCATCGTACGCCATTCTCAATGGTTGTAAGTTTTCGTCAGCCGAATTTTTTTTTGAAGGCTGTAAAATGGTTGACCCAGCGAGAATGGGGAGTTCAGGTTCGTCTAAGACGATACAGTAGCAGGTTCATCACGTCGCCTACCATGTACTATTTGGTCTGTTAGACGTGTTGGCAGTTTTTGTAGTTGGTCTGTGTGTTATTGTCTTCTCAGTTCTGTCTTCTTCTTTCTTCTTGTCTGTCTTCTAATGTCTTCTTTATATGTATGTAAAATGTCAAATAATAATGATGATGATGGAAACAGCGGGTTTGATCTGAGAGAAAACAAATTTCACAAATAAACATTTGGCCATAGTCGTACAATTACTTTCCAGGATCCCACTTCGCTAATTTCTTGCTTAAAGAATCTTTTTATTTTGTCGTCCCCCATTTTCTTCAGATTATTCTCGTTAGCTTGGCAGTTCAGTCGCCATTCGCATTCAGTGGTTTGCCTGTGCGTCGTTTTTGTTAGTCGAATCCTTGCAACATCAGGATAAAAGGAAGTTTGTAAATTTGCGGAAAGTAGCGAGTATCTGCAATATTGGTCATCACATCCAAAAATCTCATAATAAATCAGTTTCGGTTGATTTGTTCAATCTTGAACTAGATGTTTTCCTATTGTTTGTTCAGTGCGTCTTTTGTACTTTAAATGGGCTATATAATCGTTTGTCATGTCATTTATGAATCCACTGAGGACGTCGAGAAGCCGAAACTCACCTGACAGCCCAAAATCAGCGAGACAGAGACGCAGTGACCAGTACGACAAAACTAGTAGATACGTTAGAAGCAATAAATCAACGAAGACACCTTGGAAAGTAGTTCAAATGACTAAAAGTGTGTGAAAATTCCACATTATGAATAAAAGCCTGAACATTGAGGAATCGGTCGGTTCAAGTTCTATTGAAACTTTTTACGACTTTGGTGTGACATTCATTTTCACTCATTTTCTAATTGGCTGTTTAAAACGGAACTTGCATCTATAAGTGCAGGGATAATTTCACAATTCAATTTCTACTGGGCAGGTCCAAAAAAAGCATTAGGGCTTTGGGAAAATTAAGTGAAATCGTGCCCCTTTCGACTGATTTTCTATTTAAAGATGTGCCTGGGAGCGGTTAAGACCTTTAATGTTGTACTTTCTCGAAAAACGGTACTTTTTGAACCCCTGAATTTTTCAAAGTCCACAAGGCAAATTTTTAATTGTATTAGCCCCTCGTTTCTTTAAACATAAAAAATTGTAGAAACACCAAATCCCAATCTAATATGATCTATATTACTCAGCGATTAAGAAATAAGGTGTTAGATGAATTTGCTCAAAATAATCGTCACTGTTGGGCTTTTACTTTCACCGAGGGAGGTACGCGGTTCCTCGATTTTGGGTTTTCCTTGTTTTCCATTAACAGCAACTCACCAGCTGCTGGGGCTGGGGTGAGGCCGACTTGAAAAACAATTTCTATGCCTTTAGAGAGTTGTCACGAGTAAAAATAAATATTTCAAAATTGGTTGTGACCAGGGCCTAAGTTTTGCCCGGGCATATTCGAGAAGCTTTCTATTACTTTTCCCTTAAGGAATAAATTTCGAAAATAAGTAAACGAGGGTCTTTGTAGGGTAGGAATTACTTCAAAAACATTGCAATTCGCTGCACAAACAAACATCAATAAAACCATTATCGATCCGTTCAATAATTAGGTACAACCGTAAAGGTACAAAGGCAATAACTGTTACTATAATCTGTTCTTTGTATTAATTTTAAGCCAATTGGGCTGTAGAAATATTTTCAATCTGGAATGTTGGTTATTCTTTTGAACTAAACACACTATTTATTTTTGTACGATATATTTCACCATGACGTCTCTAGGCTCTCTTCAGAGTTCACTATTTAGCCACATGAACACGCTTAACCATCTCTCTCTCTCTCTCTCTTTCCACCTTTCTCTCTGTCTGCAACATACAGTTTTACACCCTCACTTTCTCTTAGATATCATATCATCTGAATGTTCTGAATTAATATTCAATTGATTTTTCTCAACACATTTGATATTTTACCTTTTGGTATGATGATGATGATGATATTTCGGGGTGTTGTATACTGCGCCCTTTGAGAGCTATTGTATGCCCCGTTCTGTGCCTAGAGCACATCGGTGTGTCCTAATTCATCAAGAAACTTGATTATTAGGCCCGGTTTTATTGGTTGAAGCTCTTCGGTGGTCACATTGTACATCCCAAAACACCTCCTCCTGCGAGCTAATGTTGCTCCGCAGTTTGTTAGTAGATGTGTTGGTGCCTCTTCTGCTTCTTTGCAGAATCTGCATGTGCCATCTTGGATCATTCCAATTTTCTTTAGATGTCCATTTAATCTACAGTGTCCTGTTAGGAATCCTGTTAGGATTCGCAGTCTATTCCTGCCTCCTTTGACACATTCTGTAATTTCTTTCTTTCCAAAATTGGTAAGAAGATTCTTGGATTGTCTGTGTCCAATAAGCGAATTCCAATGTTCCCTTATTTTCTTGTTGTCCTCCTGTCTGAGATATTCATTGATAGTGTGGGTTCCTATGCCACAGAAGGGTTCCGGTCCTGACCTTTTGGTATCTTTTGTACCATCTATTTAAATATATGCCAAGTATATACTATATGTATACAGATATGTATATGTATTTAATACATTTACGTGTAAGTGTATTTTATTTAATAGTAAGCAAATATAAGTATTTATCTTCCTTTTTTTTTATTCCTTATTTACTGTGCAATTCATATTATAATTTTATGAGTACCATTTGATATTTCTTTATTAATACATGATTTTTATAGTTCGGTATTTCATTTTTGGTTTTTCCTTAGCATATTTGATGTATTGTCGAATGGGGCAAAACGATTTACGAGCAACGTTTTATTTCTTTTACATATCAATGATTTTTTGAATGTTAATTCTCTGGAAAAATGTTTAGTTACGGAGATCATACTTGTACGATTTTCTCAGGATCATTATTTAAAATTTCAAGAACTCCAAAGAAGGCAAAAATTTACAATTTCAAAAAGTTTAAATTGTCGTAAGATATTTTAAAGTCAAAATTTAATTCGGTTTTTTTTTTTTTTTTTTTTTTTTTTTCATCTTATACGTTTATTCTGTATTATGTTTGTTTGTTTGTTTAGCTTTCATTATGCGTTTGTAAAGGTATATTCTTTTTATTTCTCAGATGATCTCCCCAAACTTCTGCTGCCTAGTGCAAGCTTTCCTTTTTAAGAGCCGGCAAGGATGTACCAAAATATTATTTTTTGCTGTAAATGTATATATAATGTTCATTCTTGGAAATAAAGGTTTATTATTATTAATTTTACGGGGGATAATATTAATGTTAAGAGAGTTTTATTGTGGGTGGAGAACTTTGGAACCAATGCGTACTTAGGAAGTGGAAATTAACTGGCAGGCAAAAAATTCCATCCAACTGATTATTTTTCTCATTTTCTTGACAAAAGAAAATTCTGCCCTTAATTTGTCTCATTGCTTTTATGCGTGGTGCTCTTATTGGTGATGGCCGTTCCGTCAGGTATGCATCTGTTGCCATCGGGGTTCTCTACGAGGCTCTGCCAGACACCGTTAGATGTTTTCACGAAACTGGGTACTTCCATAGAAGGGCCGGTTCTGGACGCCCTAGAGCAACAGAACCACAGGTTGACGGTTTTTTTGATTTTGAAAATTGTGCTAAACCTGTTGTTGTTCAGGCGATTCATCAGCTCCAGAAAGTTGTACGTGTACAAATTTCTGAAACACTCCTCGAAGAAGACTAAATCAGCATGGACTGATGGCTTTTCGTCCCTTAAGAGGACCAGAATTATCCAGAACACAGAGTTGCTCCATTTTCCCCGAGAACACAGGCATTAGTCTTTGGACGATTGGTCTGCCGTACTTTTTACAGATGATTATAGATTTGTTCTACCATCTTCAGATGGGCGTGAGTAGGCGAAATAAAAGTTACCAAGACAGTAATTTTTCCCCGAGCCGACCTTTCCAACTTAGCTCAGTGATGGTGAGGGCGGAAATGTCGAAGGGGAGTCGTATAGAGTTAGTGATTGTTCGTAGAGGGTCTTTGACGACCAATTTTGTGGATGAAATTTTGGAACGTCATGCATTGCCTATCCTCGTTGAAATCAGCGACAATCCTAATGCCCGTCCACGTGTCGCTCGCATAGTACAAACGTACCTTCAACTGCATAATATGAGCGTCTTAGCCGAGCCAGCTCGTTCTTCAGACTAGAACCTCATCGTATATTTATGGGATAAACTCAAAAGACGAAAAGAGTACGTCCATCACTTCCTGATACAATCCATGATCTTGAAAGGACTCTTCGTGAACGCTGGACTGACCTACAACAAAGAGATATTTCTAGATTGGTGACTTCGAGATGTAATTACGGAATGATGAGGAAATTCGCGATATCGAAATGTTAATTAAAAATCTAAAATAAATTTTATCTGTCCTTTTTTAAAATTTTTCTTCCATTTTCTTTAGCAATTTACACTTTTTAAACGTTAGAATACGTGGTGGAATTTTTTGGCTTCCAGTGTATAATGTGTATAATGAGCATATATAAAAGAAAAAATAAATACAGTAGCCTTTATCCTTCCGAGATAGAATATGAAATTTAATTATTGTTTGTAAGTTGAATTTTCTAGCTCTGGTTGGGCGAGGATGTTCTTGGTGCATATATTATTTTTTGGTTGAAGGGAGTGAGATTGAAACCAAAACTCTCCTGACTTTGAAAAACGTTTATGGCCCAGAAAAGAACATTACGCACTTTGTTGCAATCCTTTTTGTCGACGGTTTCTTTTTGTAGGATGGTCAAATACGACAAGGGCCCGACGAGTGAGTCATTTTGCAATTCGAAATACCCGAGTGGTTTTCGAAAACGAAGAGCCGGGGGACCGAGAAGATGTTGGATGTTGCATAGCGATTTTTAAAATAGACACAGATAGACGTTGGTAGGGATGAGGTGGAGTGAGGGAGAGAGATGCCGTGGGCGCGAGTGGGAGCGAGACGGAGCGAGACGTAGCGGCGGCGTCGGTTGGAAATGCACGGGGGGGAAGAGAACCAGGAAATGCATTTCTAGAGACCAAGGACGTCGATGAGGGAGAGGGAAGACGGCTCTCTCACTCCCTCTCACTCGCTCACTCATTCTATCTTGCTCTTTTCAACTACGGCTCGCCTAGGATAGAGAATAAAGGGAAAATAGAGAACAACAGAGGCCGGACCGCCGGGAAAATTCAAGGATACAAGTTACACATCGAAATCCCATATACAACTGGGCAAAAACTAAATCTTTATTCTCAACGACGAGAATTGCCAATTAGCACATCTGTGTATAAAAGAAGCCAAGACGACTCGTCCTACGGATAAATAGAAAAAAAGAACTATACGTGCTTACACGGCTTTGCTTAAAGTCGAACTGATCATTTTACAAGGTTCCGACTACATACCCTGATTTTTGATTTACATTTCATTCACACGTGTTTCCTTTGCCGCCATCTTCGATTAAAAAAAAACTGACACAGATCAACAAAACCACCAAATAAGAAATCCATATCCTCATAATGTCATATTTTGTTCATTGACGAAACAACGAAACTATATTGCACTGTGATCTAATTTCTTATCTCTCCCACAACCTGATAGGGTTAGAAAATAAGCTTGAAGAAAACGTAATCTTATGCGAATTAAACAACCCATAATAACGTTAATTATGCTGTTTGGATCGTTGTTACCATGTGGCTGAGAGAGACCCCAGATTAACTGACTGGCATCGCAATATAAATTGTTTTTTTCTTTGTTCAAATATCTTCAATCATCCGTTAATATTTTAACTGTCATTAAAGATTACAATTATACCACACAAATTAATTAGCAGGTTTACTAGTTTGTAGATAAAAGGATTGGAGATTGGCTTGACAACTAACTCGAAGAACTAATAGTTATACATTGTACACGTATATTTTTGAGCACCAATATATTGAATTGATTACAATGTTTAATTTTAAAACAACAGCATATTATAACATCTGTCACATATAGAAGACACGTATTGAGAGAGAAGGAGAGTGAGGAGAGTTTTTTTTATGGCTGATTACTTTTAAAATAAATTTATTCTATGGATAAAGCTAAATAGAGAAAGAGAGAGACAGAGAGAGAGAGAGAGAGAGAGAGAGAGAGAGAGAGAGAGAGAGAGACCAGAGAGACGGGAGAGAGGAGTGAGAGTGAGACAGACAGACAAACAGAGATTGAGAGAAGAAGAGGAGAAAGAGTGAGAGAAAGAGTAAATAGAGTGAAAGTGAGACAGACAATCAGATAAGAAAGGGAGAGAGAGAGACAGAGAGAGAGAGAGAGAGAGAGAGAGAGAGAGAGAGTCAGACAGACAGACAGAGTGAGACAAATTTTTTATGGCTGATTACTTTTTAAAAAGCCTTAAAAAATAAATAAATAAATAAATAAATATATAGGAGAAGGTTGAAATATAATAGAAAAAATGAACATATCATGTCAAATTTAGAGAGAAAAAGATAGGTGTGAAAAAAATAG
>CM077106.1:15382517-15396322 GCA_039619505.1 Cimex hemipterus | reverse complement strand
AGAGAGAGAGAGAGAGAGAGAGAGAGAGAGAGAGAGAGAAAGAGAGAGAGAGAGAGAAATGCAGACAGACGGACAGACAGAAACAGTTTGATTAATTAATAGTCAACATACCGCGCGGGGTTTTGTGTATTTATGTATTAGATATAAATGCACAGATAAAAAGGCAAGGACGAAAGCGAAGTAACAATGAGAGATAAAAACAATGTCTTACATGATGTTTCCTACACGCAAATGTTCAAGTATATAAAAATTATAATATAACAAAAATATTGAACTGTTTTACATTTTTTAACATCCCTCCCCTAGCTTCTTTCAGGTCAGTTTTCCGTTTTGAAGAATTGTCAATTTCTTGCTAAACTAAAAAGCATAAAAATATTAATCAAATAATTAGGGATACCGGAAGCTCCGGTATGGGTCTCATTTAGGTAGGGCGTAGTGGAGGATGTGTGGGTATGACGAAAAAGAAACGATAATTGCACGAGTTATATAGAAAAATTTGATAAATGGAAGGTGAAGGAGTGAGGGGAAAGAGATTTTGTGTGTGTTTGTAATATAGACGATATTGGTCACGTCTAACAAGGCCTTTAATTTGTGTGAATTCTGTGGGTTGTTTCCTTGTTCCCTGCGTTTCTCTTTTCGTACGATGATGCGAAAGGGCAGGACCACGGGGGGATTATGCGCGTAGGCTCTTACTGACCGTTAATTTATTGCATACTTGTAGTTTATGCATACTGAATATTTACAATCCGCCTCTTATCTCTCTATCACTCCCAAAACATGCATTCATATATAATAATATCAAATCTTACGTGTATTACGCGAATTGTGAATGTTTTGAACCCTATAGATTAAAATTATGTCAACATCGCTGATTGGAACATTGGTTGTCATATCCCTTCATGAGCGGCAGAGCATTAAACTAGAAACCGTGATAGTAGGAGGATCAACAAGTGCATCGCCAAACATGACCAGAAAGATCAACAAGTTATACTTTTCAGGGAAGTTTAAAGGTTTAGTCAATACCAGTGATTTCTCCGTGTCTTATTTTGCAGTCGTGCTTTTTTTACCAGGTAGCAAAATGGCAGAAACTGAAGCTGAGAACCAGGATCACCATGAAGGACACGTAATACTTTCATCGTCAAGAAAGTTTAAAACTTTAGTCAAAGTGATTTGTCAGTGTGTAATTTGTACATTTTATAAGTATATGGTATCAAAATGGCTGTGGATAATGCAAACCAGCGAGACTGAGGAGACTAGGAGACTAAGTAGACCTAAGACGACCAAATGTCTCATTGGCCAACCTGCAGATCTCAGCACTATATCCATTTTTTTCCTATTTTGTCAGTTGTAACTGTTTTTTAAGGAAGAAAGCAAAATGATAGAGACTGTCGCTTACATTCGGGATGACTAGAACTTCCACATCCATCGCCTGACAAGTTAGACACAATCACTGGTTTGTCTGTGTATTATTTTGCAGTGGTGCAGAATGAACAAATTGTAGCAGATCCTTAAAAACCATGAAGGAAAACAATCGACAGCGGATAAACATCACCTTGAACCTAGGAAGTACGATAATCGTATCATCATGTTGTTTAGGATAAAAAGAGCCAAATAAATATGGATAGAATCTTGCGATATACGATACATCCTTTCCAATAACGATATAACTTTTAAAATGATACTATTTTGTTAAAAATAAATGATGAATATAAAGTTTGTTCGTTGTACAATCGAGTCTGACTCTTTGCGGCCCCATGGGCTGTCTCCTGCGGTCCTCTGAAGTTGACTTAATTTCAAGTTCATTGCATCTATGTCTCTGACGAACCATCTCATCTTTTGCCGTCCCCGTTTTCTTTGACCTTCAATAGTCCCTCGAATGCGTGAGTAAGCTAACGGGAACGGGTAGTGAATCGTCTGCTGAAAATCAGTGAGAATAGGCAGACCTGGTTGAGCAAAGATGGCCATACTTCACCTTCACCTTGTGAATAAGTTTCACTCTAAAAATAGTTAAAATTTCCCAGCTTAAATGTCAAGTATGAACACAATTTAGCACATTCACTAAACTGTTCATGAAAACTAACAAGAATGCGTTTTAAAAGATAGAGAAGCATCAGCACACAAACCCCCATGAAACCGGATGACCTCTGATGCAAGATGAGTTGGATGGCTCAAAGAAATAAGTACAGAATGTTGTAGTACCTGCACGGTAAATTATTTCTAATAACAAGATTGTACCTGTATTGGTATTGTTAAACTACAAACATTGTTAGCAACTCTAGTTTTATTTTGATTGTCTGACTTTTTCCAACGGCGATGAGTCGTCTTGAGTTATGTTTGTTTTATTAAAGAATCGTGTTATCATTTTTAAGAGCGAACGTCCACTTAGTACTGGCTCTAAGTACTGGATAAATTCGCTTTTTCCGTTTTATTACATTGTTCCGATAACGAAATATTGAAGATGAGGTTTATGGCGTTTTAATGTCCGTTATCACCATCGGAATCGAGGAGGACATCTCGCCTTTACCTTATCTTCCTTTTTAAGGTTTTATCTCGACTTTTTCAGTAATTATTATCTTACTACGTACATTCGTTTCTTAGTTTGTTTTGTTTTAATGTTCTAATCGAAAATTTGGCATTGGAATCGTTTTTTATGAAGATGTTATCTTCCCTGTAAGGGGATCTCTAGGTCAAAAAGAATCCATTGATGAGTTCGAATCAAAACGTCTCATCAGAATCGGAAACTATCTTGGAAAATTTCTTTAAAAATTTGAAGGTTTAAACCACTAAAATACTAAATAAAAAATAGGGAAGTATAATACGATAAATAAATTCACACGCCACCTGTCAACACTTTTTTAATACAATTCAGATAGCTCGTCAATAAAAAAATATTGCTATTATTAAGAATTAAATCATGTCAGAACTATTTGTACAATATTGCGTATCGTGGAAAATTTTAAAAAACATATTTAAAGGTTTGACCTGACCGCAGCATACACTCCATACATTTCACTCATCAAACACATAAAAAACATAATAACCAAAATAAGCTAATATAAATTAAAATAATATAAATCAACTGGTTTTTAAATGAGATAATTTAATTTTTCTCTTACAAAATATCAACATGAGAAAAGTTGATTTGGTTTTTGTATTGTTATCTAAATTCTGCACTTTTCGTTCTTAGCTTTTTATTCGATTTTTGATTTTTATTAGTGCGGACTAATCTTCTCAGCTTATGGTCTTTAAATAGTCATGACTAAGTAATCGTGAAGAAATTTTTTAAAAAATCTATCTCAAATCATTTTGTCCGCTGATTCTCCCTGGTCGATAGATTAAAGTCGGTTTGTGTTTTGTTTTGACAATCGTCTACTTACTTATAAACTGAGACAAGTTTCAGACCTTCAAGTCCTGGTCCGCGACTTCAGAAGAATCATCAATTCGCATCTTCAATACAATATTACATAGTAATTAACTCTGTACTTTGATTCTTTCTATCAAAATTATACGCGGATAAAAGGGACTCGACTGTCAGAACAGCGCACAGACCAAACACTCAAATGGGCTAAGACTTCTTCTGATAGTCACAACCAGGAAGCATCAGGAACGACAAGCTACAGGTAGGCTGAATCAGAACTGACCAACGTTGGTTGTTCTGCAGTCATTGGACACGTGCTTGAAAGGGACTTGGCTGACTGAACAGCTCACAGACCAATCGCTAAAGCTAGCAGGAACAGACAGACCAGATGATATGAAATGATCAACCTTAAAAATTGTGTTGAAGTTAGCTTGGTTGAGTGATTGAGCTTGAGTTAGATCAAACTTATCTCGTCTTATCTCACTGGCTCATGCCATTAGACACGTTCCTAAAAGGGACTTGGTTGAAAGAACAGCACACAGCCTAACTGCAACGATAGCAAAATGCTTGTGCGTCTGAATCAAAACCAGCAAGAATAAACGAGCCAGGACGGTGATGGACCTTTAGTTTCACTTAGATCGTCTGTTTTTTTAAGTTATGAAAAACAGGTGCAGAACACCTAGCCAATTTTAGTTATGGGTCTGTATATTTTTCTGTCAGTCATATTCATTTTATATAAAAACAAAAATTTGGTCAAGTGTTTATGCGTTTGTTTACGACAACGTAAAATATAGACGGACCAGGGTAGTGAGAAATGATCAACCTATAACTTGACTGTCTTGAATCCATCGGATCTCTCTATTGTTCTGTTTTCACCATTTTACAAACTCATAAAGAGTAGTACAAATAATAAAATAAAGTACATTTTCAAAATGGTCTGGCGATTCTCGCTGGTTTTAGCAATCGGACACAGATGCATTTCGGTAAATTGGAAGGTTGACCTGTGTGTATTGTCCATCGTGTACTATTTTTAGGCTTTTAAAATGTTAAATCTAGCGAGGAGAAGTAGTTTTGTTTGTTCGTTTCCTATCATCTTGGCCTGTCTACGCTCGCTGACTTTGACAATGTTTCCCAAAAGCTATGAGCGGTAGGGCTTAAGTTGAGCTCATACAAGCTATAGATCAACAGCTCACAGACATCTCAATAGTGCATAATACTTGAAACCTCTGACTGTTCCTCGCATCCTGATCCGTCCATAGTCGCTGATTTGGACAAAAAAGCTCAGATGTTCACTTCAGTGGTTGCAAATTCAACCTGACTGCTGTCTAGTGACCCAAGTCACTTTTATAAGTTTGTGGTAACAAAACTAGTGATAATAGGCAGATCATATTCTTTTAATCCATCGAGACCATCGACCTACAGGATCATCAGACATCTCAGTCATCTCGGTGACCTTTTTGCAATATTGAATAATAAATCTATCTTTATCTTGATGGTTTCTTTCTACTCATTTTATCATTTTAGAAAATGACAAAAATCTGCGAAATTCGAAGATCTGATTGATGTGAGCTACAGCTACAGGTTTGTTTATTCTCTCTGTTTCGGTTTGTTATAGGTTTCCCGTGTTTTTATTTATTTATTTTTTGGTCAGCAACAAAAGTTTGTAAAATTTGTAGAAACAAGATGGCTAACGAGAATAAGTATACCCGATGAATCTTACACTAGGATCTCTTAGATCATCTACTACTTCACACAATATTGCATAATAACTAAATTTGTTGATTGATCGTTTCCGATTATCTTGGTCCGCCTGTCCTCACTGTTTTTCTTTTTTAACAGCCGACCAGTTTAGAGAGGAATGAATTACTGAATGAAACCCGCTTTTATAAATTAGCAAAAAATAAATATTCAAATTCTATTGTAATTTTAAATTAATGAAATTGGCTGTGCTGAATAACGCGCCAATTATGAACGGAATAGTCCACCGGTCAAAATGTAAAGTTATTAATTCGAAATAAAACACATTTTTCAATCCCGTTGTTACACGGCTTTGCCAATCCAAAATTAGACCCCGCCCAAATTTTGGCCCGGGTCCCGGGCCTTAGCACGTGTGGGCTTCACCCCTCCCGGTTCACAACAAAAACACCTTTTCGCAGCTGTGCCTGGACGCGGATCAAAAGGTCAGTCAATCAAGGTCGGTAATTAAAATGAAAAGACAACTGGGGAAGAAAAAAGTCGAACGCGAGGAATTTGAAAAGGACAAGACGAATAACTACGCGATGCGTCAAGACGTTTTATCCTGCCTTCCCGGTCGCACGCTGTTTTTTCCTGCAGAAGTTGCAGCAGAGACGGGAAAAAGTCACAGAGGCTCTTTTTATCGAACCGTATCTCATATCTGTAAGCAAACAGAAAACCTTTTTCAATTTTTTTGCACCCTCTCAAAAAGGTCCCAATTCATTATTGGCATCAACAATTGAATTCGAAAATATTCTAAACAGTAATAAATCCCCGTTTAATAATTTTCTTGATTGGAAAATCAAATTTAATTTCTTAGCAGGTGACGTTCTATAATTTTTGCCGTTTTTAATGTAAGATCACACAGAGGAACGTAATAGGTTTTTTGGGCCCTCCTTTAAGAATAAGGTGAGACAGAAAAAAAAAACTATGGGTAAAACGTTTCAATACGTGTAAGCCATTATCTTATCTCATGGAAAGATAATATCGGCCGGCCGCGAAAGGGAGATAAAGTGGCTGCGCGTACGTTCGTTCATAAGGGCGTATGTGTTCGACTTTTCGTATGTTCGAGTCCAAAAGTCGACTCCATTCTGAAAACCGAAAAAATACCAAGTAAAAATATTCAAAAAGCCCAATGTTTGACTCTGCTTTATTTTTCTTGTAACACCCTGGCATGCACTTGACGTAATTACTACGAGTCTACCGCCTATTTGGTCAAGTTTAGCTTAAAAACAAAAATAAATAAATAAATAAACAAAAAAAACAAAAAAAAACGTAAAAATCGGGATCGAAAAGTATTCCACAATCCACGGATGAGAGATTTTCTTGAAAGGTTATCAGCCAGCCGAGTTATCGTTGGACATAGGGTCAAAAAATAGACAGGAATATAGAAAACTATGTCAGTCGAGTTTTTTTATGTGCAATTTATTTATTTGCATTTGTTTATTTCATTCATTAATATGACAAATATTTATTTAGATTTCTCCTCTTGTTTTTGATCAGCCTAATTATCAAATTCTTGACCCTTCGCAGTTTTAATAACTTGTGAAAGGGAAAAAGACCCAGACGAACCACTGAAGATAGCGAAGACCAGACAGGATGATAGGAAATGATTTGCAGATTTAATGATTTTGCAAAGTTTTGTGGAGGTTACGTCGTGAACGGCCTGTACGTGGATAAGACAGACTTGGCCGACAGAACCATACAAAGATCAACCACTATAGTTGGCTTAATGCATCTGCGCTGATAGTCAAAACCAGCGAGAATAGATCGGTCAAGACGCTAGGATATGATCAAGCTACATAAGGGGAAAAGATTCAGACTTGAAGATAGCGAAACCAGACAGGATGATAGGAAAAGATTAAGTTACAGATTTAATGATTATGCAAAGTTTTGTGGATGTTTGTGGCGTGGTCGACCTTTATCCTTCTTTAATAAACCTTAGTTACGCTTCTTCTTCCTGGTTTTGGCCATTATACACGTGTATAACACGGACTTGGTTGACAGAACAATTCACAGATCAATCCCTATAGTTGGCTAAATGCATCTGCGCTGATAGTCAAAACCAGACTATCAGATTAGGAATACGATCAAGCTACAGATTTATTGTGCAAAATTGTATTGAGGTTTGAGATGTGATGAACTTGTAGGTTCACTTATATCCCTGGTCTTCTTCTTTTCGCTGTTTGGTAAACACTTGCAGATGAGTGCTAACAGAACAACCACCTACCAACCACTAAAGTTGGCTAAATGCTTCTGCGCCTGGTATCCAAAATTGGCTATGTGCTTCTTCTTCTGATAATCACAGCCAGCAAGAACAGATGGACCAGGATGGTAGGAAACGATCAAGCTACATTTATTCGCAGTATAGGATGTAACATATCTTGGCTGCCCAAAACGACCTAATATCCCTAAGTTGTTGCTTAATACAAACATAAAGAGTACACGATTTACAAAAAATATAGTGTTTTCTCCCTTTAGACATGTATGCACATGCTAACAGAACAACCACCTCCAACAACTCAACTTGGCTTGGTTAGCGTCCTATTATCATAGACAGAGAGAATTTTCATACCGGGAAGATCGAGTGAACCTGCAGGCTGATCGACTTGATCTACCCTGTTTACTCTCTCTGGTCATGCCCTTTGGAGTCTTTTCCAACAACTTATACACAGTTAAACCACTGAAGATGTCGAGACGTCGATTGTGCAAACAACGAGCATGGACGGACCACTTTTATGTGTGTCAATATTTAAACTAAAAATGGCATCAACAAACTAAGCGATTATAAAGAGCTTAATCTTCATTTATGCGGGATATAAATTGGCATCAAAGAAGGTAATAGCAACAACTAATGAGATATAGATGAACTGAAACTATCTTTAAATTTTTAAGATTGCATGTGACTCAATCATATTTTAGCCCAGTCAAAAAATGAATTGCAATTTTATATCTAACTCAGCCAAATGTGTTTAACTAGCATACAATTATGAAGCTTGGTATTTCTGGACCTTCAACTTCAACAGAGTGTGTATACTTCAATGGCACCAAGTAGTACTTGGTACAATGAGTTGGGGTCATTCTTTTACTGCAGCTTGTTTTCTGTCAAGAAATATCAACTAGTTTGTCACTAGCGTCAAATTTTCAAGGATGAATACTTCGTGATATTGCCAACTATAGCTATTTCTAAATTTTTTTAACAATTTTTTTTCAGTACCTACTTATATTTTTCACTATCATTTTGCAATGTTGCCTGAGGGGTGAAAACAAGTCTCCGTAGTAAAAATAATGGATCCCCTCGTTCTCAGATGCGTTTATTTAAAAGGAGGGGCACTAGGCCTTTTGTGGACCTTTTCTCCGTCGAAAATAAAACCTAAGGGGTCTTCACAAAAGGAAAGGGGTCGCCGAGAAGGGCACAACCCGGTTTTCTGGAGAGGGGAGCCGGATTGAGAAATGCACAAAGGGTTCTGGTTCCTTTTTTTATTTCTTTTTCAACCCCGGACACTTATTCCCAAGGGAAATGTGCGAAAAGTGGGCGGGGGAGGGTGTGGGAGAATTTGCATTTCCAATCATCTGGTCCCACATGAGGTCCTGAGGGTGTACTAGTCATTTTTCCTTAAACAAAATATATTAATTGTTAAATATTTTGGAACATGAGATGCGAAGCAACTTTCTTCAGATGCCAACCTATTGAATACAATCACCGAGAGATGTCTTACATCAAGTATTAGCAGATTACTATATTTGCAACTACAAATTGGTTAAATTTTAACTGGTATTCGATCATCCTAATTTGGTCGTCAGTGGAACTGTCAAATCAGTGGTTGGTCTTTGTGTTATTTTTCTATTGTTTCTCTTTATCTCTCCATGTTTAGAAAAGGGCAAAAAAAATCCATCTGGTTCAGACAAGCTGTAAGTTTATTACGTCGCAGATTTCAAAGTTTTAAAAAAATATGAGTAGTTTGGTCGTCTCTGACTGGCTATGACTTCTTAAGTTCTTAAAATAGCTGTAACCACCGAAAAATGACTGTTGGATGTGAGACGGTCAAGCTGCATGTTGGTCACGTACAGGCCTCCGCACATTCTCGTTCCTTTTAACAATAAGCTAAGAAGCGAACCAACATCAATGGTTGGACTGTGTGTTATTTTGTGAGCCGTGTCCCTTTTACCGTATGCGAACCCTACAAAATAAGATATTAATCTGTTTTCACTGTGAACAATATTATCATCTTCTTTATCCTATTTTTCTATCCCTTATAAAAGGATTGACGAAATAATACACAGACCAACCATAGAATAAGGCCAAATTTCGTTCGGCGTCCCGTTGAGACCACGATGGAAGAGGGCCAAAGGCAAACAGTTGACGTTCGCAAAATCTTTTTTCGGATCTGACCTTCAAAACGAACAGTGATGATGATGAAATGATCAGTGATGATCTCCGGAGTGAAGGGCTTGCAGCTTGGACGTTTTCTGTCATTCTCGGTTGGTCAATCAGATACCAAAACATTTAGTTAAATTAGGTCAGTGTATTGAAAGGTTTATTGTGTTTATTTTATTGGTTTGGAGAAACCTCAAAAATTAGTGAAAGAAAATAACTGTTTTGGTTGATCTGAGGCGATCCGGTTATAGATTCATCAGCCGTCAATGTTTCGTAATGAATAAATGGTACCATGGTCACCTCTGACTGTACTCCGTTTATTCTCGATGGTTTTGACAAAATTGGTCAGCCATTCAATCAACATTGGTTTGTAAAATGACGAAAATCGGCAAGAACGGAGAGAAGAGATTGGTGAAAAACAATCTACCTAGAGGTTCATGATGAAGCAATTGTTTGAGCTCTCCCTGTCATCTTAGTACCTCGGTGGTTTTGATAATCACTTAACAGAATTTAGGTTTGTTTAGTTAGTCGTTTCTTCGACACGTTTTAGAATTACATATTCAAGCGAGAATCTAGGGATTTGTAGGTTGACGCGAGACGATCCAGGTAAAAGCTCATCACCTAGCAAATCTCAACAAAATTTTGTATGTTCCCGCATCCTTGTCTGCCTATCCTCAACTGGTTTTGTCACTCAGAGGCAGAAGTATCCAGCCAACTTCTGTATGTTCGTAAATTGTGTCCTTACCACACCTCAGAAGGAGGCAATTGATGGAACATACAGACCGAAGTTGTTTAATTCCTCGTTTACCTGAGGTGATGCAGATTCGTTTCTGTTGATTTTGACAATCAGGCGCAAAAACACTGCCCAGTTTCCGTATCCATTTTCGTTGGTTGATCTGAGTATTGTTTTGACAATCTTGATACTACTGTTAGTTAATCAGCAACGACCTGCGGGAATATTTGAACCGGTTGGTCTGAGAACAAGCAACAGCTGAAACCTGAAAACAATCAGTTCTCTCCTTCTGGTCCGTCTATTTTCGCTGGTTTCGTCATTAGTGTCGTAAAATGTGAAATGGCGCCTGCATTGTCCATTACCATCGGCCTTTTTTTATGTTTTAGACTGTTTATATGTTTCTAAATGATCATTTGATTATTTTATTAAATGTAGTAATAGGTTTTATTTACATATAACGTACAACATTAATAATATTCTGTTGAATGGGTTAATGTTGTTTCAAAACGTTTTCATAATTACACTTATTATTTTGATTGGTTTTTATGCTTTATAGTTTTTATTTTTAATATACTTTGTATTTGGTAGTTCCTGTGTATTTTGTCTTTGTAAACGAATCTCTGTTCCTGTTTTTGTTTTTAATTTTACACATCACCTTTTTTATTAGGGTTTTTTAGTTACTGTTTGTCTTTTTCAGCGGTGCTCAGTATTGATTTTAACCTACCGTGTTCTTCATCGTCATTTATTGTCTATGTGGATGTTTTGAACCCGCACGTTTCACTAATATTCTAAATTGTCAGCTATCATCTAAATCTGATCAATATTTTGACAGTCAACCGTGGAAGAATTGCAAGAATAACATTGCCTCTTCTAGAGAAAATATTGACGTTTATTTTTGTTTAATAGGCTAACCAATTAGAGTTAAGACAATAAACCATTAACATTCTTTTCCGAAAGCGGATACTGCATACGGTTTCGAAGTTTCTATAATATTTATCGAGCGGTTTTTTTTTTCAAATTTAACGTACATACAGTTGCAAGTTAAAATTTAGTCTAGGGTACATTAATTTCTTCTCGAGACTTTAGGCGTGTGCGGCGGTGTCTTTGACCCTCCGAGCTGTTCCTTCTCTCTCCTTCTTTTCTCTCCTTTGCTCCCGGGCCAAGGACGGACAAAGACAAACTTTCTCTCTTTCCTTTATGAGGAAAATAATACGAAGGAAGGTGGGTGATTAATTAGTTAAGGTAAGGATCATGAGAATAGGCCTAATTAGTATAGATTAGGCCTCCGAGAGAGGGAGTGAGAGAGTGTGAGTGAGAGAGAGTGGGAGAGGAACACAAATAAAACGAATAAACATTAATGTGACAATGAAAAATAAATAAACACTCAATTGATAAATGAAGTAAATATCATTGATTTATTAATTAATATTTAATTTAAGGGTTGTTTTATTTAAAACCACGCTGTTCAATCTTTTTTTACCATTAATGCCTGGGCATTGCTGGACCTACATTAGGCTTCCTGCAGACACATTTTTGAAACTTTTATTAAAATTAAAACTTTTAATACTTTTTGCCTTATTTCAATATTTTTATTTAAACCAAACAAAATTTTAATTTTTAATTTGAAGATGTGTTTGGCGATTACAAGCGAAATATAGGTCTACGGTATGATGGACCTGTTACTGGTCCTCCTTTTCGCGCTGGTTTGCCCAGTCAGAATTCGGCAATTCGCAGTCTTCAGTGAGCCTGTGCGAGCTTTGTCATTCGAGCCTGTTTGTAAATCTATAAAACCAACAAGAACAGGAACACATACTTGGTCAGAGATGACCAAGTTTGTCCCTTCGCGGTTTTTAAAAAATATCTCATCCTACATCTTTGAACCTTTATTGCTGGTTTTCCCACTATTGGCACGTACAATGTCGGGTTGTTTTGTTCCTTTTATGCGTTCCTAAATTTTCACATGTGAAGGAGACTATGTGCAATGACAATGTGTAGGGATGTACGCCGGTACTGGACTGGAAATGGCACATGAGATACCATACTGGACTTTAATTTGAAGTAGGTTTTTTATCTACGGATTCCACCGAATGGTTTACCTCTTCCGTAGACGTCTACTACTTGTGAGTTTTCTATTTTGCATTTGTGTTTCATAAGGTATTGGGATCCACTGAACCACCAGACCTTTGTTTATGGCCATCTATTTATCCTCGTTAGTTCAGCCTATTCGTGACAGGGTGATATTCAGTGGTTTGCCTGTGTGTTATTTTTATAAGATGAACAAATCCTCCGGTGAAGAAAGAAAATACCTTAACAAGTACGACAGAGGTAATCAATCAGAAATACCAGGATGATCGGACAGTTTTAATATAGATCGAGCTACGCAAAAAGCGTAATTTCGTTTACGACCAAAATCATAGATCATCAATCAGAGAGGACATAGACATGCTTTGCATAAAAGGAACAATCATTGGCATGGTTTTTTCCTAAAGGGCGGACTTTCAACTACTCCCAGCCGTCGTCAAGCAGGTCCTTCCCCCCAAGGGCCTATCATCTCTGTACTGCTTTAAAATAATTCTCAAATTAGTCATTTTTAGCGTTATAGTTTAGTTTTAGTTTTGTAGCGTCGTTTTTCTCGCAGTGTGTTGGGAAGGGATGGGATGAATTGGGAGAGGGCAAACTGGGACAAACACGTGGATCCCGGGTGAAAAAGAAGAGGAGGAAGATAGAAGAAGTACTAGCCGAAGGTGGTGGGGAGGGAATAGTAGGCGAGATGGAAGGCAGGGGGACGTTCTAAAGAATCCTAGTCGAACCGATCCCAGCCCTTTTTCAAATGATCAAAAATTATTAATCCAACAAGTGTGTTGGAAAAAATAACACATTTGTACTTGTATACAAAATACAATTATTCATTAAATCCCTTCTTTGCAAATCTTTAAAATGGCAATATGTATGCACAATGTTTTAATTTTTTTTCTACTTAGCTCAGCATATGTGGGAAGTCGTCAGGTTTGCGTTTCCCATGGGTACGTGATGGATAAAAGCGCGACCGAACCACTGCTCGGATGGAAAAACGATGGCATTTCCCCAAAAGAAACTCTTTTTAAAAACGCGTTTCACAAACGTCAAAAAGAATGTCAGCAATCACCCATTGCTGGCAACAGTTCTACTCGCATAGCTTTCAGCAGGCCATTACGGACCGTCAGAGGGTCCGCCTATTCACGCGGTTGTTCTTGGCCCAAGCGGGCTCCGATCTATTTCTATATTTAAACAACTCGTTTATAGAAAAATGAAAATAATGGAAATTTAATTTTGACCGTTTGCGAGACCCCAGCCGCGCAATATTCCTAATCGGCGGGCGTTTACGGTCATCATCCATAAAAATAAACATTAAATCAAGGGATGCTGGTGAAAACATCTGCAAAAAAATCTAATCAGTAAACTTGACATATGGCTCCAGCTTACCATACTTAGATTATTAAACCATTTCCAATTGGAAAGTTGAAAATTATTTTCAGAAAACGTAGAAATGTGATGTCTGTGTGTATCTATCTATCTAAGTCTCTCTCTCTCTCTCTCTCTCTCTCTCTCTCTCTCTCTCTCTC
>CM077106.1:15369864-15379864 GCA_039619505.1 Cimex hemipterus | reverse complement strand
AGAGAAAGAGAGAGATAAGCTCTTAAACAAAACAATAACAATAAAAAATAGACAGAAAGAACGAAGAGAAACGCACATAGAAGGAGGAGAATTCGTGAAAAAGAATATTATTATTACTATTAAGAGAATAGAGCAATAAAGTATTTATACAGGCGACACAGAGAAGGTAAGAAATATAGAGAAGGGAATGAAAAAGGGAAAAAGAAAGGGACGGAGAGGGAGAGAATTGAAAAAAAGCAGATGAGGTAAAAATGGATAAAGAGTGAAATAGGTAGAAAGAGGGAAAGGGTCTGCATAGATAGATAGACAGAGAGAGAAATAAAAAGAGTGATAGAACGATGGAGTGATGGAGGAAGGCACTTGGGGACAACAAATAGAAAGTTCCAACTGTACAATTTTAAACCCTTCGGGTTGTTTGTCACATTAAAAATATTCCATGTACATTCACGTAACATTTCAAAACAATTCCAAAGCTGCATGTCTAGCTTTTATTAACCGAAAAGGGCAGGGAATGTAAAAACGATGGTGGTCGAGTGAACTTACCGCCCGAGACTAGACAAAGAAACCGCAGGACTTCGATAGAAATTAGAAACACGATTCTTCTTGATTGGATATTAGAAGAATAGAATATTGGAATGGGAGACGGTATGAAGACCAAATTCTGCTCGTCTCTGAACAGAACTTGAAGCGAAGATATCAATGATTGATTAACTTGACTCTTGATTTGTATCCCTTTTTTATTGTAATTTATCAATCCTCGTAAAAGTCTGAGAAAAATTATTGTAAAGTCTTGACGTGTTTGGTACAAGTGTGCACGTTTTCTCCTGTTAAATGTTACAGGACGATAACAAGGCCACGGGGTCGAACTAGCCCCCGTGCTTCCTAAGCCGTCAGGTTTTTCCTGTGTGCGTACGTCTTTTTAGCAGTTTCTGTGAGCTGTGAGCATCGACCTAGTTACAAAAGTCGGCAACTTTCCATTTCTTTTTCAAAGGAACGAACTCAGCCCCCCCCGCCCTGAAATCCAGTTACATAATCCGTTGTTCCATGGCGCAGAGGGGGAACTTTCACTTTCCCGAGCTCCCTCCACGAGAAGTACCAGACGTAATCTTTTTACGGTATGTCACATGAAAAATCGAAACTGGAAAAAATACGAATTTTACCCTGTCTGGCAACCTAGGGAAAAAGCCACGGTCGACGCAACTGTGCGTATAAATGGAATATAACAGCCAAATGTTTAAAGCATGGATATTCGCAAAATTTGACCCAGATTTGTTTCACAAAGGGGTCAGTACTTCCCCTTCACTTATAAAACTACTTAATTTCCTTACCCTCCGAATAAGAGGATCAGCAGTGACAGAATAACACGTGGGCAAACTACTGAAGAAAGTGAAATGTCTTAAAGGCCAATCCATCGAGGCTCTGCAGACTAGTCTGCACCTGTACTACAGCCTGTTGCTTAGTTGTCTCATATCAAACAAGCTGGTTTGCTCCATTTTGAGAACTAATAATAAGGACATAACTGAGAAAATAACACACGACTCAAGAACCAAAACACCACCGTACGGATGACCATGCCAAACCAGCAAAATTAGGCTGGCCGGATGATCAGAAACGATCTTTTTCTATATTGATTAATTACGAAATATCAGGTAAAGTCTGCAAAGCGATAAACACACAGTTTTATCGTCAAGACCCTGTGGTTTTCCCCGATTTACTAAACCCATAAAAGGACTTGACTGATAATGCCATAAAAACCAGTCAAGGCGTTTGAAGACGTCGGAATGCCATACCCAATCTGATATGCCAAACCAGTGAAATTAGGCGGAGCAGGATGATTGGAGATGGCCAAACTTCATATTACGAAATATTGTAATGAAGTCTGCGAAGTCTTGACTGCTATTATCGCTGTTTTTCGCAAGTTTATGGCGAGTTAAAGGAACACCTCTGGCATAATAACTCGCAGTCTAACCATTGAAGAAAATTTTATTTATATTTTTTTTTCTTCACATAAATAAACACATGCACACCTATATGGTACATCTGCGTAGTATTTAGTAGATGGAGTACTCCATATTCTTCAATCAACCTGCATACAATAACAAGCTATTCTAATTGGAGTCGATGTGTACTTTTATAATTGTTCCGACATCAGCCAAAGTCACCTGCACACCTCGAGGAGGATGGGGATGCTAATTCACCAATAACCCCTCTCCATTCACTCTAATAAATACACTCACTCATACAAAACACATTTTGACGGCTATATATAATAAAAAAATTCGCAATTCCCCTAAAATGTGGAACAGGGGACTCTGAAACTAAAGATTATTAACTGACAAATGTTTATAATTAAAATATAGAGATATTTATAATAAATAAAATATAAAAAAGCTACAATTTATATATTATATAAAATTTAAAATCTATATCTATGTAATAAATGTAAATGAAATAACTGTGTATAAAATCGAATTTAAAAATATATTTTGTACTTTTAAATATTAATTATGAATCAAATATTAATTAAATTATCAAAAAGGCGAACAATAAGCTGAGCATTGAAGAATTCAAATAATTTATAAGAGATGAGGTTTCCTAAAAGGTAAATACTTGTTGTCAGATAATTACTTTAATGTAAAAAGACAAAATAATTGTTATAAGCATTATTTAACTATTTTCTCATTTTTATAATGTAGCCAGCAATTATTAAAAAAATAATTAATGCACAACTAAAATGAAGAAGGTGTATTTTAATCCTTATCAATGGAAGGAGAGGCTTAAGTTTGCTCTTTGATGCATTGTCTGTTCGGCATTCTTTTTAAGGACGAAACGACTATCTTAAGAATTAAAATCGTCCACAATCCAGAAAAGAAACATTCAGCAAACTAAAATTGTTACAAAACCATTTCCCACATTTTCCGCTCTTGGAAAAAGTAGGTCACGTGACGTAACACTTGTTTTTTTTTTGTATTCGCCTCCGTGGTAAAGACCCAGTGAGGGAAAATCGGCGATCCCTGACTAGGAGTTGTAAGTACGGTCGGTTGCTATAGCTGTCGGCAGCCGGGCCGTCGTCGGAGGGAGGGGTGGCCTAATTCCCTGGGCTCCGGGCCCCCCGTCGCCGTTGCACAACCGAATACAAAACGGCGACGCGAGAAAAAGGGAAAGTTGATGTCTTATATAACTGATAAAACGCCCGCACGGCTCACCGCTCCGGGGAGAACACGCAAATGGGGAATCGGGACACAGGAGTGACCCGAACACCCCGGAGGGCGAAGGATGGTCGTCTGTTAACGGTCGACTGTCGCGGTTCACGACATGTATGACGAAGCTCGGGGAAATCCAACTTGGACTAAGTCCTAATCTTAAATCGTACCGGCTGATGAGCTGAATACCACACCCTAACCTGGAAATCGTAAAAATACTAATTTCCTAAGTCAAGCAAAACAGTCCTTCTTCAACAAGTTGGAGAAGCTTAGAGCATCTTTAAAGGTCTCAATTTGCAACTCGGCCAAAGTTAAATGCTCAGAAATCAATATTCAGCCTTACGCATTATGGTACATGCTACATCCCAACAGTAAAGATGATTTTGTTTACATTTTGTTTTCGCAAAAAGAGAAAATTTGTGCTTTGTCTCTCATCATCCTAGTTTGATTATTCTCGCTAGTATTGATATTTAGACTAGTTTTGGCCATCTGCTGTGATATTTTGCTAATTGGGTTAGGTATTGACAGTCATAACCCATGGAAATTCGTTCAGCAAAACGAAATTACAGGAAACGATCAGAGTATGTCAAAGCATTAGATTAAATATGTAGGTCGATCGTTCGAGACGTCTTGGTCAGTCCATTCTCGGTGGTTTTTTGGCAGATACATTTTGATATTTTGATATCTTCAGTGGTTTCCCTAACATATATGTTTACCGTGTGCTTTTCATAAGTTCGGAAAATGTCAAAGTCTGGAGATGCGACGAGAAATTCAGCAGGAATAAAAAAAAAAATAATTTGGTCTGAGATGACCAAGCCTGCCAACTTATTTGCACTATTTTTTTTTTAATTTGCGAGGCAATTTACAATTGTTCAAGCAAATAGTACAGCTGCATTTCTGGTTTGATTGACTACGATCACTCGGGTCTACAACACTGGTTTACTGCATCTTCGAGGGTTGGTCTCTGAGTTATCATGCTTGTTGTGCCCTTTTGTAAGGTATTGACACTCACAAACCTACGGAACTCGTCCAACAAAACAAAATTACCGGAAATGACCAGAATATGTCAAAGCATTAGATTAAATATGTAGGTCGATCGTTCGAAACGTCCTGGCCCGTCCATTCTCGGTGGTTTTCTGTCAGATACTTTTCGATATTTTGATATTTTCTGTGGTCTGATTGACAGTTGTGGTTTTCATTCAAATGGCTAAGAGTCGCGATTAAACGAAAAAATTTGATCTGAGATAATGGCGCTACGAAATTATTTTCCCTTTTTTTAACTTGTGTTACAACTGTTCGAACAAATAGTCCAGCTAAATTTCTGGTTTGATGTCCTCCAATCTGCCAAGTCTGTCTAATATCACTGTTTTATTGCATCTTCAATGGCTGGCCTGTCATTCATTTTGCCAGTTGTGCCTTTTTATAAAGCATCGATACTCATAAAACCCACGAAACTCGTCTGACAGACCGAAATGACTGAAAACGACCAGAGCAAGTCAAAACGTTAAAATAAATTTATAGGTCGATCGTTCCAGATCATATTGGTCCGTCCATTTTCGCTGGTTTTCATCTCCAGTGGTTTGTCTGTCAGTTGTGTTTGTCAGTCATAAGTTGGGAAAATGACTAAGACTGGAGTTGGTTAAAATCAGCAAGAATAAGCCAACTCACAAGGGATGAGATGAACAAGCTACGTACTTATTTGTATTTTTTAAAGTTGTGTTGCTATATACAACAGGTCAAGCAAATAGTACAATTAAATTTTTGGTTAGACCGACTACGATCAATCATCTCTCTAATATCGCAGCTTTACTGCATCTTCAGTGGTCTATGTGTTATTATGCTAGTTATGCCTTTTTAAAGGTATTGACACTCATAAACTCAGGGAACTTGTCTGACAGACGAAAATTACAGGAAACGAAGAGAGAATGTCAAAGCATTAAATTATGTAAATATATGCAGGTCGAGTCCCTTGTACAATTTCGTAAAAGGAGTAAGACAGGAGATGATTAAATTCAACGAAAAATAGTGGATGCAATTTACGTTCTAGCAAATAGTCCAGCTAAATTTCTGGTTTGACCGCCTCCAATCGCTCAGGTATATCTCTGGTTTTCTGCAACTTCAGTAGCTGGCCTGTTTTATTTTGTGTCTTTTTTTGTCGTATCGCTACTCATAAAACCTGTCCATTAACCGATACCTTTTTCGATATTGCACTTTGATCGCGTACGATCACCTAGTTTAATGCGATTATCCAACTTTATTGTTTTGTCTGTGCGGTTTTGCCAGTTGTTTCCTTTAAGAATTCGTCGACATAGAAGAAGACAATGGTTAATTAATAAAACTGCCTGTTCAAACCTGCGAGAATAAGTAGTTGGTCAAGCCATATGTTCATCACTCCCAAACCATAAGTCAATATTTGGAAGTACGTATCATTAGTGTCCGCTTGAACTCGTGGATATTATATTTCAGGCACGTTTGTAAAGGTCGCTGGTAGGTCTGTGAGTTATGTAAACAGGTATCGACAATCCACAAACACATCTCTTACAGCGGTTTAATGCTGAAAAAATATCTGGTAGGCATTAGGCATAGGATTTTAGCCGTTCTACCAACAATTTTACTTGTAATTATCACTTTTTTTATTATATCTGTACTATATGAACTTCCCAATAATGAGCACACCTCCCGACTTCGATAATCATTTACAGACTACTGTCGCTTTTGATAAATTAATGTACAAGACATACAGCCATAAACATGTTAAAATCGTGTCACCGCGCGTCAGTTGGTATAAATAAATCACGGTTGATTTGTCGTCTATTTGCGATGACCGGGAGTCGGAAAGACCTAAACCTAAGATTACCTAGGGCTATTGAACAAGCATATAAAGTAAGAAACCAAATATGTTTGCTGGAATTCATAATGCACAACAATAAGTTAAATACAAGAGAAGAAATACTAGCAAGGAATGTTGTTATACGAAACCGCCTAAATTCACCCTTTTCTTCTGGATATTGCAGTATCCCCAGTTATCTGCAATGCAAGAATCGGTTATATAGCAGTATTTATCGCGGAATAATGCAGATGATAACACGCCAAAAAAAAAAAAAAAAAAAAAATATGCCAATTTCGTTATCTATATCATAAAAAGTACAAGATAGACTGTCACACATTTTAATACAGATATCACCTTGGCCGCCTCTCAATTATGCTGAGATTGTTCAGCGCCGAAGAGCTAGTGGCGTTTAAAGGTTGTCAAATAGATTTAAAAGGAAAAACTTTTGACGTTTGTTTCAACAAAGAAGTCAACGGTGACGTTAATTTTGCAATAAAATAATAAAAAAGACAATGAGAGTCATAAAAACCGACCAATAGAAGATAATACTTTTTTTATTTGTTTATAGAAAAAGTCAATAAAATTATAAGAGCGATACGGTCGATCGGAGTTGGGCAACAAACTAAAAACATCAACGGCATAAACTTTTTTCTTCAAGTAAGCAAATAATTAGGCTTTGCTTGAATGTGTGCAACAGTTAATAACTTTTACTGTATACTTCATTTTAATTTGTTTATACTATATTCCGGTCGTTGTCGACCTGTCCATCGCACATTTTTTGTTAGAGGGGTCTCGCATTTTTCACCGGTTGGTCTGTGCGTAATTTTGACAGTTGTGTCCTTTCATATACAAGCATCAGTTGATTAATTAACCACAAAAATAAAAAAAAAACTGTACTTGGCTAAATGATTCTCAATCTGCCGTCGAAGCCACCGACAATAGACTAGACGTAGACTAGGGTTGGTTGTTTTCTTTCCTGATCTGTCCATCGAATGCTTTGTTTGTCAGGCGAGTTTTGCATTTTTCACCGGTTGATTTGTGCGTTGTTTTGACAATTGTTTCCTTTCAAAAGCGACCAACAGACGTTTAATGAACCATAGAGACAAAAATTCGTAGTCGGAAAAATGCTTCTGCGATTAGGTTGATCAGAGATGATAAAGCTACGCTTCAACGCCTGTAGGTTGATTGCCAGGTCCGCCTATTCTCGCTTTTTTTCTGTAAGTTTCAGTGTTTTGTCAGTCATTTGACTCAGTTTATTGTGCTGTCTTTCAGACGCATATCGCATCGTCAATGATTTCCATCTAAATTATATTTTAATTATGTCCTTTTTTAATGTTTCTGCTTCAAAATTCATCTGACAGACCTAGCCAGCGAGGATAGGGCAGACTAGCGTCAGTGTCCCGTCGACGACACAGATAAACCTAGGCCAAAACGTCATGGATCTATACTTACACTCCCTCCCCACCATTTGCCCAGCATTTGTAACTCAGTCATCTTCCTTAGCCTTGTCCAGATGGTTTTGAGTTTAGACGCAAATCTTCATCTTCCCTGGCTGGCTTGTGAGTTATTTTGTCAGATGTGTCCTAACGTATCGGCGCAAACGTGTCTTGGAACGCGTATGAGTTATGAGTACAGACCGAATGCTAGATAAGGGCAGACCAGCGTCAGATGAGCACATCAATCTTGAACAAAACGTTTTATTTGAAATTGTAATATCCGTGCCCTTTTCATTTTGGTTTGATCTAGACATTTAGACGTCTTCATAAAGCTAAATTCGAACTACTAGCATCTGTTGTTTAAACATCTCCCACCCTGGTCAGCCTTTTCTGTCTAGTTTTGTCCTTCAAATGCGAGGTCTAACTGACCAAGCCAACGAGGATAGGGCAGATCAGTATGGCCAGGAACGACCGAAGTACAGATTACCTTTTTCCTATAATATCCTATATATTTACTATAAATATATATAATAATTTTTATTGTTCATTTTCTTCTCTCTCTATCTAATCACGAACGATTAAAAAAAAATCCTTTTTATCATTTTTAAAAAGATAGTTCCTATAGTAAGTTTTCCAACGCTCCGGATTTCGAGCTTTTAGCTCATCATCAGGTGTACGAGTTTTATAACCAAGCAATCATTTCTATTTAAAAAATATCAGGGTAGTCGTGGTTATAAAGTTCATTAAAAATTAACTATTAAAATCAGCGAGAGTAAACAGATCAAGTCTAAGATGGTCGAGCAACGAAATCATTTGTACATTTTTTATTTGTGTCGCAATTTGACAGCTTTTCAAGCAAGTAGAAAAGCTAAATTTCTGGTTTGATCGACTCTGATCACTCAGGTCAATTTAATACCTGGTTCAATGCATGTTCAGCATTGGTCTCTGTGTTATTATGCTAGCTGTGTCTTTTTGAAAAATATTGGCACTCACAAACCAACGACACTCGTCGGACAGAGGAAAATATACCGGAAACGACCAGGGTATGTTAAAGTATTAAATTAAATATGTAGGCCGATCGTTCGAGATAGCCTTCTCTGACTAGTCCTTCAGATGCGATTCTTCATATTCAGAGCTCTATCTGACTAAACCAACGAGTATAGGACAGTTCAGTATCGCAAGGAACCATCGATTACAGAGCAAGAAATCTAAATAAAATGCCATAAAACTTTTAAATGTCAGGATAGTTGTTAGTATAAGGTTATAATGTTAGTAACACCAAAACTAGGATTTATTAGGATCTGGATAAGATGGTACGATAATTGATAGTTATTAGTTTTTTGGCTATTTCACGTATAAAAAATTCCTGTTTCACACGAGAAAACAAATTCTTGTTTTATAGTGGCCGTCTTTTAACGGGTGCAGGCCGGAAGCAGTGAGCCAAATTGTGAAGAACCTAACGTTCCAAGAAGGTCGTCCAAGTTTATCCAAACAATTTATAATTTCTGTCCACAATTCGCAGACAGTAAATTATCTTCTTTTGCAGTAGGAATTTGTGTGTTTTTTATTTTTATTTTCAAGCGACGACACTGGTTATTAAACTTGCCCTATTTTTCGATGCTGCAATACCTTCGAACCGTTGGGAGGGGAGGCGGGGCGATGAAAATTTTTAAGAGTCCTGAGGAACCTTTTGGTGAAGACGTCAAGAATGGCGGGTTTTGGGGGAACCGGGTCGAATAATCGGCGGAGTGAATCAAATCGTACCGGTAACACACTTTCACTTTCGAAATTCCCTTCTAAGCGGACGCGGCTGGACGCGTACGAGGGCCTCGTAGAACGTGACGGCTCCCTGGTTGAAACATTAAAAACCACACACAAAACCGGCTTATATTTGATTTTTTTTTTAAGTTTATAGACAAAAATTTATAATGGAAATCGAAAGTTAAACGCTCTACTCTGAATGACAAACGGCAAGCGGTTGAACGAGTACAGACGGACCCAGACGGGCGGCCGTCAATTTGTGTGATCTTTTGTGCAATCGTATTGATATTGGCCTTTAAATTTCCGTGTCACACGTTCGTTTTCTTTCTATAGAAGCACCACATCCGTTATACCTGGAAACAGTGACTTTACACTTCCTATCAAATGCTTCGGTTTGAACTGTTGTGAAATATTTAAACAATTAAATACATTTAGAAAATGTACAGTACGATATGACTGAATTGAATAAAACTATCCTATCTGTAGTTATTTGTTTTTAAAAGACTGTTATGCAGTATAAAGTTGTAGTCGGAATTGTATTAAATACTATAAATATTTAAAAAATATATGGCATAGTATGGTAAATATATAATATAGTTGGACAGATATAAAGATAGACAGGCTGCCAAAAAATCAGCATTGGAAACAATATGATAGAAATGAAGACAGTGAAAAAGGAGACAGAGGGAGATAGGATTGATTAAGAGAGAGAGAGAGAGAGAGAGAGAGAGAGAGAAAGAGAAGGGAAGGCTGAAAGAGAATAGAAAAAA
>CM077106.1:15343481-15369464 GCA_039619505.1 Cimex hemipterus | reverse complement strand
AGGGAGAGAGAGAGAGAGAGAGAGAGAGAGAGAGAGAGAGAGAGAGAAAGACAGACAGACAGACCGACAGGCAGTCGGGCAATCGGACACACAGGCAGGCAGACAAAAATATGAATTAAAGGAACAGAGAAAATGGGATGACTGAGACAAGATTACAAGAGGTGATAGAGAGAGACTGGTATCCAGATAAATATAGGGATAGATAGCCACGAAGATGGATATCGATAAATTAAATGACAGTAAAAAATGAAATGGAAAGAGTGAATATGAAAGAAAAGAAAATAATGAGAAAAAGCTTTAAAAGAACTTCATCAACTTTTCTCAGGCTTAAACAATCCGAGCGTTGGCATCCTTTGAAAATACACCTTTAAGCGTTAATTATTACAAATACATGTTTAATTAAATACAATAAATGTTTTACTATAAAAAAGTTTACCCATTTATCCATTGCTTAATGCAAATTGAATCGAATAAAATTGAAAAAAAAAATCAGGGATAAATAAAAACACAGATCAATCGTCAAGCTTTCGATAAAGAGTTCATCAGGAATTTGAAAACAATTATTAATTAACAACAATTAAACTATTATTAAAGTTAACAAATAATCTGCTTACAATACTGAAACTTATTGTTTTAAACGTAATGAATTTATGAGTTGAGGGTGGGATGAGATCTACAATGTAAAATATGACCAAAATGATTTATGACTAATAAATTTGGATATTTTAAAACCTGACAATAACCACCAACACTCACACTTTTTATATATTTCCTACAGTTGCAAGATCTTTCATCTCCGAGTGTCTTTTTTTTTTTTTAAATCCTTCCGTCAAAAAATTTGTCACAATTCACAGCTTTTACATTAGCCCAGTCAAACTGTGTATACGGTCATAAAATACAGATTTCTGCTTTCCGCCTTTTGGTCAGGGATTCTATTCTTAATTAGTTGTTTGGCTTGGCCAGCAAAAGAGAGGTAATTCAGTTTATATACATTGCTTCTTTTGATGAACTTCATTTAGGTACTTTTAACATTAGTATACAAAGTTTTATACTTAATAGATAGTTATTCAGAAATCGTGAGATGCGGTCTGGTGTGATGTAGGTTTCAGAAAAGCGTTTTCTTTATCGTGCCAACGTTTCGGTCTTTATTGAGAACATCTTCAGAGCTCAAAGTGTTTGTCTTCTGTGTAATTGTGCCATTCTTGGGCACTCTCGACACGACACGCAATTGGCCTTATCCCTGATTTTACAATGCGACAATAATATTGACGGCCGTAATCAATTATATCGACTCGTTCATGTAGACATATTTATTAATTTTAATTGCCTAATTATTAGAAACCAGGCTGATAAAACAATTTGTACGATCGATTTGATTTTAAATACAATCAAGTACTGTCCAATAGTCACACGATTTGCATATCTTTCATTAAAATTATTCATTGGAATGGCAAATTATAAAACAAATAATCGTGAGGAAAAGGGCAAAATTTATTTCCAGTGTGGCCGGGTCCAGGGCACCCAGGTCTGTCAGCCCTCGCTTGTTTTGCCTTACAAAACCTACTTTACAGAAGGGCTCAAATACAAAATAACACAAGTCAGACCAGTGAAGGTGGCGAAACTTATTAAAATCCAAACCAGGTTAACAAAACTTTAACGACCAATGTTTATAAATTTCAATAAATTTAGAAAGCTAAATAAGGTCATTATTGTTTGCATTATATTTAAAACATAATCATGTGAAATTAAACGACCCAGATTTGCTTAGAAAAAAGATATATCTATTGACGAAAGTTTTTCGGTTTTCAGAAGACAAAAACTCCGATTTTTCTCAACATACACAATTTTTTTGTTTGCATTCTTTTTAAAACAGACTCATGCCAAATCAAACGTCATAGATTGCATAGAGAAAAATATCTAATGTCGAACGTTTTTCAGTTTTTACAGGATAAAAATTCAATTTGTGCAAAAAAAAATTTTGTTATTTTTAAAACACTATCATGTAAAATTAAACGACCCATCTTTTTTTTTCAATTTTCAGAAGCTAAAAAATTCGATTTATCCAAAAAAAAGACAAAATTTTTGTCTGTGCTCTTTTTAAAACACAATCGTGCAAAATCAAACGACCCAGATTGCATAGAAAATATATCTAATGTCGAACGTTTTTCAGTTTTTACAAGCTAAAAAAATTCGATTAAGGCAAAAAGGACAAAGTGTTTGTTTGCATTTTTTAAAACCCGTTCATGCGAAATTAAACGACCCAACTTTTTTTAGGTTTTCGAAAAGTAAAAAAAATCGATTCATTCTACCAATAACCAACTTTTTATTTGTTCGATTTTGTAAAACCCGACCATGCAAAATTAAACGCCCCTTGTTTTGCATAGAAAAAATATCTATTGTCGAACATTTTTCAATTTTCAGAAGCTAAAAAAACTCGATTTATAAAATTTAAAAGAAAGTCAAATTATTTGTTTGCATTTTTTTAAAGCACCATCGTGCAAAATTAAACGACCCAAATTGCTTGGGGAAAAATCGGACTTTTTCATTTGTCGGGATATGAATTTCGATTTGTGTCAAAAAAGAACAAATTTTTGCTTGTATTACTTTTAAAACACATCATGCTAAATTAAACGACCCAGATTGCATAGAAACAATATTTACTGTCGAACATTTTTCAAAAAAGATTCGATTTGTGTCAAAAATTAACCAAATTTTTAGATTTGTATTACGTTTTTATTTATTATTATTGTGTATTACTATTATTTTTGTCGTCATTAAGTAGATTAAGGTTTTAAATGTTTGCTGTCCTGCCAGTTTTAAATGTGACATCTTGAATATTTTTGTAGAAATTGAAATGACAAATTTGTTTAGTTTTGGGTCATTTTTCAAGGCGGTACTAGGAGAATTGGAAAAATTACAAGTTGGTACAAATTGCATACCTCTCCCAGCTATTAATCCACAGCTAAATTGCGACTCAAAATTCCCACTTTTTTTTCAACTTTAGCATACTTTTTCCCCCCATCTATAAAACCTGATTTCCCAGAAACCATTTTTCCATCAGTATAATTACATCCTGGCATCCTCCCACGGCTTGTCTTTACAGCATAACCAATTACATTATATTATATTGAAAATAAAACGCCTAAATTTAAACCATAGATATTTGCATCTCTTTAACATAGATTTTGGCCGAGGGCCCGGAACCCCTGAGCCAAATCCGACCAAATATAACAATGACGCTGCCCACTGTAAATAAATATACAGCGAAGCATAACAAAGTCGTTCGTGGGCTTGGAAATTTTAAGCCGGTGAAGTTTTCTATCGTAGAACGTCAATAATAAATTCCAATTATTTAAGGGATCGGGGTGACAATCAACTGGCTCTCCTTTCTCCTTGACAACTATAGATTTAAAATTTAAAATGATAACTGCATATTTCAAATTCCTTACTTACATACTTCACAGGATGAATACGAAAAAAGGTCACGCCCACATTGGGTTAAATAATAAACAAGTCTCCTCCTGGTCTTCCAAAAAATATATTTTTTTTAATAATAAATTAAAAAAGGGGCATACAAAATAAAATAATACAAAGGGGGGAAACAAAACAATGGAAAATACATTTAAAAAAATTATATCTCCAACTTAACAACTACAAATTCGTATATTTGCATATAATTATGTATATATTTATATATAAAAAAAAAGAAAATAATATGTATACAAATCTATTAGATTAAAGAAATGAACGAAACCAATTTTTGTTTAATGTCATTTTAAGTATCTACAATAAAAACGAAAATCAAATAAAAATTTTGGGTGTTTAACACCATATAATCTGTTGTTTTTTTTTACTATGTAGAAAATATATAGCTATATGTATCAAATATATAATTTTTTGGAATAAAAAATAAATTAATTACTATTACAATTAAAGAACGCGCAAAAATTTCAATAATTTTTTTCCATAAAAATCAATAAATTATCCTCAATTAATGATAATAAAATAATATTTACATGGATTTTTTTCTTGTTTTTCAATGGTATGATATATACACAGTGCTGATAAATGGGAACTGTATAAATAGATGTTTTTGTGTTTTATTAATGAGTAAAAAGCCTTAAATTTACTGGTTTAAAATTATATTTTAATTCGTTTTAAGTTTTTTAAAAATAACAGATTTTTTTGGTAACTTTTCACTTTTTTTTGTCTCCTCCACAACATTTTTAACAAAATATCCTCTATTTAACACATTATGAATAAATTTTGTTTACATCTTAGCTTAAAATTGAAAATTTCTTTTTTTTTAATTATTATCATTATTATATTCTTTCTCTCTCGCTATATATATATTTATATATAAAAGGTAACAAAAATAGTTCTATACAAATGCTTTTTTTTAATTTTTAAAAAAATTTTTCTTTTTTGTATATATATAATCGCTGGAAGAAAGAAGAAGATTTCTGCTGAATATTTAAGTATATTGCATATGCTTATTTAATATACTTAAGTATACATACATGCAAAGCTTTTTTAAGTCCGACACCAGAAAAAAAAGAAAATGTTAAAATTATAATTTTTTTTTATAAATCACAATTTTTTCTTTTTCTGTTAACAATATCATATTTACATAGCTGTTAGACTTTTTATTATTATTATTATTATTATTATTTAAATATATTTTTATACAATAGTAAATAAATATATAGAACATCAATTTTCTCGTTAAGCTTTCTTTTGTTTTTTTCTCAATGATCAGAGCTCAGAAGATCACAGTTTGATATTTTCAAGGCCATCGGTGAGAGGGAAAATATCGGGCAAAAACAAAGAAAAAACACGTGAGAGGGAAAACGGTTTTGGTTCAGATTGGGTTTGCAAGAAAGAAAATAAACGCAGAAATGCGGATAGGCGGAAAGTTAAAAAGTCCATAATCGATTTGTCCCGGTGGATAAAAGAAAATGGCAAACTGTAAACAGTAAATAGTTTCGACAGGAAAAAAAGACAGTAAGAGGAAAATGGGGGTTTAATAAGAAAACAAATATAGATTCGGTACTGTTTTAAAAAAAACGAAGCATCAGAACTCTTTAAAAAATGGCGTCGATTTGTAGGAAAGCAGCCAGACCGTAAATCAGTCAAATTTCAATTTACACAACAACAACGACAATTTAAGATCCTGTTTTAACCTTTTGAACAGAGGTGAAATTATCTTGCACTTCTTGTGTTGTCTACAGACAAGAACGAAAGACTTAACAACTCCAAAACTAAATTCTCAGATATACACGAAAAAACCTCAAAAATCCCTTTGTTATTTATAATTGAGAAAACACCCCTTGACACAGAAATCACGAAATAAGACTTTAGACACTACACATCTCTATAATTTTCTTTTGGCACGACTACTTTTGTTTAATAATGGTAACTTTTTTTGCCAAAATGGTAACTTTCAAATATGGCGGTATATACACCTATGTGATATGTTGAGATGTTAAGAAGTAGTAAAAAAAAGGAACACAGGTGAAACGCAAAGAAAAAAATATAGGTCAATTATGTCATTATTAAAATGTGCTTGGAAAGAACGATTTTACGACCTTTTTATTAGATAATGGTAAAGATTAATGTATTAATTAAACCTTAAGGTGTGATCATTAACATTTTTTTTTGTTTATCGTATCTTTTTGAACAAATTCGATTGTAATAATTGTGATTGAATGAAGTAAAGGACAAATCGTTATTGCTGACAGGTTGACATTTTTTTTCCAAATCGGCATCACAAGTCAAGAAAGGCGCTTACTACTTAGCAGCACCATAAAGTGTGTAAGTACGGCTTAACCTTGGATCTAACATCACCAGAAAGCAGGAACAAACACTTCGAACCACTTGAAACAGAAACAACACTGAAAATGCCACAGAGTCGAAGGATTTTGTCGAGTTAAAGAAAGAGGACGCCAAATATAGTTACGCCCCTCGAGACCACTTGGTATGTTTCGGTTAGTCTTGAGCACCGAGCCCGGAAAAAAAAGCGAAACGGTTTGAGAAGATCTATAGTCAAATAACAACAGGGTGGTGCACTGATGCGACTCTCCCAGTTGTATGTTTGTATCCTATGCCCGCACAGAACCAAAACCAAAGATTTAAGATCACAGCCTTATCCAATAATATAAATTCGAGCTCCAAACCATTAGAGTAAGTACTTTTACCTTTAACTTTTCCAGTTGTGAGGATATAAAATATAAAGAAAAGCACTTGAAACTTGCACAGTACACTTCTTCTTCCTTCTTTTCTGGGGTGGTTTAGGGTGTGTTATTGGTGGTTGTAAGTGTCAAGGTGTTTGTTTAGCTCCCGGTGGAGGTGTTCCGGGAGGACGCCGACGTTGCTGAAGAGGCTCCTCAGGACGTTGAGCTCTTCTGTGAGGAGCTCGATCCTTTTCTGGAGCCTCTCGTTCTCTTTGATGAGGAGCTTCACCTTCTCCTCTGTCTCACGCGAGCGCATCTTGGCCTTCTCCCGAGACTTTCTCACGGCGATGTTGTTTCTCTCTCGTCGTCTCTTGTATTCGTCGGTGTTCTTGTCTATCGACTTGCCAGATTTCCTCAGCTGGGTCTTGAGGAGAGGCGACTGGTATGTGTACCTAAACTCCTCTGGCTCTTCTTTCACGGCCTCGAAATGGACAGGCTGAGGCATATAAGCTAGAGTCGTCCTGTTCTGATAACGGGGCTTAGGACCGGTCAAAATGTCGTTGAAGATGCCCTCGTTGAACTGGGAATCGTCTATCAGATTCTGAAGGTCGAGCGAGATTTCGGGGGCGTTCAAGTCCGAAAGCTCGGTGTAACGCTTTTGCTGCGGTTGGACCGGCTTCTTCATCTCGCCGGGATTGTCGTACAGCTGAGGCGAGTCCATCTTAAGCTTATCGGTTGTTCTCGAGAACCGCACGGCTCCGGGCTCGGCTCGGGACTGGCCCCGGTATCGCAGAAGGGGAGTGGAACGGCCCCTCCACTTGTTGATCCGAGGGGGGATCGCTCTCCGGCCCCTCCACCCAGCCATTCCTACATTTACGGATTTACCCATTTGCCCCTTTGATTTGAATTGGAAGCAAAAACGGCAAACACACTTTTACTCTAATAAATACATATTTGTCATGTCTAAAATTTAAAAAAAAAAAAAAGTCAGCAATTATCAGTACACCATCAGTTGTAAAACAAATAAACCTAAAAGTTTATTTTTTTTTCAAACAATATTTAATTCCCTAATTTCGTGGTCCGCTTGACGAATTAATACATTACAATTAATTAAGGTTTTTAGTTGAGATGAAAAAAGTTAAATGGCACGAGTGAGATTCGAACCCACGACCTTCGGCTAGATACGCTGTTGCTCTACCACTTGAGCTCACGACGGTCACGATATCTCAAGTAGAAGAGCAGCGGCGTATCTAGCCGAAGGTCGTGGGTTCGAATCCCGTTCGTGCCATTAACTTTTTTTCACCTCAACTAAAAACCATAATTAATTGTATTAATATTTAATATATACTGCATGTAATTAACATAACAGCATTCATTTTAATTAAAAACAATAAATAATAAGAATGAAAAGTATTTATTAATGAAAATTTTGTAAAATGTGTAAAAAATCCTTTCCAAAAATTATATTTTTTTTTAAATCAACTATTATCTGTCCACCATCTGTTGAAAAATGAAAAACACTTTTTATAGAAAGTTTTTCTCACAAAAAAATTACACACACACACACACACACACACACACACACACACACACAAAATATCACCTAATTCATACATGTGTAGCAGTCATAATTGACCATATTAATTATTTCAATTAATTTTCTTTCTCTAAGGTATTGGTCAAGTTGACAAATTTAGTGTCGTGAGTGGGATTTGAACCCACGTTCTTTGGCCACTTCCTAAGTTGCTGAGAATCCAATCCGATTACATGATATTTGAAAAATGGCAGAAAGAGGTTAAATTCAAAAGGAGATGAGTTGCTGTCGAAGATCATGGGTTCGAATCCCACTCGTGCCAGTAATTTTTTCATCTCGACCAAGACCGTAGGATGAAAACAATAATTAATTGAAATAATACTTACTTAATAAGGAAAAGTATCTAGAAATAAATATTTTGTAAAATGTGTATAAAATTGTCTGGAAAAAAAATTCAACTATCTGTCCACCACCAGTCAAAAACAAAGCCTCTAACAGCTTTTTTCATGTATACTAAAAAAAACACATGTAATAAAATAATAAATAATTATGAAAAGTATTTATGAATAAATATTTGTTAAATAAAGTTAACACCAGTCCAGAATCAGTTGAAAAACAAAGAATTCTAACATATTTCTTTTAGCGCTTCTTTTTGACGGAACCTCGTGGATTTTTTACATCATAGAATTAATTGCACCGATGACTGTGCTTGTCTACCAAATGCAACTGGTATCAACGCACAGGCATATGTTAAAAGCAAGTAGAACTGATGAGTCGCCATGTCAATGCTCTAATTGTTGTGGCCATTGACAATCGGTTAAACGAACATTATTTTTAAAAAATGTATTGAAAACTTATGGTCACAAGTAGTCAATAGTAGTCCCAAAATATTTAGTATTGGTTAGTTGTACAATATTGTGCCATTATTTTATGATGGTATAATAAGTTTTATAAAATAAAGTCAGTATAACAGTCAACAATTATACTTTTTATCTAAGGTATTGGTTGAGCTGAAAATGCAAATTAACAGACAGGATTCAAAATAACCTTCGTCAACTCAACCAAGACTTTAGGTTACAAATATAAATTAATTAAAATACTTAATATTGTTAATTATGTTTACTGAATACTTATGTGTTGTATTTATTGTTAATTTCTCCTAGAAGAATTCAAGGTGATGAATCTGTAACTTGGTCGCTTCTGATTCATTATTTTCTGCAGTTACTGTTTTGTTTTTTATGAAGTATCATAAGCATCGGCAAGTTCACATAATTTTTTTCTATTATTTTTTGGCCTTTTCTTGAAGTTGAAAAAAAAAAAATCACACTAATGCAATTTTTGTTAAGCACACCTTCAAGAAAAGATCTAAAAACAATAAAAATTAGGCAATCTACAAAAAGGGAAAAGAACAAAAATAAGAAAAAAAAATTAAAACTGACCAAACTATAAATTATATATTTGTTTATAACCACTGCCAGATTATTACTGAAACTTCAGGGGTTGTGATAAATAAAAAAACAAAACAAATACTTTCCCATTGTTTGTATTTTTTTTATTTTTTTGGTTTTTTGTAAAAATGTACATTTAACAAACAAACATTAATAACATATTTTCATAAATTTAATCACTATTAAAAAAGATTAAGTGTAAAAAAATTATTTATAAATTACTTACAGTATATATTTTTTTTTTAAATATGTATGTTTATTTTCTGATTTGGATCTTGGACATATATTTCCTATATTGTATGCCTGTTTATGACATACATGCACATGCTTTTTATACGTATATTTCAGTCTCTTGCACATGCTCTTTCCGTATTACAATTGTTCATATATTGTAATTTTTTTGTAATGTATATAAAAGTATTATTTACAATTTGGCCGTTTCCCGTGCTCTCAGTGAAGAGGTGTAGTTGTTATTAGAAGAGATAGAAAAAAAAAATAATAATAACAACTAAAAGAATATGAGTCAAAGCTGGCAAAAAGGTATATTATAAATAATAACTAAGGTGAAAAATTTTTAAAAATGGGTTTCCTCTTCATGGTCTTCAATTTCATCTTTTGCCTCGGAACTTTCAGTTTCAATACGAGCGGTGAATTTGTCCAACTGCTCTTTCAGCTCCTGCGATAGAACGTTTACAATTATTTCATGCAAAGACAAGGACAATTGTACATTTACGATTTCTTACCGACGGCATTTTGGTCCGATCCCAAGATTTGCTGTACGAGTCTATGATATTTCCGAGGGCGGAATAGAGATCGAGGAGACGCTCAAAACCGTTCGCGCTGTCTGCGGCGTCGACCGTCTGGTGGAAAATGGCGTCAAGTTCCACCTTGTTGACTACAACTTTTTGCGATGTCTCCTCCTCGTGGACAGATACGCTTTCGTCCAGTGTTGTAGACTCGTCTAGTCCATTTTCAAGCACTTCTTCGTCGCACTTGCTCCTTTTAATCGGAGTCGAATGGGATTCTGAGTTTGTATCATCGTGTGATTGATGTTGTAAATTTTTTTTAGGTTTGTTTATAAAGCCCTTCGACCAACGGTTGCGCCTACGACGCTTATCGTTTATTGGCTTCTTTTCCTGACTGTCTTCTCTATCTTCTTCTTCTGTTAAACAACAATAATAATTAAAAATTATAACAAATAAATAATATAATCAAATTAATTTAACCATTATCATTTAATAAGTTTAATAATAAATGTAGGTATTTATTAATTTGATTTAAATGATGCAATTATTAACAATTACTACTGTACGAATGGCATCAGATTCTTCAAAATACATATATTTATTTATCTTTTTATTAAATTTTTGTTTAAGTGGTAACATAAAGAATTAAAAAAAAAAATTAATTATTCCTCACTGAACCTATTCAATTTATATTATTTCGAAATTCATTAAGATTTATTATTTTAACGGAGTGTTTTAGCTAATAGTAACATTATCAAACCTTTTGATTAATCGTATCTTCAGATTTGATTGTTTGTTAATATTAATTGTACTTATAACAAAACCTCAATTACATATATACCTTTCTCTTCTACGGGTTGAACAACCTCCTCCTTCTTTTCTTCCATTTGTTCATCCCTTCCCTTCCGAGCATCGCGTATGCTTCGACAATTCACTTCAAAATCCGAGTCCATTTCGGCTGAAAATAAAATGAAATGTCACTATGACCGACGCTGTTTGTGACTTCTTGAGCAATCGCTATGTGAACAGACCTTTAATAAGTGCATACGCCGTGTCGCGAAGATAACAAGCCCGGTGCCGGATCAATTTATCAGCAGGATCCCTGTCTGGATTGTACTCGAGAGCATTTGCACATATCATATCGATATCTTTAAGAAAATCTTCGGCACAAGTATATTTATGAAGGTCAATTTTGGTCATCATAGTCTCAAGGTCCATCGGCTCTTGAATTACCTGAGTACAGATAATATTTGTAATGATGTTGAAGTAAGAAATTAATACTAATAATGAACAAAGCTTACTTGTAAATAATCTGGAACCTCTTCAGTATCGACAGGTTTGGAGAACATGTAAAATTGTTTATTGCGAGCGAGTTTAGCGCAAATTTGTCTGAGAAAGATTCTCAATTCACGAAGAGTGTTTTCTTCCTCGTTGTGAAGCTGCTCGAGCTGTTCTTTTGTTAGCTTTGGAGGGGGTGTCGGAGGGGCTTCGGCCAGCTGTTCAAGCGGCTTCTCCTTCTTAGCCACTGGGGGTGGTTTCAGTGCTCTCAATCGGAAAAGGGGCCGGAAAAAGTTTTCAAGCATCTCCCTGCTCGGCCTTTCGACCGTGAACACCTCATTCCTGTATTTGTTAAAAAACCGGTCTATTTCCGATGGCGTGTTTCCGGTCTGAGACGTAGCGAGGAACAGAATCGGCAGCGAAGGATCCAAAAGAGATGACAGACTTGTAAATACGGCTTTCACTGTCTCTGAGACATTCCTCCACCATAAGGAAATATCTCCAAACCAGAGGATCGAACCTAAACTATGAGGAAGTTCTTTAAACACCTTAGTCACAGTTTCCTCAGGTGATCGAGCCGACTCAGAATACAGTGTTTCCAGGGATATTGAAAGAGTAGGGCAGTGTTCAAGTTTGTACAATAGGGAAGTTGCAAGAAAAGATGTTTGCTTCTGCTCTCCTACAATAAGTAAGCTAGGCGATCTATTTACCCTTGTGCTGAAATGATTTTATTACTTATTAAATTGTGAACTGTATAAAATAAATGTATACATTTTTAAAACTTACCACCCATGAAGTCTATTAAAAGCCGTTGGAAAAACATCGCCCACATACGACAGTAATTGTGCAAGAGGTTGGCTGAGAAGGGGTTCCAAATATAAAGGTAACTTCCTTCCCAGTGTATACATTGCTCTCTGTGCCGCTGGGACTATACTACGCTGCGCTCGTTCAAAATCAATTTTTGAGACCTAAACCAAAATTGCAAATCATTTAATGTTGTTTGCCTTTTTAAATTTATAGTTTAGTGTAAAAACACAAATCCAACCTTGACTTTATTGTGATCAAGAAGAAGTTTCTTGCTCGAGTTGTAAATCTGTGGGTAAACTCTCTTGAGTGACTGGATAACCGCTTCTGTACAGAGCGCTTTGAGGTCTGAACCGCAGTACCCCGCAGTCGTTTCTGCCATTTTGTTCAAAACACCAGCATCTGCCCATGATTTGGCGTGGATTCCAAGGATCTCACGCCTCTCTTTAACGCCCGGAAGAGGAAAATGTAGTTCCCTATCGAAACGCCCGGGACGTCGCAATGCGGGATCGATTGAATCGATACGGTTTGTTGCGCCAATAACGATTATATCACCCCGGTTATCAAGACCGTCCATAAGTGCAAGCAGGGTGCAAACAATGCTGGCATGAATCTGATCTTGCTTCGAAGACCTAACAGGAGCCAAACCGTCAAGTTCATCAAAAAAGATTATCGAAGGTCTACCTTCATGAGCCTGTGAGAGAAAAAATTTAAAAATATACTCAAATTAAAATTAAACTTGAAACTGAAATATTTACCTCTTGAAATAATATTCTGAGCTGTCGTTCCGATTCACCGACCCATTTACTCAAACAGTCTGCTCCTTTCCGCATAAAGAATGACACTTTTCGTTCTCCTATGGAACATTCGTTCGCCAGTGCCCTTGCCATCAGTGTTTTACCAGTACCTGGTGGGCCATGAAACAACACACCTTTCGGCGGTACTACGCCGAATCTAGAGAATATTTCCGGGTACAAAATCGGGAACAGGATCATTTCCTTTAAGCAAGACACGTGCTTCTCCAGGCCACCAATATTACTAAAACGGATCGAATGATCTAGAGAGATTGGGTCCACATCAGCGAGTTTTCCTGTGTTTGATTTACTATTTCCGCCGGCTAGTTCCAATCTAAATTTAAAACATTTAAATTTTATTTTAATAAAATAGCCAAAATCGGATGGGAAGGGGCTTTAAACTGAACCTGACCTGTTTCTAGACCTTTTCCTATCTCTATCACGATCACGATCACGGTCGCGGTCCCGATCACGTTCTCGATCTCGATTATGATCATAATGATCATCTGAAGATGAAGAACTAGAAGACCTTCTCCTTTTCCTGTGAATTTTCCGTGCAAATACTTCCCGTAGAACTTGTCTTCTTGACGATGGCTCTGAATTAAAAAAAAAAGGATAAATTATATTTTAATTATTTATTAAGCAAGATTTCATGAATAATAAATTGTCATAAGTTAAGAAAAGAACAGTGCAAAAATAAACTACAGCAAATAAAAAAAAATTCAAGGAATAAAAATATAGAAGAATTTTATCATTGTGAATCAGATTCTTCAATAAAAATTTTATTAACTCACCTGCAATTTGAAACCGTTCAACTGTGGGCTTAGTTTTTCTAAGCTGGTATTTAATTTTCTCTTGACTTTGTTTCCCACGCCGTGTCCTTATTCTTCTCTTGGAAACAGCTTCATCGTCCGCAGAAGAGCCTGTTGAGTCTGAGTTCTTTTGTTGACGCCTGCGCTGTTTCACACGTGCGTACATATCTTGGTAATTGTCCTCGTTCTCATCGCCTTCATCAGAAGAGCCTTCTTTTTTATCCGCTTCTTTATTCATCCCTGCCTCTTGCTTTGTAGAAGCCTTCTCTTTACTTTGGTTATTTTCCGCATTTACATTCTCCTCCTCTTCTTCTTCCTCCTCCTCCTCTTCTTCTTCCTCTTCCTCTAAAGGTTGTTGTTTTTTGTTCTCAGTCAAGCTAGGATACCCTTTAAGAGACTGCGATCCAAATATCCATGAATCATTACAGTTTTCATATTTTAGCTTGCGCTGTCTCTGACTCCTACGAATTCCATCTTTAAAAAATAAAAATAAATAAATTAAGTTACAAATTTTTAATATTAACATTTTGTTGAAAATAAAATAAAATACCTTCACGAGACGAAGAAGCCACATTTTCTTTACTTGAACAGTGACGCTTTTGCAGGCTTTGTGGAGGAGGAGTAAACATGGGTTCTTCATCTTCATCTTCCGACAAATAGTGGCGCTCGCTTCGTGCTAAAACAGATATCCTGCATCCCCTAATATTCCTTCCGCCTGAACACCACAAACCAGTTCATACTTTAATTTTTTTTTCTCTCATGAAAATAAAAATAATCACTTACTGTTAGAAGTATCGACATTCCCTATTTCTTTTCGATCACATATTTTATTTTGTGTTCTCCGCTTCTCATAAATCTCCGTTTCTTCATCTTCGGACGAAGATGGCGTCCTAGCTGCAAGGACTGATATCCTGCAGCTTCTGATGTTACGCTTCGGTTGGCCATTGATACTTTGGAATGTGATGCTCCGTTTCCCTGAGCTCAGGATGAATCGATTTCGGAGCTCGCGACTCCAGATGTTCGATTTGGAGGCCTTAAAGTTGTCATTTAAATCCTGAAAGAAAAAAACAAGACGATAAAGTAGAAAATAGCTATTAATCAATTGTAATTTTTCATTATTGTCATGATATGTCTAAAAGTCAAACTTTCATCTCAAACGAAGAGGATCATCATGACAACGAAGCCTATCAGTTAAACTTGTTGAGATGAGACATGAGTTTGGACTGTACTTGTTTTAAATGCTTTGTTAATGTTTAGGTAAATTTAAGAGACAAACTGTAAAATGCTTCATCACCCCATTTTGTTGGTTTATTTTATAGACAACAAGAATAACATTACCAGCAATAAACTTTATTGTGCTAGTCGTCCATTACATCAACAAACACTTTATCACTCATATCACTGACAGATGATGAAACTTTAACGATAGACTAAACCAATAAATACGGGTGACCAAGACAATCAGAGACGTTAAGATATGGGTTAAAACATCTTGCAAATTACAATATGATAAAATTGACCTAGTAACACAGACCAATTTCCATCTCAGAGAACTCTTCACTAAGATTCACAATAATACTGCAGCTTCATCACCTCCGACCAAAATTGTCCATATATTTATTCTTGCTAGTTTTACTTGTCCGATGTGTTTTTGGGTTTTGCCATCGTCAGAAGTTTGTCTGTGCTGTTTTATTAATCGTGTGGTCAGGGATTTAAGATGAACAAAGAACAGGTGTATCACAGATCAGAATATACTATTTTACAATATTGCGTGGGGCGTCGGTGGCTGCAAGGCTTACTCTTTGACACAGCGTTCGTCACTGGAACGTAAAGGTACCGGGTTCAAATCCAGCGGCCCTGCATTCAATCCTGACATACGTACAAATGGACTTTTTTTCAAAAACACTGGCACCCTCAGGGTTTAATATGACCCTCTGCTGTTGTGAACCTTCTTAAAATAATAATAATAATAATAATAAAATATTGCAGTTTGGTTTTCTCTAATAATCCCAATCTGTCTATTCTCACTGGTTTACTCCATCAGACACGATTTTCATTTTATGAAATGTAGATTTAAAAAAATAAAAACAGGACATACAAATCAATAATAAAGGTGATGGATACTACGAAGTGGGGTTTATGCTCCCTAGGCAATGCAGCCTTCTGTCTTATTGTGCTGTCCTAGCTCCCTAGTTCAGTGCAATCGATTCAATCTTTCTTCTCAAAAGTATTAGGACAATGACCGTCACTGTTACAATTTCATCCTCAGATATTTTTGCATGTTACGTTGTCTCCATTGAGCCGCTGCTTCGAAACCGAATATGCTACGGGTTGCTGATCTTACTCCTCATTGCATAATTTGCAAATGGGATCACCATTGAGTATGTCCATGTTGTGTAGAGGTTTTCTCATATGCCAGTGACCAGTAAATAGTCCTATCACTCCTCTGAGTCAGCCCCTCTCACAGCAGTTTGCCAGTCTTGGGGAGGGTTGTTTTAACGTAACTTTATTTTAACCCCTAGTTCATCCACTTTGTCTTTTTCGGATCCATTCTGTACTAGAGGATTCTGTGTTTCTTTTTATCCCAAGAATAGGTTCAGGGCCTGGTCTTGCAGATCCTCCTCTGGCCAGTGTGTCTGCTTTTTCATTACCCAAATTCCTTTGTGTCCTGACACCCAGGAAAATTTTTGTTGTGTTTCCTCAGGTTTTGGGTTTTTGGTTGCATTCACCGACTAGTTTCACAAATATTCACAAATGGTTCCTTCGTTTGATTTTGAGCCATCTGTGTACACCTCATCCTTATACCTGATGCTCTCCCGAGTTTTTCCAAGATCATGTAGACAGTCCCTCATTTCTAAGAATGGGTGTCTGATTTTATTAATCATGGCAGTGTGCCCGAATTGTTTAGTTTCCATTGAATTTAATTGTTTTTGGAGCTTAAATGAGCTTTTCTTAGCTTCTTCTTATATGACTGTTTCCAGGGGAGGTAGGCTTAGCCGAGATCCTAGTGCACTTGTACGGGTTGTCCTATCACTTGTCCACACCCCTCAACATACTATTTCATAACATTGCCATCTGATGAACTTAATAGGCCTTATTTTCATTGGTTTAGGCTTTCAGGCTTCATTTTATAAAACATCAAAAAATGGCCAATCTAGGCCAATGTTTAATCAGAGATCAAACAGCAAGCTACCTCGACACAATATTTGACAATAATATTGCAGTTTGATCAACTCCGATCGTACTAAACTGTCTTTCTTTCGGACACTGTCTTCATTTTATAAAACATCACACAGACTAGAATATATGAGCAGGTTGATCATTTCCAATAATCCTGATCTGCCTTATTTAGTGAACAACCTAGGCAAGACAGCCAACAAGAGTAGGTGAGCAGGATTATCAAATGATCAAGCAACAGGTCTATCATGTCACAGAAGTCAATACTTTTTTTTACATGTTTTACTATTATCACTGGTTTAGTCGGTCGAACACTCTTTTCACCTTATGAAACTTCAAAAATTGACAAACTAAGTCACACAGACCACAATAACAGGTGGGCAAGACAATAAAAGATGATCAAGCAAAAATCAATGACAAACATGCAACCAACATTTCACAATAATACTGCAGTCTTACCATCTCTGATAATCCTACTGATCCACCTGTATTTATCCGATACGTTTCAAACGTTTTGCCATCTTCAGTATTAATATGTGTTGTTTTTATTGTTTTAATAGGTTTGGCAAAAACTAGCAATAATAATGATGATTTGATTCATTAAAAACGAACTATAGAACGAGGTTCTGGTCCAAACATTCATGCTAGTTCCGACTTGTCACAGATTTTAGCATTTAACCATCTTCATTATAATTTTGTTTGAAAAAAATAAGAAAACAAAGTAGAGTAAGCAGCGCTTGCTCCGCTCTGAGACAATAAAGCAACAACACTACCTCACATATTTTACAATAATATTGGAGTTTGATCATCTACAAACATTCTGATTTTCTTTCATACACTGTTTTATAATTGGATTTTTTAAAACCAAAAGGACAATGGGTACGCAAGCCAGCAATAATAGGTGAGCAGGATGAACACAGACAATCGAGCAATATTTCTCAATAATACAGTCATCTTATCTCCGATAATCATAATCCACCTTTGTTTATTTTTCGCTGATTTGCCCATCTGTAATGATTTGAATTTGTTGTTTTTATCAAATTATAAGTTTGTACAGTGGCAAAAACTAGAAAGAATGGCCCAAATGTTCTTGCTAGTTCAATCAGTCAAAATGCATTTCCGCGTTTAGTCATCCTCGGGGGTTTTTCAAGGGAGAACAAGCAGAAGTACATCCAGAAATTCAGAGAAAAGGGACGTGAAATGCTTAAACAGCCTGGCGTATCGAACCCGATTTCTTACAATACTTGAAAAACAAGCTCAACAGATTAAGTTTTGAATTAATGAAACCCTAACTACCAGGAGGATCAATAGTTTAAAAAGAAAAACGAAAAAGTATTTTTTAAATATAAATGCACAATAAATCTTAGGTCACAGCACATGTAAAAAATTATTAAAAACATTTTTCTCTTCTTTATTTGAATGATATAAAGCTTAAAATAGCAGTATAGTTGTGCAATGAAATCATCGAAACTATTAGATTTTGTTTACGAGAATTTTTTTTTTTACTTCATTTATTTGTATCTACAACTGTACTTGTATTATATACAACCAGCAAATGTGTATTGTGTTGTGTGTGTAGATGAGCATGTTCAAATTATGTGTTTGGCATTACAGGCGTTATAGAGAAAGCTACCCATTGGCAGCCGTTCTGAATTTAATGAATTAATTATTTATGAGGTCTCTTATCCATATTCTTTTCAGACATTCACGTGGTAATTGTGGGGAATGGAGTAATTGTATTTGTGTGTTGGCATGATTTTGTAATTTACTATGAAAATGTCTGTATGTTTTGATGGATGAAAAACTGTTGGCATTTGAAGATCTCTGTGAAGTGTATTATTGTTTACATAAAATGGGGCAGAAACAATTAGTCTTAAAATTTGGGATTGAAAATTTTGTAATCTTTACTTGGCACGCGTACATCCATATAGGTTCGAGTAGGCATGTGTATGTTGAAATTTTTGATTTTAATGGTAATTTTGATTGTCGGTTGAGTAGGTAATAAAGAATTTTAATTTTTTTTTTTTTTTTTTTTAAATAAATAAATCGAGTGTGTGGATTCCAAGTTAGTCTTCTATCAAAAGTTAAGTTCTAAATAGTTACCTTTTTCCAATTGAGCAACAGGTTCATTGTATAAAGTATACGCTAGGACAAGTCTCACGACGGAGTGTAAAGGTGATATGTTGTGACTTTGAGGGATTAAACTTCATTTTCCAGATTGCTCCATTTTTCAGTTGGTTTTGTAACATGAGTGAAGCTTGTGTAGAAGAGAGATGGCTTGTTAATATGGCGGTGTAAATGTATTCTCATTTGTGGGCATATCAGAAGGAAAAATTGTGTACAACAGTGCACCAAGTGACCCTTGTGGCACGTCTGCAAGCACTTCGTCCATCCCCGAAGTCTTGGTACGTGGTTTACTGCGAATCAGATAATAGACCTGGGGTAAAAATAATTTTAATTTGTATAACAATCCTTCATGCCTTGTCGAAGGCCTGAGAAACATCTAGAAACACTCCAGTCACGTACAGTTTCTGCTCAAGACACGAAGTAATGAAATTGGTCGCTCTGTAAAGTTGATGAGTGGTGGAACGATGGGTTCAATAGCCAAATTGATGGTCCGGTTAGACGTTCGAAGTAGCAATAGAGATAATTCTTTTGTAAATTAATTTTTCGAATAATTTAAAAGGAACGGTTAACAAACTAATGGGAAGATAAGATGATGGGGGAGGTTCAATTTTTATAGGGATCATTTTAATGTAAGAACGTTTCCATTGTATGGGGAAGTGTGCAGTCCTCAAAATTGCGTTAAATAAAAAAAATCAGAAAGATGACTGCTTTTTTGGGAAGTTCTTGAAGAACTTCAGCTGTTATCAAATCATGACCAGGTGATTTTTTTTTTTTTTTGTAGGAAGCTGTTGTATTTCTTGTTATACTTGTTTTGAAGTTATTGGTTTAGGTGGCAGATCTAGGGGCATAGATGGCACTGGTGAATCTGATGTAATTTTATCATGTTCAGTATTCATTATGTTACAAGGTTTGAAATACTACGGAGAGAAGTTTCGCAAATCTTTTGGACTTTTCTTGATCGGGAACGATCCAAGTTCCATCATCATTCCTGAGAGGAGCTGAGACAGGCTCCCCATCCTCTGTTGACAAGCTTTTTAAATGTGTTTCGTGTGATTGTTGTTTAAATTGTTTCATTTCTTTTTTTCAATGTATTCAAAAGTTTGTTGTAATTTTGTCTGTCAATGACTGTAGTACGTTGCCAAAGGTTTCTAGCCCTTCTTTTTTGGGTTATTAATTGCCCTATGCAGAAAGGATAATTCGGAAGATTTTGTTTTTGAGTGCGAGGTAATGAAGATTCCCGATCTACCGCATTCTCTAGTTCTCCCAGTGTTTTAAGCTAATTCGGATGGAAAGTTTTTCATAGACCAAGGAACGAAATTTTTTACATTCCGTTGGTCCAGAAGTTACAGCAGGACGATTGCTTTTAATAAAAGGTTTTATTTGAAGTGATAAAAAGACAGGTAGACGGTCAGATGACAAGTCGGTGGAGGTGTTGGTGTGAAAAGGGAGAACAAGCCAAAGTTCATCAGACGTTTTCATTCCAGAAATTCAGAGAAAAGGACATGAAATGCTTAAACAGCCTGGCGTATCAAACCTGATTTCTTATGATACTTGAAAAACTCAAGCTCAACAGTTAAAATTTTGAATTAATGAAACCTTTACCCTAACTAGCAGGAGGATCAAGTTAAAAACAAAAACGAAAGACCTTGTTTTTTTAAATATAAATGCACAATAAATCTTAGGTCATAACACATGTAAAAAATTATTCAAAACAGTTTCCTGTACTTTATTTGAATGATATAAAGCTTAAAATAGAAGTACAGTTGTGCAATGAAATCATCTAAACTATTAGATTTTATTTAAGAGAATTAAATTCATATTTTTAAAAAAATTTATTTAATGAAGGATGGAGTTGTAAATTGTTTTGAAGCTGAGTGTGAGTGTGTGTGTGTGATAGATGTAAGATACTATACATTACTATATTTGAAAATATTTCATAGTCATTTTAATAATAATAGATAAAACAACACAAACTTACAAAATTCCTTGGCTTCATATTTTCCTTTTCCCTTTTCGACAGGGACTTTTTTTCTCGACCATCAGCAGGAATTAAAGGCAGAAGGTTCGTCGCATAGACAACTGGCCGGCGAGCTTTGGATCGCGACTCGTAACTAAAAACCCATAGCGTTTCGCCGTCGGCCTATCGAGTACCGCAAACAGGGACAAAATGGCACTTTCCTTTAACGGGATATCTGTTGGTATTTCTTCCTGGCCCATGCCCACAGGGCCGACGCTATCTTCCTACAAACCGAGATTAAAGACGACTCTGCCTTTAATTTCCCCTCGTCGCCTGTCGGGGGAGGAAAAAAAAAACAACAACGCCTTTTTCTTCCCTTGGGAACGGAGCGGGTTCGACAACCGGACAAGGAGACGGACGAGATTCGAGAACCCTGACTTCACTTCAACTTAACCTAGACGATGTTCAAACGGCGTACGGGATATCGATTCGTCTACCGCGCCGGCGGCCAGACCTGAGTACCGTCAGATCCAACGACAACAATAGTCAATTTAAAGAGTAAAACTGGACGTTTTACAAGACCTTTTTTTCTATTTACGAATCTTATTCGTTCCACCAATACACAAGAGATAAAAAGGAGAAAAATGACCTGTGAAAAATGAAAAGAAAAGAAAAATGCAAAATAAAACTGAATAATACACATACAGAATAATCGATAGTTCCTCCATTAGTTCGTAATAAAAGTACTTTCATGTACGAGTTTCGTGTCGTGCTTTTACCTGCGACTTCGTCTACGCGAGACTGTTTTAATGAACATTTCTAATGCGATGATTAGTAGATACAGATAGGGATGGAATTTCAAAAAATCATTTCTTAGCCGCTATCCATGTCATTATAGGATTGCACGTCGAAATTTCAGCCCTTTAGATCCAACGGTTCGGTCTGTGTGTTGTCTGCCAGTCAGTCACGAACAGTTTTATATATATAATTAGTTTAGAATAAAACTTACCCGTTCTGTTTTTCAATGGACGTGGAGATATTTAATTGTGTATAGTTATGTTTTTGTGTTTTGTTTGAGTGTAATTATTAGTGTCAGTAGTGTTCGGTGGTGTAGATATCATTTACATTTAAATGTCTTCACATTTCATACTGCGCCCTTTTAAAAATTATACCCGGTCTGTGTTTATAGAATCTGTTCTAGTTGAATTTATTCTTCAGTTGCATTGTACCATTGCACTTCCTCCTTTGGGTAAATGTAGCGCCACAGTTTGTTAATAGGCGCAACTGGTGTCACCTCTGCTTCCTTGCAGGATCTGCATGTTCCGTTTTGAGTTATACCAATCTTCTTTAAAAATTCATTTAGTTTCCAGTGTCCCGTTAAGAATCCTTTAAGGATTCGCAATTTTTGTCCTGCCTTCGTTATGTTATTTCTCTCCTTACAAACTTTATTAGGAAGGATTGTTTATGTCCAATGAGTGAGTTCCATTGTTCCTTCATTTTCCTTCTGAGGTGCTCATTCATAGTGTGGGTTCTTATGCGAAAGAAGGGTTCGGGTCCTGTCAGCAGTACACGGACCCCTTTTCTTGCAAGGGTGTCCACTTTCCTGGGACGCACTGGTGATGTGATGGTCAAATATCACCATTTCCCTTCCAGTAGTGTATCTGTTTAGGGGCGATGGCAGAAAATTAATAAAAGCACCCCATTTGGTTAGATTATTAATACAGTGTATAGATGGATGGAATAATATCGATTTAACAATTTAATTAGAACTAAGATAGATTATAGTTTGGTTTGGAGGTGAAATAACTTAGCTCCATGGCCTCCCTAGGAGCCTAACCGGTAGGGAGCGATGATCTCCTGGGCATCTGGCTCAAGGGTATGTTTTATAAACACTAAGGTCAGCACACTCCTATCTGGGAGAAAGCTCGAATAATATACATATACAATAATGAAATAACAAATATAAAACAAATCAAACGCAATTGCCAGGATTCATTTTATTAATATTAAGCTCTTAAAAGAATTAAGAAAAGGTAAAAGGTGCCACCATTTAAAGGAAATTTAAGTAACATTTCATATGAAAATCGTTTAAAGGTCATTTGTATAAAGTACGGTCATTGTCAAATAAGGCAGATGTTGCGTGTCAATAGAAATAAAAAGTGTTTCGTCTGTTATTGTCTGAAATAACTAGAATTTGTCATCTGTAAAAGGAAGGCGGCCGGGATCCGTTTCGCTTTCGTCCGAGTCGAATTTCCCGCCATCTGTAAATGGTTCGCCTTCACGTTGGCCAGCCTGCGCCCCCTCCCCGGCGAAAGACGTCCGACGGCAGTAATGGAGGATATGTTTTGATTCCCTCCGATCGACGTCGGATATTTTATCGCGAATACCTTTCCGTTGGAATTTGAGTTTGATCGCGTCCCGCTTCACCGAGGGAGGAGTTTCATTTTCGAGAGTAACTTGACCGACGAGTGATTTCGCCGACAAAACAGTGTAAATCCGGTATTAGCCCGTGATAGTAAAACCCTTGTGATGTGAGTGTTTGAGAAGACGACCCGCACATTCCCCCCCTGGCCGGGGGTGGCTCTCGAGAAGAAGAACGAGGTAAACCATTTTATTTCAACCCTGGCCCTTTTTTCTCCTCAAACCGAAGTGTTCTTTTTGCGTATAGATCGAAGGGATTTAGGGACGGCTACGAGAACGTAAGGAAGTCGCGTAGCGCGATTCCAAGATGGCCGACTCGGGCCAATGCCGTGTACAGCCTAGCCCTTTTTTAATAAATAAAAAAAGCCCTTTTCGCCCAGTACGTCCACGGTCGGACGAGTCTGTACGCCGTTCCTCGTTTCCACGTTTTCGAAATGACCATCCCGGCCGCTTGTCCGGATTTCCCATCCGCCCGCCGCGTTGATGCGTTCCTTTTTTCCAATTTTTTGGAGGGGGCAAAATTTTGGCATTTTGTTTAAAAAAAACAGTAAACAGGCGATTGAAAACAACAATTCAACAATAACCCTTTACATAGGCTAAAACTTCTCTTATTTTTTAAAAACAAAAATAAAAAATAAAATAAATAAATAAACAAAACAAATAATTTCATTACAAACTGATCGACTTGGCACCAGAATCAGAATAAAAATTTAATAATTATTGTTCAAAAATTGAAAAAAACCTTTTCAAACAGACCTTTTATACCTTCGCTATTATCAAAAACGAAACTAAAAAATATGTTGAAAAAAACCATAAAAATCCGTTTAAAAAAAATTTAAAATAAATTATTTTTCCTCCATATCAAACTTAAATCGTTCCGGCGTAGTTTAAGAATATGTAAGCTGTATAAATTTAGTATAACGTGTAAAACAAATTTAATATGTCAATTACACATTTAAAAAAACAAGTCAATATTGACATTTAAAAAAAAGAATAAGGTAGAGAAACAAATAAGAAAGAAAAATTACTTCCAAGGGCGTAAAAAGTAAATACCTTAAGTTAATTCAAGATAGTTTTCAGAATTTCATAAAATACAAAGAAATTAATGCGTTCTTTTTCTCTCCGTTTGTTGTGAACGTATCTCGTGATAAAATTGTCATTTATTTGGACACTGCTTTAGTGCGATCACGTCATTGTGATTAATGTTTTGTTTTGACAAAAATAAAATGGTATGATCCCGTTGAATACATATTTCATTAAAAATATACTTTTTATTTGTTTAGCGCTCAGCTTGTGCATGGTTGTGTTTCATGAAAGGGGCGTTTACAACAATTAAAACAGTATTGTCAAAATTTAAAAACAGATGAATGGTTGGAGGTTTTTGATCGATTTCATTAGTCATTAGGTGAATTTAAAAAAAAATCAGATTCACCATACCTTCAGTTTTATTAATTAATAAACTAATTTCACTGCCTTTTTCCTTTTATGCTACACTTTTCTGGCACTACATTTTTTTTTTCTGTCTGTGTCCAATTTTCAACAATTTTTGGCTTTACGTACATTATTGACGGATTCATCGTTCGAATTTTTTCCCTTTAATTTCTTTAAATCTATCCTTTTGAAAAGATCGTATTGCTTTCCTCCCATATATTTTACTATTTACGATCAATTAATTTTTTTTTTCTTTGAAATTTTTAACAGTTTTTAACTTTACTAAGACGGTTGATGAGCTTAGCATTCAAAAATATGATTTTTTTAATTTCCTCAAATTTTTCATTTTGAAAATATCGTATTGCTTTTCCGCCCATATATTTTACTATTTATGGTCAATAATTTTTTTTTCTTTAAAATTTTTAACAGTTTTTAACTTTACGTACACGATTTAGGTTTAGCATTTAAAAATATTATTTTATTTTTATTTTTTCAAATTTCTCATTTTGAACAGATCGTATTGCTATTCACCCATATATTTTACTATTTACGGTTAATATTTTTTTTTTTTTAATTTTTAACTATTTTTAACTAGGTACGTACATGATTGATAGGTTTAACATACAAAATATGATTTATTTTTTTTATTTCCTCAAATTTCACATTTTGAAATGATTGTATTGCTTTTTCATCAAGTATTTTACTATTTATGATCAGAACGTTTTTTTAACGTTTTGCTTTGAAATTTTCAAACTGTTTCTCCCAATTTTTGGATTTTTTAAACCTTAATTTTCATACCTTTATTTGAGAAAGAATTGTTTACAAATAAAACTTTAATAGTCAAAATGTAAAACAACATTATAGAAAATTTTTTTTGGTCATTCCGAGGGTTTAAAAAAATTACATTCAGTTTTATTTATTAATAATTAAAATTTCTCATTTTCTCCGTCGTTCTACAGTTTTCTGGCTATGCAATTTTTTCTCAGTTTGCTTTGAAATTTTTAAATTGTTTTTAGCTTTACGTACTTGATTGATGGGTTGATCATTCGTATTTTTTTTTTCACTTTCTTTAAATTGAATCGATATAATCTCTCTTTTTGAAAATTCCATATTGCTTTTCCCTTGTATGTTATCATTTATGGTCAATTTTTTGTGTGTTTGCTTTGATTTTTTAAACTTTATGTACATGATTGATGGGTTTATCATTCAAATTTTTTTCAATATATTTAAATTGAATTGATTTAATCTCTCTCTCTCTCTCTCTCTCTCTCTCTCTCTCTC
>CM077106.1:15292753-15328207 GCA_039619505.1 Cimex hemipterus | reverse complement strand
TTCATTGTCTCAATCAAGATCTTATATAATATATTTATTATTTAAAATAAATATTAGTTTTTTTTTTTTTTTTTTTTTTTTTTTTTTTTTTTAAACTGGGGCTTCCGACATCTACGTCATTTCAGCCCCTAACTCAGCCTATATTCTATTACCCTTTCAAACACTACATATATACATACATTAAAGTGTTATTATAATAAATTTTTAATGTCATATTTTTGTCCTATAAAAACCCCATGAATTTATTGTATTAGTAGAGTGCCAAAGTAATAGAAAATAAAATAGTAAAATACTAAATTTCGACTATGAGCTTTGGAGGGTAAAGGTAACAATGCACAACACGCAACAACTCATGAATAGTCCACTGCTAGAGCATGTTTAAAAGACCAAAGAAAAGAGGATAGGTAGACAAGGACAGCCAACTTACTTTAAAAATTTCCATGGGCTTCTACATATAGATTTACTTAATAGGAAGATATTAAACATCTTAAGTTCTATTGAAAATGTCAGAACTCCCTCTGCAAAATTCAAAGGTTCAATGAATAATTGGCAATTTTCTATTATGCTTCAAATACATCAAATTATTATCAATCCAAAATTGATATTTGTAATGCTAAAAATACAATCTTTCACAGTGGAATTTAAAAAACAACAACTCTTAGATGTTAATAAAACAATAGTTATGAATTACAATGAGCAACGGCGTGCCATTTTACAAGAGATGCAGCCAACATCTTTGATTATCATAGTTTTTGGCTATTTCATTGGTTCTGCCTGTCCAAAATTTTTTAGCTTTTAACTAACCATTTCATTGGTTTGGGAAGTCGTTGTTTTATTAAGTTATTTTGCTTTTTTTTGTGTGTGTGAGTGAATAGGAGAGGAGTAGAATATTATTATGGACTACTGCAGATCCACAGGGTGTTGGAAACTCCAGTGTCAATATTGCATAAGTATAAGATACTTCATACGTTAATGGACAGTATTGGAAATGAAATATACCTTGAAATATACCGCTATACCTTTGAAACACCAGCCATTTTTATGACCAGGGGATTTCAAATTCACTGAGCATACTTTTGCATAAGAACAAAATCTCATTTGAAACTGAAGATTCTTTAAAATCCGTTAGCCTTAAATGCAATTTTGCAACTTCTAAGGCCTTTTCTTGGATGGGGTAGATGTAGTGGTAATTTACCAACCTGAGTAGGGCAAAACCATTCAAATACATCCTGTTCTATGGCTGAATAATAACCAAAGAAAAAATCTACGAGATTTGTTCCATCATACAGTTTTTTTTAAAATGAATTTTACTTGCCTGGGTCTTTTTGGGACCGAAGGCTAACTTCTGCTTTTGGGAGTTTTAGCCAGAGTACAGTTACATTGGGAGAGTCTGCTTTATAGAAGATTTTAAAGTAAACAAACTAATGGGAAGGCACCGGGAATGGAAATTTAAGGATTTCAGTTCAAGGGATCAAGTCTGCTTTTTAGATGTGTCAATTGAGGGAAGTTAAACAAAAGTGTTCTGCTGTGGCTCGATCAACTCTGATAATCATATTATTACTGTTTTACAAAATAACACATGGACCCAAATAGGCATAGTAACCAACCAATGATAGGTAGACTAGGATAGGAGTAGATCAAGCTACAACTTTATTTTATACTTAAGACAAAAAATGAAAAATCATGCGCTTTTAATTTTTCTTTATTTTCACAAGCACATCATTGATTATAATAAAAATTGTTATTCAAACATAGAGATAAAATAAAGTTGAACTTACTTCCAACAACTGACCAGTTTTTATTATCATCTTTCAAGGGAATATAATGACGGACAACCGTGGGTACAACCCTGAGACGAGCAATCACATCCAGCAACATTCCCAACACCAACACCAGCAGCAGGTTCCCACTCTGCCCCAGCAGCACTTCCCAGTCTGCTTTGTCTGCGGGTCTACTGGGCACTCAGAGGAGTACCAGCTCAAGTCGACTCCAGGTTCAAGGACTTTGATCGCAGGTGTAGAGCTCGAGGAGCCTTTTTTCCCATTTCTCGAAGGTCATTCGCCTCCTGCAGGGTACAGACGATCTTCTCATAGAGAAACCACCTTCAGAGCGTGTTATCTCTGCTATAGTCTTCTCACACAGGTAATCAAAACTTGAATTTTTAAAAAAAATATTCTTTTTTAAATTTTAATTGCTGTTGTTTTATAGCAATGGGAGAAGTATCAGAAGGAGAATACACCACATTCGAGGCGAATCTATTGGCTCAAAAGGGTCGACAATGGTCCTTACACTGGTGCGGAGGTCGGTTCTCAGGACTACCCCTCTCCAGACATCATGGGTCACATGTTCAGGTGTGATATAGTGCATAATCTGATGTTAATTAATCTTTTTAATCTTTCTTTTTAATTTCTCAGGGATTCTGGAATATCAAGTCTAGAGGAAAGTACGCCTAACTCATTTGACCCACGTCAATCACCGTCCATATCTGCAGCAAATGGCGGCAGCTCAAATCCAGGTAATGCTAGTAAACTGTACACTGCTTTAAATATTCTTTATTCCTTTAAGTTTTTATTTTTCATTTTTTCTTTTTTCTTTTTTGTTTTTTTGTTGCCTTCCCCTTCTCCCAAACACCTCTTCAAACATCTATATTCAGGGAGTTATACAAGCTCAAGCGGTACCGATATTTTAGATCTTTCGATGCCGAACAAGAACTCAAAAACTCAGGTCTGCTATGTCTGTGGTGAGGAATACTCAAGAGGTTCATTGGCTCATATTGGTTAGTAAATAAGTTATTTTTTGTAGACTTTTTTAAAATAATTTTTTTCCTTCAGGTGCCAAGCCTCTTTCGAATCAACCTTATTTCCCATCGTTGATGCTCCATTCAAGACCTCCTAGGTCGCGCCCGATGGATTCTACAGGCCGTGTTCTTGCTTGTGCTCCATGCCAACAGCATCTCCTTAACCAGTGGAATGCGTACCAGGCAAGCAACGTAGCACACAATGATCGCCATTACACCCTGAGAAAGCGTTCTTCACCGGCACAGGAGACTTTCGTGTGCTATACCTGCGGTCTTGAGTACCCATCTAGTTCTTCACGGACCATGCACACACAGCCTAACTCAAACGGGGCGATTTATTATCCATTTATAGCAGGTCTTGGAACTCCGTTGAAAGCGAGGCCGATCACGCCTCAAGGCAGTGTGGAAGTTTGTAGCATTTGTTACAAGTCGATACCACAAAAGCACCAAGGTTACCCAAGCCCACAGCAGGACAAGAAGAAATCTGATATAAGGTTTAAGCCCTACGAAATGAAGCCTGCTCCTAAATCTGAAGATTACCCAAGTTCTAGCACTTATTTGTGCCCTAGTTGTATGCTTTTAGTACCAAGAAATGAGACTGATTGGGTGCCAACTGCCCCAGAAGGAATAAATTCACATGCTATGCATTTCCCATGTCTTCGTCCATTGCTATCAACTGCTGATTGTGTTGATTCAACTGGGAGAGTTTTAATATGCAATAAATGTCTTGGTAGGCTTGCCACTCAGTGGGATCTTATGGAAGCAGAAAGAGTTCCTCTCGAAGCGAGAAAATACGAGCTTCCTAGGAATGTGAGTAATGGTAGTCCAGTCCTTCATCAAGGGTCATCTATTTATTGCTTCCTTTGTGGCCTCCATTCAGATTTGACCCTTGCAAGAGTAATATACTCAAGACCCCAAGGCAGAAATGCTCCGTATTTTCCTGCTCTTCTTCGTCACCAAAGTCAGTCAAATACCGAACAACTGCGAGAAGATGGGTCTGCACTCGTGTGCACATTTTGTTACCATACTGTATTAGCTCAGTGGCGGAGAAGTCCAAACATAAGCCCTGAGACTAAGCAGTACAACTGGCATGATTATATCTGCTACGTATGCGGCATCACAACATATCGGAGACGAGTACGGGCGCTCCCTGTGAAGGACTTTCCCTTTCTTCGATATCATAGGCAACCGGAAAGGTCACTTCTTCTTGAGAATGGTGATCTTGCCGTAGTCTGTCTAGACTGTTATGAGACACTAAGGTCACAATCGCTTGAATATGAGCGCTGGGGTCTGCCACCGGATAAAAGACAGTATAACTGGATTCCACAACCTCCACCACCAGAAGACTCACCAGATGTCCTTGTCGCCAGGTTACCATCGGGCCACCGCCATGGCAATGCTTCTGTTCGTATTATGTTCCTACCGTTAATTTAATAACAAGGATATTGAAATAACAATAAATATATTTTGTTAACAGGTTTCATCATCTATTCCTCCGAGCAGATCCACATCAGTACAGCCAAAGAAAGCGATTCCAAATCAAGTGAAACCACCTGACAAGCGAGTCCCACAAGTGTCGAAACAACTCGAAGGACCGTCACCGAAGGGGAAAAGCAGCCAGCGCTCAGCCCAAGCACAACTCCCTTCGACTCCCACACCTCATCCTCAACAGGGTCGATCTTTCGCTGCGTTCCTCCGCAACCTTGCCAGCAAACAAAGTTCGGAAATTGAAGAGAGAACAAGTCCAAAACGAGCACCCCCGCAACTTCTACGACCTCAGTCTCCACCTAACAACAAACTTCATGAAAAGGATACTGCACCACGCAGCGGGTTTCAACCGTACAGGCCACAAGATTCAAGAATGCCCCACTTGAGCATACCTATCGAGTACCCTTACCAGCACTTGTACCCACAACACGTCTACAGGTAAATTTTTCATTTTACTTTATTTTTTTTTAAAGAAGGTATCAAGATAATTCAGTTTCAAATGACTTCTATATTTTATTAGTATTAATAAATATGTCCATTATTTTAAAGGCTAGAGGAACAACTTTACCTAGAGCGTTGTGGGCTTGGTGTATATCCGCCTTACCATGCTCCTGCTTCTTTATACCCCCTTATGCCATCACCACTCCTCTTACCACCAGCGTCTCTCCACGAGCGTATCAAAATAGAAGAGGAGCACAGGCTACGAGAACAGGAGAGACGTGAAAAGAGTAAAAGAAGCCCGAGAGCATCTCCTTCGCACTCCACTGATTCCAGAAAAGCTCTCCAGCAGCCACAGGTACAACCTCAACATCAACAACATCAGCAGCCACAACAACAACAACAGCAGCAACAACAACCACCACCACCTCGATTTGTGAGACCATTTGAGGACTACCCAGGGCCCCAACGTCGCCCGAGCCCACCTCCACAGATAACAAAGGTTGAGGAAAGAACTTATGATGTTGCAGTTTCTATTGTGGATCAATATTTACAGATCTGGCCTGCACGTACTTCATCACCGGTAATTTTTCAAAATAAAGATTTGCCGTGTGAATTTTTTGGTTCTTCATTATTCTGAGATTTTTAATGAGAAAATTTATTTTATTTTAATCTAATCATTGTTTCTTTTTGCAAGGTTTTCTCATGGCTTGATGAACAGAAAGCACGAGGAGAACGGACTACACCATCTCCGAGTTCACCTGACGGTCCAACATTAGATGGAGAGAAGCAACCGCTTGTAGATGTCGAGCCTCTTATACTCTCTGGGCCACCTGCACCTTTGGAGACTGCCGAAGACAAATTGACCTCCCTCAGATCATTCGGACTTGTCACTGCCAGGGAGAAATCCGGTAGATAATTTGATTTGATCATTTTATTTCGTTTTATATTTCGAATTGTTATATTTTGTTATTGTTTATGGTTCTTTCCCCTCCAGATGTGGAGCTTGGCAAACTTCTGCGAATGAGGGTTCTGCCCGAGATGATAGTAGAGCCTTCAGAAGCAGAGGAGACAAGGCCAGAGTCGCCTGTAGACCTCCCCATACCCCGTCCAATGGTTGAAGATCTGGGTGATATCAGGTGTAAGGTGGATTTTCTCAACAATCTAGGTCTTACATTCTTTGAGAAGGAACGTGCTCAAGGTGATATAAATTTCAATTTATATTTTACCAGTTGTCATTTTTAAAATGTTCAATGTTTTATTTTTTAATCAGAAAGGGAAATCATTTGGGCAGAAGTTCTTTCAGAGAGAAGGCGGAAGGGTCGGATTAACCCGCTCCTCGTCTATTTCGAGTCGTGCCAAGATTCCTTTGACAAGCCCCTCGAAGACACCGAGATTGTCAAATGGCAAGGAATCGAAGCGATAATAGAGTCCTATGCTAACTATGATATCGGTGAGTGAACTCCCAGTATTTATGATATGATTATGCTGATCCTATTTTTCTTTTTTTAAATATTCCAGAAAGAGAAAGGGAAAGGGAGATTTTAAAAAAACAGTTGGAGTCGAACGAATGTTTATATTCGAAACTGAGGGAGGAAGCAAAACAGCTCGAATCACGCCGAATGTCTCTCAAACACCTCTCGGAAAAACTGTCATCGGAAAGGGCCGATATTGAAGGGAAAATTGAGAACCTCAGGAACCTTGCCATGAGACTTGAGTCTTAACAATTTACTTTTTAATTTCTCTTTTAATTAAAACGACAAAAAATTTTTTCTTTATTATTTCATTGAGAAGTTCAATGTATCATCAAACCGGTTAAACATGATCAATTACATTTTGCTATGTTAATGTCTTTCATGTTTGAATATAAAAAAGTCATAAAGTATGCATTGACCTTGTTCGTGTTCTCAAATACTTGTTACATTAAAAATATTACTTGAAATAATATTATCACTAACGAGGTGATAAAGGTACTGTTAGAAATGAAATCAATAAAAATGTACCTTGTAACAGACATTCGCATCTTTACTTTTAATTAGGGAACACACCTGACGCTACACAATATGATGCGACCCGAAGCAACCTGATGGAAATCCAATTTTCCAAAAAATTGTATCACCCCTGTGCACATCCACACAAAATTCCCCTGATCAAATTTTTGTCGAGTAGCGTTGATATGTATTTCTATTGTTACATCGTTACAACGTGCTTATTTTAATGTAAACCAAATTGAATGATATCTAAAATTCATGATTTTTATAAAAGTTATTTAATTATGATGGTTCGGCAAAAAATTTATCCAAATGATGGAATACTATTTATTCATGAACAAACAATTTATTATATGGTTTTGCTCATAATAATGGATTAAGAGGAAAAGAGGAGTTACGTTGTGATATACGCTATACGACTATGCTGTGCTCTTGATTTTGAACAGGTGTGCACATGAGACAAGGCGTCGGGAGCGTCAGGTCATGTCGCGTCGTGTTGCATCAGGCACGTGTGCTCCCCGCTCTACTCTAAATTTTATGTCATGAATTTCTACAGATTTTACCTTGAAATCAAAAATGCCGTCTTACATTTTCACGATCATGTGATAACAAATTACTACGTATTTAAATACGTGAATAATACAATGCTTTTTGAAGCGTTAAACTGATCGACCTTACAGTGCATACTTTTTGACGGTTAATATCAATTCTAACATAAAACGATGAAAGAAAAACGGCAAGCCTTTCGGGAGGAAAATATTCCTTTTGTGTTGACCATTGTGAATTATTTTTTAAAATTTTAATTTTTCTAAAATAAGATAAAGTTACCATTTATCAACTTTCCTTATTTTATAATTAATTTCACCATTGAATTTTGATTTAGTGGTAATAGCTTATTATTTATGTAAATATACTATTAAAAAAGATAATAATAATAATAATAAAAACCAAAGCCTTTCTTAACTAAAGATAATTCACTTCCCCCCTCCAGAAAATTAGTTTTTTATTTAATTATTTTTGTAGCTCATTAAATTCATTGTATTTAATGCCCCTTTGAATCCACAATAAAGGAAAATAAATGCAAAACATTCCTTTAACATTAATTTAATTTTTTTTTTTAAAGAAAAAGGATAATTTTCATTAATTTGATATGATTTATTTATTCTTTTATTTATAATTAATTTATCCTGATTGACTTGTAATTATTATAGATAAGTGACTATTATTAATTATAAATTTATACAATATATACCTGCATTTATACATAAAATATATATGTATACATATTATATTAATGAAGAAAAAATGAAATAAAACAGTTTATATATCATTATAAATATGTAAATAGATGCGAAAAAAAATTTTGGTCGAACCTTTTTAGGTCTTGTGTTTTCTCAATTGGGAAAATTTAATAAACATGTGATGTGTTCAAGATTTGTATTTCAATTGTAAAATATCGATTATTGAACATTAATTATATTTAATCGATGATGATTAATTTATATATATAACAACCCAAGAGTAAAATAAAAAAAATATCCAAAAAAAAATGTGGTTCAATAAAGAAAGTTTTGAACAGTTTGTATTTGTGATTTTCTTGTTTTTGTTTTTTTAAACTTTCCCCCATACCCTCTGAATTTAAACGTATGTGCGAGAAAAATTTTAGACAGAGAAAAAATTATGAACTTTGACCCAAAATTTCCACCAATGAAGGATTAATGAAAAAACAACATTTATTCAAGTGTAACGTTTGCCTTTCTTTCTTACAAACACAATTTTCATTGAGTTTTGCAAATTCCAACTATTAGCAAAGTCAAACGAGCCCGGTTCGAAATTGGGCACAAAATCAATTCGGAATCGTCGTGATAAGGGCCATACAACCGCAAGCCGTACTTACACATCACACCTGAGATAAGATTAGCTCCTCCCTTGTTGGTTTTAAAGGACCGAGTTTTTTCCTTTGCTAGATTCTACACGTCACACTTTCAGTCTTTACAAGAGGAAAAAAATGCCCTTCTGTTCTGATTTATGTCAGGGTTTGCTCGCCAGCACAAGAGAATGTAAGTAAAAAAAAAATTATATTTTTGTGTAAGCAAAACTATTGTGTTCAGTATACTTTGACAAAATATTTATTTTTCTTCCTTATTGTAAATTTATTTTTTATGAACCCTCTTATTTGAAGAACTTTTTATGTTAAATATAAAAGTTTATTATTTTTTAAATTATTTTACCTGTATTAATGATAGATAATTTTAAATAATTCACTTGGTATTTATAATAAATAAAACTTGATTTGTAAGGCAATTGAAGTCTTAATTATTTTATTAAAAACAAAAGAAATTAAGCAGGTCAAACCTAGAAAAAGTACAATTAAATCTTGAACATTGAACATGAAGAACCGACGAGACAGATTAAACCGGTGAGAGTAGAGAGAGACCAGAATGACTGGAGAAACTTACAAAAGGACTCTATTGAATAGAGACAAAAAAATAAAACAAAAACAACTCTTAGACAAAACATCAAAGATGGCCAAATACTAAAAACTGTTGATGAAATAGTAACATTCAGTTTGGGGCTGAAATTGACCAAATGTAATGATAATAATGAACTTTTAAAACTGCGAGGTGAGATGAACTGTAACTAGTTAGCTAGGTTTGCCAAATTGTCACTGTGCATCAATCTGCCATCTTTGTCTTTCTATATGTACTTCAAAAAAAAAAAATTAATTTTTGGAATGTTACAATAGTTTGATAAAACAATATATATTGGATTAAACTGTGTTTGTACAATTGTTTTAAAAGGGGCGTCGGTGGCCGCAAGGTTCAGTCTTTGACACAGCGCTCATCACTGTAAGGTAAAGGTCACAGGTTCGAATCCAGCGGCCCTGCATTCGAACCCGTCATACTTACAAATGGGCTTTTTTCCAAAACACCGGCACCCTGAGGGGGTACCCACTGCTATTGCAAAAAAAAAAAGTAAATAAATAAAAATACAATTGTTTTAAAAAGAACAAGACCACGGATGTTGGTGGTACAATATAATGCATCTGATATGAAAAGCCCAAGAATATTAATACTAAGACCAGGATTGTCAGAGATGATCAAACTACCTTTTTGTATTATTTAATTATGCAATTGTATTTAAGTGTCACAGATAAATTTGTTGTTTAATTTTATCTTATCATCCTGGTTCATCTAATCTCGCTGAGTTTATCTGTCAGAAGGTTGTTTTCAACATTTGGTAATTTCCGATTGTAGGTTAATTAGTGTTGATACACTGTCAAGGGACACAACCGACATAGAAACACCCAGACCGACCACTAAAGACGGTGAAGTGATAAAAGCGTCTAACAGACCAAAACAGTAAAAATAGGCAGCCCAGGAAGATCATTTTCACTGAGCTCTTTTACCAAGTATCCATACCTACAAACCTTCTGCTGGTGATTACCAAGTGGTGTGAGAAAAGGCATACCAGGTCTGTTAGGAGTGTTTCACCATTTGGTTTTCTCCATAGTGGGAGTCGATACTTCGCTAAAAAAATACCAAACTAACATAATAATGTGCAGATCAACCACTGAAGATGGCGAAAATCCAAAGCACATCTGTTAGACCAAAATTGGTGAAAATGTTCATTCTGGGCTGAATTTCTCACAGTTTTGGTCTGTCAGAAGTGTTTCAGTATTTAATAATTTCCAGGGGTATTCTTAGTATGGATACCTTGTCAAAGGACACAAATGATACAACATACAGACCAACCACTGAAGATGACAAAATTGCTAAAATGTGTCTGACAGACCAAAAATGTGAGAAAAGGCATACCAGGAAGATAATTTCTGCTGGTTTTGGTACGTTAGAAATATTTCAGCATTTGGTTTTCTCCAGAGGTGGGTGCTGAAAGCTTGTCAACGGACCTAACTGACTTAATAACAGACCTACCACTGAAGATGAGGAAAATCCAAAGCGCGTCTGTTATTTTCATTCTGGTCTGTATTTTCTCACTGTTTTGGTCTTTCAGAAGTTCAGGATTTGGTAATTCTATCGAAAGGTTTGTTATGCAGGGCATAAAGTGTGGTGCTATTCTTATGGAGTCATATCGGTGTTGTACCACCATAAGAATAGCACACTTTATGCCCCGAAGACCTGTATAAAGGTCGAGACGTCGGCAAAAAAAAAAAAAAAGAAAAAGTAAGAAAAACGGTATTTTTCTAAACTACATCATTCTTGACCGCTCCTCACGACTTAAACAAATTACTAAACCAGAAAGTTGATAGATGATCAAATTACACCGAAAAATTTTTCAATCAAAAATATTTCCATAAAATATGTATCACACATCTGAATGCCCATGATGGAACAATAGCAAATAAGTAAACCAATTTTTGTAGGTATGTCTGCTCCCCTGACGCGGAAGAAAATGATGGTGCTAGGGGGCATCATAGTCTTCCTCATCATATTCATCATAATCCTCATCGCTACTTTGTCGGGCGGCGACGACGGAGGAGGAGGAAGTCCCCAATTCAAAAAGGGAGGTGACGTTATATTGAAAGTCCCACTCGTCGTCGGGTAAGGGTCCGAAGACTCAATTTCTTCGTTTTTGTTGTTTAATATGTTTAAATTAATGATTAACTAATATGACTCAGTTTATTTGATTGATTGGTTTTGTTATAAATAAGTATTTCTTGTAAGAACTTCTAAACTTAAATGTCATAGAGGTTTGTCATACTGACCATTGCTGTTCCGGCTTTTGTTTATGTTAAAACATGGTTTATATTTGAAATTATGACTTGTCTTCAAAGGCGGAACGGGCTTCCTTACCAGCTCAAGACTAAGTTGAACGACCAGCTCAAGAACGTCAACTTCACCCAACGTCTACCCGATGGCGATCCATCACCGATGAGAACCGGTCACGTCGGAGTACAGATCTGGACGGTCGGTGTCAACTGCACTGCGACACAGTACAAAGACACAATTCCTCAGATTCTCGAACAAATCGACGTACTCAAGAGGTACGCGAAGATCATGAACTTCACGATTGCCACAGAACCGACAGGTAAACCAAACAGAATCGAGTATTTTTATATTTAAACACGACTGTTTGTCAATTTGTTGATTAAATCGATCACATTAGAGGATTAGTCGCCTCGTGTTAGACCTTGATCATCCAGTTAGTTTATTTCATATCCCATCGCATGAAAAATACACTGACAGGCAAACAATTCCACCCAATTGATTTTTTTTTCAATTGTCTCATTGTTTTGATCAATAAATATTTGTTTATACTATGTTTTAAATTTGGAATATCAATTAGACGTAAACACACAAAATCCTTAATCCAAAACAAGGATAAAGGATTTTTCAATGTTTATTTTGTCGGAGTATAAAATGTTTATTCAGTCCCATTTGATTCTGAAGCAATAAACTGTTTAGTTTTCCTTTTTGTTTTCTTAATTTCAACTTTTAACTGAAAAATGCCACTTAGTTCTGAGGATGTCGCGCGTGGTGTGGCACTTATTGATGATGGACGCTCCATCAGGTATGCGGCTGTTGCCATCGGGCTGCCATACGAAACACTCCAAGACCCGTTAGAAGTTTTCGAGAAACTGGGTCCTACCATAGAAGGCTCGGTTCTGGATGTACTATGGTATGCGAAATCGGCATCTTACATGCGATTCATCAGCTGCAGGACATCTTACGGCAAATTTCTGAACGCACTGCTCGAAGAAGATGAAATCAGTATGGACTGTTGGCTTTTCGCCCCGTAAGAGGACCAGAATTGACCAGAACATTCGGAGTTGTACGGCTCTCATTTGCTCGAGAACACAACCATTGGTCTTTGGACGATTGGTCTGCTGTACTTTTTACAGTTTAGTGTAGATTTGCGCTACGCTTTCCAGATGAACGTGAAAGACGGAATGAAAGGTACGAAGCTGCAGTTTTTCCGCGAGCCGACCAACGTAGCTCAGTGATGGTTGTGGGCGGGAATTTCGACAGTGGAACGCAATAGGTTATTATTTCATTTTACAATAGAAGATGTATTGCTCCCAAAAATGGGAACGAAGTACTCACAGAACAATTTATAAAAAAAAAAAAAAATTTGCTGTTTCTTTTCGAATTAAGATTATAATCCTAAACCACAATTTCATATTAACAAGATTTTCCGTTTGAAGGGATTCGGTTAATCTAGGTCATGACATACAATTACTCTTAATAAATTATTTAACGATTTATATAAATATTTACAAAAAGTTCGTGAAAGGAAAATCCGACGATAATGGGATTTAATTGGCGTTAAAAATCTTTATTGCAGACAAATGAGAAAACCAGGTCAGCCAAGGAAACGTACTGAGAAGATCGATTTTTAAAATTATATACATCCCTAATTGTGTTAACTTTATTATTAATAATTGAAGAATTGTTTTTTAATAGATTTGAATACCGCAAAACCTGGGAGTGTGGTGGGTCTGGTGGGACTGGACGGCGCATACGTGCTCGACTCTCGCCCAGCGATGCTCCGCACATATCACGACCTCGGGGTCCGCGTCATCTCGCTGGCCAACACTTGTGAAACTCCCTGGACGAAAATGGCCGGTCCGAACGTGTTGAGCCCTTTCGCAAAAGCGGTCGTGGAAGAGGCGAACAACCTCGGAGTCATGATCGATCTCACCGGGACGAGCAAGGAGTTGCAGCTGGCGGTTATGAACGTCTCGAGGTCTCCTGTCGTATTTACGGCTTCCAATTACAACGATGTCGTCAAAAACAGTCTGAATGTTGGAAACGAGACCCTCGACCTAATAGTAAGTGAATGTTTTTAGTCTGATGGTACCATGGTATGGCCTGATGTCTAGGAGGTTCTAGCAGTCTAGGAGCTTCAAAGGGAGATCTAGGATAGAATCTGAATTAATGGATTAAGCTGAAATTTACCTCGAACTCCAAGTGCATAGGGCATTGCAGTCATCACTCCTTACAAGAACGACTACTTACACGTACTTGTTTGATTTATTTTTTATATTTCAGAAAAAAACGAACAGTTTGCTCATGATCTCATTGTCCGAAGAGCAGATTTGCACCAAGGACCAAACGTGCAACATTGATCAGGTGGTCGGTGAGTAGATCTATTATTTAGAATCTATCTAAGGTTACCATTCTTTTCTTTGTAGCCATGTTCGCCGCATTGAAGACCCGCGTCCAGGCGAAAAATCTGGGAATTGGAGGAGGATTCGGGTACGATGGGAAGAGGTAAGCAAACTTTTTTTTTAAGGATTTGTTGTTTATATCTCTATCCACTTTCTTGTGCTCCCGAAAGGATTTTTGGTCTGATTTTGACTAGAAACAACCGCATAAAAATTGGTCAGCCCAAAAATGGCAATAGAGAATCTGATCTTTAAGTTTATAAAATTATCAATTTTTTAAAATTTTGGTTTGACTTATTAAAATTTTTTTCAGCTTCGCTGTCACCGGCGCGACGTCGTTTTCAGCACTTTTTGATTCGCTCCATTCTACAGGTCCAAAGTTCAGCTTTGAAGATCTGAAATTGATCGCGTATACAAACTTCGCGAATCTGTTCAGATCCGTCAAAAACAAAGTAAGAGGATTTGCCCATTTTTGTTTTGTTAATTTATTTCAATTATTAATTTTTTTTAAAGGCGAATCTTAAAGCGGATCCTCTAGAGTTCTACGTGCCCAGCACGGATTACCCTGACGGTGCCATGAAGTGTATCTCAGATTTCGATATTAGGTTTCCAAATTCTACTAAACCGACTGAAAAGCCCCCCAAACAATTGGACTGAATAAAAAAAAAATCAGAAACAATAAACTTTTCCGAGATATTAAAAATAATAATAATTCATACATATCTGAAAAGAGTGCGTCGAAGTATATGCCATATATGTAAGTTGGGTTGAAAGACCAGTTTGGAAAAAAGTATTTATTTTGTGTACACTGTTATGAAATCTTTTGTGGACGAGATTTCCTTCGAGCACCAGAGTTTCCATTCTTTCGGTATGTTCGAGTCAAACGGGGTCGGCATTGAGTACCTGTTTCGAAAAACAATAGCAAATTAAAATTTACAAACAAAGTAGTACAGTCATGATAATTTTCTCTCTAGCGTGTTCTCACATTTTTACGAAGGCTAGATTTAGAAGTGGTCCAAAATTAAAATCTTAATTGCCTACAGATAAGAGATATCTCAAATATTTGTTTTAATAAACCTACAATCCACATTTCGTTCCAATGTTAGCTTAAAGTTACAAATTTTAAAAGATTTATAATAAAAAAAATAATTATTTAAAAAGAAAAATGTCATCGTACAATCTTTCAAATGTTTATATATGACATTTGACATTTATGTCTATAAGCAGTAGACAAGAAACCTACACAAAACTTCATTTATTATGTATTGCTTTCGACCGATTTTAATTTTTTTAATTAAAAATTTACCAATTTTTCATTTTTATACCAGAAATTTTAATTCAAGTTACATTAGGTAAACAGTAAGCTGTGATTAAAAGGGAAAACATCACAAAAAACGCATAGACCAACGATTGTAAATAGATTGAAAAGCCAGAACAAGCGAGAACCTTACCAGAATGATAAATGATCAAGATAGTTTATAGTTGCAAAAACAGCTCTGTTTAGATGAGTAATTTTTAAAGCTAAGTCAGTAATAGAGGTCCTAGCAAGTACTACCAAAGAACCTAGCACCTAATCTGCTGGTATTGTCTGTCTGATGTGTTTCAACATACGCCGATTCCAAATGATAGGTGTTGATAACTTGTGATAAATGACAAAATACGTACAGGCCAAACACTGAAACGCACTAATGACAGGCCAAACCGACGATAAGAGAGAGTCCAAGGTAATCAACATTTCAAGCAACATATGCTAGTAGTTACAAAACATGTTCAGATGTATAGTCCATAAAACTAAGTAGGTAAAATACAGGACTGCTGCAACCTTGCACCTATCTTGCTGGCCAGCGGTCGTTTGTTGGTAGCCGGTACATTAGACACAACGGACAAAATAACACGTATACAAACCAACGACTGAAGATGGCAAAACGCTCAAACGATCTGACTATCGGCACTAGCGAAAATAGGCTAGGGTGAGAGATGGATAAAAGGTTATAAGGAGTTCGTTGCAACCTTGTGCACTTGGACCAAAATTCGTCTAGAGTACTCCATCAAGCTTAAAGCTTTTTACCATGTCCCAAAGCTTTTTAAGGTCTCCAGAATCCACCAAGCCTTTGTTTTTTTCTCCCAGGAGTAGGAATTCCAGCCTGCATAGGCCTTCTGACAGTAGAGAACATGTTTGAGTGCGTGTTTATTAGTGGGAGCGGCGAGGAGTGATGATATAAGTGCCACCATTGCCTCTCTAGCAGTATGTGTTTAGGGTCGATGGGAATTAAGGTTAGATTATTTACAGCTACATAACAGGTTGGGTGAACTCCATGATGTACAGACACTAAGAAGTACATCAGGGGGTGAAAGTCCGAATAGAGATTATGTTCCACTGTTTCTTCTCTTTTCTGGAAATAGCTGCACAGGCTTGTTACTGCTGATCCGACTCTGTACATATGCCCCATGAGTTTGCAGTGCCCATTTCCTAATTTTAGGAGTAACTTTAGACACAACAGATAAAATAACCGGATCAACCTCTACCAACGTTTAAAATAGCAAAATGCCCAAACGCAACCAGCGAAAATTGGGAGCCCCTAATGATAGATGGTTAAAAGGACTCCACCTCAAACAACCTTGAACAATGCGACCAATGTCGATCTATCGTATAACCTCCAACATATTCTAAACTATTCGTTACTCTTAACGCTGTTTACCATACCCCAAAGCTACCATTTGTTAAGGGGCTTTGCTTTTCCAAGATTAGGAATTTCAGCGTGGATAGGCAGCACTAACAAAGGATATTTCCGTTATTCTTCTTCCTGGCAATAACTGCACATGCCTGTGCTGCTCCGCGTCTATTCATATGCCTCAGGACTATGCAGTGTCAACGTCCAAGGATTAGTAGTTGTGCCGTTAATTTTTGTAATGATTCTTTAAGGAACTTTTCCCATGCCTGTGAACTGGAATCCATTAAATAGTTCCTAAAATATCCCGATAATTTCTCGCTCTATAATGTTTTTAAACTTTATCTTCTAAATGAATCCTATATAGCTGAAAAAATAACGCACAGACCAACCAGTGAAGATATGGTGAAAAGAGTCTACCAAACTAACGAAGCGCTAATCGACCAGGAAGATTACCAGCCACTACAGCTAGTAGTTTCAAAAAGACCGTACTGCATGTGCGTAGTGAAATAAAAGCTATGTGACAGCTGATAACAAAACGCACAGACCAAACTAGAATATGCCTACATAGCGAAGAATGTCTGACACAACTCAGCGAAACCAAAACAAAAGGATTTAAAGATGAAGACAGGAGTCTTCATTCTTGTCTGCGAAGAAAACCGGTTTGTCTTACCTTCCATGGCACTCAGGTCCTATGAGGATGAGGACACTCCCGGTGAAAAGGCTTAGGTATCTTAGGAAATGCTTATAATCGTTGAAATACGAGAAAAGTAAAGCGGCGTTCCCTGATTCTAGGCGGCAACGGAGGAGTTCTTCATCGGCAAAGATGTGCGCTTTGAAATTGGGTCGCGGGGTGTTCTTCCAGTAGATCCTGTCCAACTCCACCGCCATTATTGGTATGCCTGAAACGGATAAAACCAATCAACTTTGGTTCTTAGGCATAATTTAAAGCGTCACAACCTGAAATTTTTTCCAAGGCCCACTCGAACAGCCCGCTACCAGCACCTATACTGAGTACCTCGACCACTCCGAGCTCGTTGAGGGCATCCTTCAAAAAATCGAAGTCTTCCATCTTCGGCTTGGGCCAGAGTAAATAAGTAGAATTAGAGAGTGAATGCAACTCTATCGTTTCGAGTACATCTCCTGAAAAATATCAATAAATTTCAGACATTCCGGTTTTAAAATCTATTCGGGCTGATTCGAGAGAAAAACGACAACGGATTTTTTTTTTTTTTTTCATTTTATTTTTATTGTTCGCTGATTACTGTTGCCGCATTTTTGTTCCCTTAGAGAATACAAGTACGAAGACTTTTTTAAAAACTTTTAATAAAAAATAAGGACATATAGTAAGTTCTGAAAATAAGTGCTCACTCCCCTAGAATCAAAATTATTTCGAAAACGAAAAAGGAACAATAATTAAAAATAAAATTATGAATTGAAAGGTCGAATTTGGGGTTGAATTTTAAATACAGTCTGTTTTGAAACAATAATGAAATAATATTTTAATTAACTGATTCTATGAGTTTGTACATTCAAATTTCAAATTGCTCCAACAAAATTTAACTTATAGGTATATCGAATATTTCCCGTAATTTTAAAAAATATTTTTAGCCCATATTTGACCGATTTCCAACGTTTTACATTCCCTAGAACATTCTGAAATTCCTAGCCAAATTTCCTGTGTCGTAACATCTAGAATTCTTAATTATTCTGCTTTCATACCTTTCTTAAAGGCATCGACGATCATATCCAGGTTCCAGCAGTCGTTCATTTTCATTCGGGACCAACCGTGACACTGGCTCATTCAGAGTTTGTTGGACCCTTGGTCAGACGTCAATCGGCAAGGTCCTGACATCATGCCAGCCGGAATGGACATATATGCCAACCCGGCGAATAGTCTGTCCTTATGCCAGCTGGCCAAATATGTCGTAAGAAATGCATTAAATTAACATATTTGCAATTTAGAGTTATTTAAACATTCAAAACGGAGATTAGTCTACAAGGATATTTTAACTGCGAGATTAACGAACCCTCAGGGGCGTCGGTGGCCGCGAGGTTTCGTCTTTGACACGGCGCTCATCACTGTAAGGTCAAGGTCCCGGGTTCGAATCCAGCGGCCCTGCATTCGAACTCGACATACTTATAAATGGGCTTTTTTTTTTTCAAAAACACCGGTACCCTGAGGGTTTATATGACCTCTGCTGTTGCGAACCCTCGTAAAAAAGCAAACAAAAAAACCCTCGGTGTGCTGGTGGTGTCTTTACTTTGCAGTGACGAGCGCCACAATGCCTAACCATTGATTTGAGTAATAATATAATTGGTGTGTACTGTGCTCTGTACAAACCAAAGTAGTATCAATATTAAATGACATAGGGTCACGTTAACGATGCGTAGGTAACTTTTTGTTCCATAAGTTGACAAATGTTCGACACTATTTGTCGTAAAATGAAGCCAACAGGATGATGGAACGAACATAATTTCCACTGATGTATTACAATTATTATAAATTTTTTTCTAAGGGCGTCCAAGCTTGTTAATTTCAGCCTCCGAGCGCATACAAAGCATAACAACACATAGTCAATAATCGTGAGATGCGGTCTGGCGTGACGTAGGTTTAAAAATAAACACGTGCCAACGTTTCGATCTTTGTTGAGATCATCTTCAGGGCTCAAAGTGTTTTCCGAGAAAATGTGTCATTCTTTTCTGTCGTGTTGAGAGATAAAGATCGAAACGTTGGCACGATAATGTAAGTTTTACTAAAATTACACCAGACAGCATCACACGATCTCCGAATAACCATTAGATGAAAATGTTACGTCAAATCTGTTACCACAACGTGATTCCAAGCCAAAATTAACTTGGTGTTTGTATAAGACCGTTTTTTCTATAGCTAATCGTTTCCGAATTAAATTAAATGGGTGGACTGTAGAAGTTGGTACACCCTGTATACTGACACTAAAAGACAATTTAACTTAAGAAATATAATAAATGCCAAAGATCAGACTTAAAGGAGTTAAAATAAAGTGAAAACTCTTGTGGAATATTACTTTTTTTATGAATGGATATATAGGTAATTTAAAACTGAAATTAAACGATATAAAGGGTTAATTTATGTTCGTCTACTAAGCTGGCCTGAAATTCTTCAGAACAAAGTCCTTGTAGCGTAACTCTCCTTGTTGTTTAACGGAGCGTGAAATATTTGTCATCCCAATTAGAACAATCCCAGGATTTGGCAACGCCGGATGTTCAGAGGTAATTTTGGTTACGCCCTAGCACCAAAGATTATTCATTTCCCCGATTGGAAAAATAGGTACTGAAACCACATGTTGTTTGGAAACCAAATTTCTTATCGTTGTTTATAATTTTTGTTTTTTTAAAATGTTCTTTGATACAGTGAACAGAGAATGTCATCAGGTAAAAAGATGTGTGGATGGCAAATATTGAAAGAACAGTCGTGCGGAAGACGAACCAATCAAGTTAAGCTGTAGTTTTGCTTTTTCAATATTTATATTCGCCGCACAAAGTGAATGGTCAAAATCGATGAAATTGTCGGCAATTGGTCTAGCCGATGCATCATTAGGAAGACGTATTGTTTTTACTGATCGAATTGGTCCAGTTTTGAAATTGTGCTCCTCGATAAGGGTTTGCTGTTTTCCGCCGTCGACAGGCTGCTTCTCACGTTTATATCGAATTGGAAGAAAGTGAAAGCAGTTCCGCACCTCGGAGAAGAAGAGACTTTCATAACTTTCTCCCTTCTTCGCTCGAGTAAATTCCCACTTGAAATAGACACTCGTCGGTCCTCGAGACTTCAGTTTGCCGTGGTTCGTTCAAAGGTCTTCAACGGAGTCTTCGGATCGAGACTGGGATCCAGAGATACAGATCGAAAGGTGAGTCGCTCCAGTATTCCTATCGAGGAAACTCGAAACACAGAAGGGATTAGCAAAAGGAGAACAACTAAAATACAAACAGTTTCAAAAATGTAGAATATCGTCCTCAAGTTAGGAAAGAAATGGTTCTTGACAACTTGGAGATCGCGTAAAATCTTGAGATCAAAATATGAAAATTATTCACAAAATTTATTTCAGAATCTTTTTAGGATTAGGCGTTTCTTTCGACTTGATAAAAATTTTTATTACGCGTCAATACTATACAGAGATAGCATAGAGTTTGTTCAATTACTAATTCTATTACCGTAAAATAACGATTTAATTTAAAATTTTAAACATAATGATAAATAATTTATGCTAAAATTTTCTTTTGTAGAATTCTTTTATAATGTTCAGGTTTAATTGGAGAATTTTTGAATATTAAATTTGAGAAGTAAAGCCGTGTAGTTTTTAAAAATCGTGTTTAAATGTAAAATTCACAAGGGAGGATAAAAAAGTGAAAATTTGCCGTAAAAAGCTCGTTGTTCGTCCAGACTCGTTTCGCTTCGACGCCATCTCCAGTGGAAATCGTCTAGTCGACGAACTTTCCCACTTTCCCTTTCACCAGGAACTGAAGAAACAGCCCATTTTCACAAGATGTACGGTTTTTTAAATTGCCCGATAAATTAATTTTAATAGGTTTTGACATGCCCGACCAAATGTTGAGTGGTGAGCTGAAGGAGCTGGCGTTCAAGGACCTCCGCGAGGATGACACCGTCAGGGAAGAGAGCCTGCGTCAGATCAAAGACTGGATCGAGAAAAACCCCGACATTAAGTATTGCCGAACAGGTAAATAAGCCTAAAATGTAAAGAAACGGCTTTAATATATATATATATTTTTTTTCCAGACACTCCGTTTCTTCTGAGGTTCCTCAGGACGAAGAAGTTCAGTGTACCGCTCACCCAAGCTATGATCGAACGCTACATAGCCATCCGTCAGCTGTATCCAAACTGGTTCCAGAATTTGGATCCCCAGGACGAAAAGATGATGGGACTCATAGATGCCGGGTAAGTTATTTTTATTTGAAAAGGCTTACTTACACCTCTATGGGCGTTTTTTCATTAAAAAACAAAATGAACAAAATTTGGAATTAGTTGTAAAAATGTTAGGCTTCGTATATTCTATATTGAACGGCTTCGATCCAGTGAAAAATCATAAAATGAAATCTGATTGTTCCAAATGGGAATGATTGATGATAAATGTCACGTCATGGTATTTTTATTGTTATCATTTTTTCACCTTGGAAATCTCGATCAAAAATGCAATTGGTCACAAACGAATTCTCCTTAGTTTTAATTTAAAATAAAACTTATTGTTTAAATGAAATATATATGTATGATGTGAGAGTTTTACTGGCCGACAAACTGCTGAATCATCGCTGGCTCTTTCCTGTTTTCATTCTTACCGTGGTTTTGCGAGAGAATTTTGTTTTAAATCGCAGCCATTTTAAGTCTTGATTTAGTTGCTGACTCTTAGCTTTTACCTGCGTACGTGCAACGTCGATATCCTAAAATGCCCTTCTTTCTGGCCGTCAAATATAAAGACAAAATATACAAATATATATAATACGTTGTTCATTACTTTTCTGTTCATCGAAAAAAATTCAATCATTTGTATTTAAGTTATTTCCCACTTCAGTTCATTTCGCTGAATGTACTGCATTGTGAAGACAACTGAAATGGATATCGATCCGGTTGACAGTCTGGCTGTACAAATCGAATAGAAACGAGTCGGAATTTTTTGCGTCTTATTTAACAGGAAGGATTTGAAGTAAATAGTACTTAAGACGGAAGAAATCGAAGCAGGAGCACCACAATTCGATACGGCAGACATCACAAGTCCTTGAATTCCTTAAGCATCTCGTCAGATCTAAACGTATTCAAGGTAGAATGGGACCAAAAGAGTATTCCAATGCAGTAACTTGCAGAATATGTGGCACGCCATGGTTAAAGATATGGACTTTCAATAAGACCTCGGAACGGCTTAAGCATTTGCTAGATCCAAAGGTAAGTAAGGTAAAAGCCAACGAAACTAGACATTACGCGGAACAAAGCTACACTTGTAAGCTCATCAACAGAATATAGTAAAACTGCCATGGTTACAAAGCATTGGAATGTAACTTCATTATCTCTGAAGGCTTTAGGCATTAAAGAGAAACTAAACGGTCGTACCAGGAGGGTACACGACAGTGAAATTTGGTAATCTGTCATAGTTGCTTTGTTATTGGCATGGCCGTCAACGAGCCATCTGCTGTTGAAAACAACCGTTCAGATATAAAGGTAGATAAAGTCAGACTGACGGACGCCATAGTGGCTTTGGTATTGGCTTGATCTTCAACGAGATCCAATGCCATTAGTATTCGGCGAGATTCAAAAGTAAGCATGGAAGGCGAAGCGAGAACGAGTCGTTCCAACGAGGAATCTTTCCACCTGCGGAACACGATAAATCTAAAAAAGAGTGCTTTGATATTGGCACGACCTTCAATGAGGAGTTACGTAAGAAATCATTAAACAGGAATAGACAGCATTTCAACGAGTCTTCCAGCTGTGGAAGTTCATGCTTAGAAACATTTTCAAGCTTTTTTAGCACCTTACTTGGAGCGATACTGAAACGCGAGAAATTGAAAATGAGTCTTTATAAAAATCACAATGGTTTCTCTCGTGGAACAACGTACGCCATGGCTAGAAATATGAACCTTCACCATCGACGAGAGAGATCATGCCTTGTGTACCCAAAGATTCAACGTAAGGCAAGGAAGAGGAAATAAAACTAGAAGAGGCATGCAACGACAAGGCAAGAGATAGCCAGAGTGAGACGACCAAAGTCGGCAAAATCATTCAAACTACAGTAGCTTAAACACTCAACTCAACAGCGAGTGAAATAATCATCTCTCAGGGAACTTTAATTATAAGCAGTTGTAATAATTAATGAGTATGTCTTTTGTCAAGCTTTTCGGATTGTTCGAGTGTGAAATTCCAACAGAGAGATGGACGCTTGAAAGGCCTCAACGACGAAAACTCCAACAGACAAAGACATGATACAAATAACATTAATATTATTCCAACAGATACTGCATACCTCTCCCAGAGCGTGACGAGCTCGGACGCAGGGTGATCCTGACGAACACCGGGGCGTTCGACCCGTCGAAATACACGTCCGAGGACATGGTCCGCATCCACAGCCTAGTCGTCGAGTCTCTTCTAGACGACGAAGAAAACCAAATCAGGGGCTACACGCAGATCTACGACGAGTCGGGGCTCACGATGGCTCACCTGTCAATCTGGTCGCTCATAGATATCAGAAACATCATTAAATGCATACAGGTACTATATATTACCTAAGCATAGGTGTAAGCATGGAGATTTCAGATCTTTGAATATTAGACAAAATCTTGATTGTTTCAGAATTCTCTACCTATGAGGCATAAATCCACTCAGCTTATCAACCTCCCTCCTTCGGCGGGGAAAATTTTCGAGTTCTTCACCGCTCTCTTGAGCGATAAGCTTAAGAAAAGGCTTGTGGTGAGTATCCTTGTTAAATCGTCAAAATAAATAAAACACTCGACATTTTTTTATTCAAGGTACACAAAAACTTGGACGAACTAAAGAAGGACATCAGCGTTGACATCCTTCCCGCAGAGTACGGCGGAAAGATGCCAATGGCCGAAATGATCTGTAAGTACATATATAATTGATTGAATTTTAGTTTATTGTAGATTTTTTTTCCTTGTAGCCAAGTTTAAGAAGGAGCTACTGACGAAAAGGGAAGCCCTCCTAGCTCTAGACAAGCTGGAAATCGATTTGGCCAAATCCAAAGTCACCGAGGATTTCGAGGACTTGAACGGAATTTCGGGAAGTTTCAGAAAACTGGAAGTCGACTGATTTTGACAAAATTGTCATCAAACTATATATTTATATTTTATTACTTTGCTTCTTAAACCTATGTAAAAGATGAGTGATTTGACTATTTTATTATTACTATTTGAATTGGGGATTAATAAACGAATAATTTTATTGTATTTTCCATACTTATTTCTCCACGGTGAGTAACTTAAAAAAATTAATTTTAAAGATTTTACTCACATTTTGATATATTATAAATGTGTCCACAATACGTTTTTTCACGCAGTCGCAGCATAACACTAATGCCAACGCTGCACCTGAAGGACACATTCCATATGAACCAGAAAATCTGAGGGATTAAGGGACAAAGAGGTTTCGAGGCCATCTCGATTAAGTGGCGGGATTTCGGGATTAAGTTCGGTTAAGAGGGCTTGAACAGCAAATGTTAAGATCCAAAGGTTAGTGTGAAACTTTAGGAATCGGGAACGGATCAGTTCGTTGATAAAAGGAATAGTGGCGTAATAAAGAACTTTAACGATTTGTCTCAGGACCATTGCCCACACAGTACTGCTGGTTTAGGGTTGTGGAATTGTGTTCGGGTCACGAACGTGATGTCTAGGTCTTCGTAGATGGTTTGGTTAGTGACCTAGAATGGTGCTAGAGTTGACAACATAAGTGGTAGCAGCAAAGTGTAAGGTTAGTTTAGTGTTGTACTTGGCTAAGTCTTCTGTTGTCTTTTAAGCTTTGTGTGGGAATTTCCCGTCAGTATGTGTATATGTATAGGTCAAGTATTAGAATAGAAATCGATATCTCCTTGCTATTGCATGTGTAGATGATGTACAGAGGAGCTGTTTTTTTCAATTTGAACATACTGACTACATTTTTCTTCATTCTGACTTATCTTTTTGCACCAATTGTTTTACAACCTGGAGGTGTTATTAGATGTTGGAGGTAGCTTGGATATGAGTTAGAAGACAAAATTGCGTTATCCTCCCGCGAAAGTAAGAGAAATGTTTTAATTGGCACCCTACTGATAGGGAAAAAAGGTGGCCACAAGGTCTTCTGCACCTCAATCTGAGTAGATTTAGAAAATTAGAAACTCCAGTTTTAAAAAATCACTAGCTAACTTCAGATTGTTAAACAACCTCCATAGCTTTGCCAACTGCTCCTTACGAATGAAGGATCTTGCTTACGGCTTGTCCTATCGTAGTGGCAATAATCTTCACCTACTGACCCTTACGGAAGTATAAAACGTATTATGCGGTCCTTCTGGCAGTATCTGCACAGTATTTCTTCCGTAGGAACTCCTATCAAGTGAATGTGGCTTCTTAGGTGGTAGTGCCTTGTCAGGAGTCCTCTGCTCGTGACACCAAAAGAAAAAAGGAAAAAACAGCGTGGCACCCTTGGGGAAGCGAAGGATCGGACTACCTAGGCTGAGCATATGGCAGCCTTGGAATGCGCATAGCAGGTGTAGGCTGAGTTCGAAAGGAGATTTTTTACCGTGTAGTTAGTACTTCCTCTTTAAACAAAACCGCGGCCGCGGCGGATACGGTAGTTTCTACGCTAGAGAAGCCCCTAAACTCAGGGAGATAGAGTGGCATTTTCTATCTAGGGAGTGCGCGGGAGAACAGGCTGATGTATTTCGTCTTGTTAGCGATTGTTTAATCTTCTGTTTCGCCTTTGCGCGCATCATACGACCCGATGGACAATACGGGCCCGACCATTCGGAGTGGACAAGCGGAGAGTGAAGTTGTCTTGGCCCTTAGGTCATGGGGCGCCTGTACACCAATTCTGCGGCGGTAACACTGCTCAGTTGTATGCGGAGGTGTGTCAGCTCTCATCTTGAGAATCAAAACCTCTGATACGGCCGAATAGGCCCGGTGCGAAAGCTAAAGATCCTCTTGTACCAGAAAACTGGTTCTGTTGTGGTTATCATCCAGTAATTCTCGTAAGTCTTGCTGTCATTCTGTTGAATTTTTTTCATTGCCTCTGCCTTGAATGCCCAGCGACCAATCCGAAGTCATTGGTCAAATGGCACTTAAAATATATTATGATCAGTAAAATTTGAGGGAAAATTTGTTCTGCATGGAAAAATTGGCTCTCAATAACCACGCTCTGATTCTCCGGATAAGTCTGAGGAAGACCTAGCTCTCTACATTTCGCAATAGATTGGTCAAACGCAAACATTTAACTTTCTTTTTATTGTTTTATCTCAGTTTTATTTTTATTTGTATCTTTATAGACGCGTTTATCTATCTATATATATATATAATATACAACGACTTGTTGCCCGAAGGCATTTGAAATTTGACCATCCTCAGCGAGAATGGGTGTAAAGGAAATTTTAATGTACGGTAAGTGTCATATTAAATAATCAATTTATTACTTTCATTGCTCTATTTCACAAAATCAACTAGCTTGCAATATTTTAATACTATGTAGCGTTAAAAAAAAATAAGCATTTTATTTGTCGGTTTTATCTTGGAATGCGACCACAGCCACTGGCATGACAAAGATCATGAGAAATTTAAACAATTTCTTTTGCGTAAACTGTGTAAGTATAAAAGTAATTTTTTTTTTTTAGTGATTATCCGTTTTCTATTATTGGATCGTTTTGATCTACTGTTTGTCTAAGCCCCACTGTCGGACGAATTGCACTTCTCCCCCAGTTTATTTAGAACGGTTTCCCTGGCAAAGCCCCAGCCGGCGAGATATTGACGGCCAGTAACAAAGTTCAACTCATTTGTTGAAATTTCCACGTCGAACTTATAAGCCCCAATAAAAAGTTTCCTTCGGCGAAAATACTTTCGGAAAAACCGACTATGAGAAAAAAATAATCTATATTTTAAATAATCAAATTTCGTACATAAAAAAAACACACATACATACTTTCATGTTTCATAAATGAACCGTTGTATACAGTACAATTGGACGGCAATAACACAGAGAGATAAGCTATCGAGGCGATAAGTTAAAAGTAAAATTAAGTGTTGTGAAGTGTATTTTTTTCCTGTGTCAATAATCGAAAATCGATTACTCGCATTTATATCCTGTCCTACAAACCTAAAACATACACGTAGGAGTTCAACGAAAATCGACTTTAAACTTTTTACATGCTCAATATTTTGAAGTTTCCGTTAGATTCGAGTTCAGGTTGAAGTTAGAATTAGCTAAATCCTTTGCATTAATAAATTTTTAAAAAATGTATCAATAATATATAGCAAGTTAACTAGTTGATACATATACAAAAATATCTGTTAAATTTTAATTTTTCAATACAATTTTTTTGAACTATTGTCTTATTATCAACTTATTGCAAATAGAAACACGAACCTTGAGGTGCCCTTTTCGACGGCCACTTCAGTTTGGCTGCAGATTGCTCTAATGCAATTGGTTTGTCTTCCCAAACTTGGGGAATAAAACCACCTCGATGGGATTGACACAGTACTAGGTTTATTAAAAACTTATTCTACTTAAAAATGAACACCCCCTAATCATTTTATCAGGCTAGAAAGGGGTCAGATATCAATCAAATTAATGGCTATGGAGGGAGTATTGAGATGGTGGGTGGCTTTCGGCTCTATCACGCACTACTGAAAGCCTTGTCGTTCGATCATTTATGGCAAATTATCTAAATCTGGATAAGTTAATGAATTGTAGAAATCCGCAGAATCCGTTCTATCAGATGGAGGTACCCAAATTCCTAGTATCCTTGTTACCGTTATCAGATGCAAGTGATCCTGATAACTATAGGGTTGAATCTGTCATTTAATAATAAAGAAGGACTCAAAAAAGATAATTGCTATTATTAATGATAGATGGAGAGGATCATCTTTCATCACTGGACCTAGCCCAGGTAATCAACTCAAAATGCAATGGATTTTATCGAAATCTAATTCTACTATCTAAACTCAAATTTCATCCCAATGTATACACTGAGTATGAAATTGATATTAGCTAATAAAGAATTTAATCATAATATATTTCACAGGTTATAAATTAAATGAAAGACAGTCAAGAAACAGTGAAACTTTTTTTTCTGTTTTGTCCAATTTATGAGGCATCTGGACGATTTTTACCAGGAGAAATAACGAAGTTTACCAATTAAATTCTATATGAATATTTCAAATGTTCAACAAGACGATGACATATGTTTTGCCTTCAACATTATAGAACAGAATCTTTATTCAAATTATTTCCAAGAGTTTACAAATATTTACATAGGAGTGCCAGTTTGTCCTGCAACGTCCTGCTTTAGAATTTTATTTTTAACAAAGTGTTTCAACAAGACAAAACAAAAGTCAGTTTAAGGGTAAAAATCAACAGTATAAACCCCTAAGGGGCATATGAACTGCCCAAAAATGAATAGGAATGTTTGTAATTTATTCTTATTCTATTCATTTTAATTAAATAAACCGAAATATGCTTGTTAGTTGGATAAAGCAAAATAGAACATACAAAACAAGTTAATCATCATTTTTTATAAGGGATTAGACTAGTTTAGAACTTTCTAACTTAAGAATAGTAAACATGCAGATGGGGAAGAACAAACACCCTTCTTTTCTCCATTTTAGTTGTGTTATCTTTTAGTATGGAAAGACATCATCTTTAACTAGAAGTTCTCGATATTATTATAAGAATAAGCAACAGCTCGCCACCAGCAGTTCTAGGTATGGTGCATGTATGTTTCCCATTGGGGGGGGGTCACAATATCTTAGACAATGAGGTTCTTTAACGTGCGCACCTGGCATATAGGCCATATCGTTTCTCAAGTTAGAAGCGTCACCTCCGCTTAAAATAGCGTGAACCGTGAGGTTCCGTGTAGAAGCCGCCATATCCACAATCATGCTGACTTCTCCCGTTTGCCCCGTCCGAAGGGGTGGGTCAATATCGTGCACGTAAACGTGTGCCGCGCGTAAAAACATACTCAAAGGGCTGAAAAGCATCAGCCGGTCCCCAACGCGCTCTCTAGATAGAGAGGACAACTATCTCCTGCGTACAGGGGCCTCGCCAGCGTTAAAGATACCGGATCCTCTCCGGCCGCGGTTTCGTTTAAATTGGAATATCTAATCATTCCCTAGAAATCTGCCTTCCGTAAAGGACAGGCATAAGCGCTTCTCTTCTATAAGTACTCACCAATAGACTAAGCCACGGATCCATTTCCATGCAGCTGGGCTTGGAAAGGAGCGATTTTTCGCTGCCTCTTAGAATACGATGCAGCGAGCACCTAGAATACCATTTGGAATGCTATTATGTTTACAGATGAGTCGCGTTTTTGCCTGTGTAGTGACAGCAGTCGCCGAAGCGTCTACCGAGAGTGGATGCGTACAATGCCACAGTTCGTGCTCTCTTCAGTGCAGTTTGGATGATAGGGTGTAATGGTCTGGGCAGGGATTTACACCGCAGGATTTCATATTGTTGAAGGCAGCCTCCCGCAGTCCCTTACCTCCTAAAAAAATTATAAAGTAATACATCTTTCAAACCTCATTGGCAGGGATTTTCGATGTATGGATGATAACGCCAGAACTCATAGAGGCAGAGTTGTTCATCAATATTTAGAAAACCTGGGGATTTCTCATCTGCCCTTTCCCCCATTGTCTCCAGACCTCAATCCCATTGAGAACATGTGGGATGCGTTTCCTTGAATGCTTTTCGATCACCAGTTGTCCTACAGCGTTGTAACATTTACGTAGTAAAAGTCCTTATGAATTAGTGACAACCGTATTAACATTATGCTTGACAGGTGCACAGAGTTTTTTGCTAACAGAGGACATTACACACGGCATTAATTGTTTAAAAAATTTATTGTGTCCAGTAAACAAAATTATGGAATTAAAACCTTTTATTTTGCTATTTTTCCAAATCTGTTAAATAAACATGCTAAAGAAAGTAAATGCTACAAAATTGGAAATATTCCTATTCATTTTTGAGCAGTTTGTATGAATATAATACTTAAACCATGACTGACATACGGCAGAGAACTTTGGGGTTCATTCTCTGCAGAATCCAGACCTTGACCTTACAACCATGAATATTTTAAACCAATAATTTAGGGAGTGAACTCCACATTCATTTCATACAGTTGTACCATCCCATTTTAAATGAAGTTGAAAAATAAAATTCTACACTAACCTCCGATTTCATCCTAATCTCCACAACTTTCCTCTCCATCTCTTCCCAACAATCCTCCTTGACGTCTAAAAAGGCAGTGGCTCCGAAACCAGTTATCAGAATAATGAAGGTGACAATGATAAGTAATGATTTCTCATTTAGGTGTTTTGCCACTGGATAGCAGCTTTTCGTTTTTTCCTCTTGTGCTTTGTATTACCTGGTTATATATGAAACTTATTGCACTTCGTAGATTGTTTCTCGCTTCCTCAATAAAAAGAAGATATCTTTATAATGTTGAACCCAGGTAAACAAAGCAATAAAAAAAGCTATAAAAATTTTCAACTTTGAAGGACATTATTTTTATATTAATTGATTTCTTTTACTGGACAATCGTACTATTATCCGTTACAATCTTATGGACTCTCATTGTGAATTGACAGAACGATATATAATCAAAAACACTGCTTCAACAGGTCAAAATTCATCAGCACGTGGCGTGCCAAGTGTTTCTCTTCTTTTCTTATCGGTCTTCGTGCACGGAAATTCCTTCCGGCTCGAATCCGTGGAAATAATGCGGTAAGTAGTATTGTCTTCCCTATCCGACACGAGACTATATCGATAAACGGCGCGGAACGTAGTCGGCATGGAAGAAAAAAACACTATCGTATTGGTATGAACGTCGTTTGTAGTAGAATTTGTGCTGGTATTGTTTTTTTTTGCCTGTAAGTTTCAAAAAGCCAAATAAAGCTGACCCTTCGGTTTGTTAAACGATTATGCATCATCACGCGACTATAACTCAACTGGCCTCATAAATGTTATTAAAGGAGCCATACTAATGATGTTACAGGTGTTTCAGAACATCCAACTTAAATTTGCCTACAGTTAGGCTAAGTCCATGCAATATACTTATTTCAACTAAGAACTTTAACTTAGAAACTTTTTCAAGAAAGTAAAATATTTTCATAGATATTCTGGTAGTCTGTCTATTTTTGTCAACACAGGTATTGATGGTTCTGTCTCTTCTGGTCTGTGATGGTCCATAGGAAAATGTTGGCAAAATAGCAAAACTTAATTTTTAGTGATTATTTGGAGGTCGTGACATGCGGGCTGAGGTGACGTAGGCTTTAGAAAAACATTTTCTTTATCGTGCCTACGTTTCGGTCTTTATTGAGATCGTCTTCAGGGCCTGGGATTATAAACATAGTTTAAATTTTACAAATACATGTAGGATGTGAAAAACTAAACTCTAAACACCACACATTAATTTTCAGTTTGATCCTCATCACACATGATTCTGAGGACGGAACAGAGGGAGAGGGAGTAGGATGAGTAGGAAATGAATTGCAAAGGACAATTTATTTTCTGCCCATCATCTTTTCACCTATTTTGTCAATCATGTTTTGTGAATGGTTTTGTACGTCTGTGGAGTCTCGATCTGTTCAGATTTGTTTTTGTCTACGACTTAAATAGATGTTTTGTAGAACTCATATAAATTGTAGCCTTTTTTTACTTATAAGATAATCACTTTCCTTGATGCCTTGTCACAGACCTGTTTAGGGGTGATAAATGTTTTACCGATGTGGCTGTACCATAACCGGGCTAATGCTTCACGATCACAATGGATATGTGATGATGTCTCTGGTCCTCCTGAGAGAGTCGGCATGTTTTCGTTTTGCCCATCGTTTGTATATTGTCCATCTGCTGAGAGAGAGGTGTTCTTCCATCTTCCTTTTTGAAAGATTTGTGTGTTTTATCTTGTCTTAACCCTGGTCCTTTTGTTCATTGTTTGCGGGTTTTTTTCACAAACCATGTTTCCAGTTTCAACATAAGCGCACACTCCGATGGATCTGGTTCTGGTCGATTGGTGCGAGAGCTGCCCTTTTTTTGGCTAGTTAGTCAGCCTGATCATTTCTTTCTACTCCTTCATGCCGGTAATTCTCTGTAAGGTAATCTTGTTTTGTTTGCCTAGAGTTGTTAGGCAATTTATGACGAGTTTTGAAAGCATACGCTGCCGGGCTGTCTGAGAGTCCGTAAGCCTGTGCAGCCTTTATTAACTCCTCGCATAGCATGGACTTCTGCTTGGAAAATAGTTTGGATTAGTCTAATGAGCTTTGTTGTGTGCATTTCGCCGTTTTATTGCACCCTTAGCATCCTTAATTCTCCACTTTTATCTAATTCAAACTATCTAGGATAAGTCCACTTATTAAGTGTGCACTGTTAAAATTTTCTGAATTTGTATTTTCTTCTACGATAATTTCGCAATGATTCTGTCGTCAAGTCAAGAGTAAAATATGGAAATTTCAGTTCAGGATGAATCATTATTTCATAACATTGTGATTTGGTGATATTTTTTTTTAAAGGAAAACTTTCGTGTTTTACATACATATACATACTTGCACGCATGTTATCTAATTAAAAAAATTAATACCAATTTATAAGAGATAATCGTCCAAAACACGCCCTATTCGACCTGGTTTTGTAAATCGAGAGGATAAAATCGATATGCTGTTGTATGGCCCCCTCCAGCCAACATATCTCCAAGGACTGTCAGCGATTCGGCTCCGGCCCGCAGTCGTCATTGCCCTCGTGAACGCAGGAGAGAGAGGTAAATCCACGCCTGGCTTACAAAGCACGCATATGCTCCGGAACCGTGACTACTGCACGCTTTCACCCACGCAAACTATAAAAAACATACACACACACGAGAAGATTTGACTATTCTGCATGATATGTTCGTGTGATTCTATTTTTCAGCACGGCTAGCTTAATTACTCTTTTAGGGCGCGGCATCGTTTTTATTAAATTAATCATTTTAAAAAATAATTAATCAAATGGCTATATATTATTAGTTTTTAACTTATCATGAACAATATATTTGTTTTTAATTTGCCTTTTTTTTAAAACGAGATGATGTTTAAATATGGTCAACCATCTTTTAACATGTTCTCTACACAAAAAAGAAACACTTCTACGCATGTTGGAAAACTTGAAAATTAATCATGTGCTTGAATATTGTTTAGAAACCTATTTTTCATTTTTAATCCGGGTTGGTTGAATAAACAAAAATATTTTTATTTTAAAGCTTGTGTTCATGGGGGTCTGATGTTTTTAGCGTCATATATTTAATTTATTGCTTATTGTTAAGTAATGAATAAACAAACAGCAGGTTAAATCTCTATTTGGCGAATTTGCATGGGGTCTGAAATAAAAAAAAAGATAATCGTCAAATAGCTTTCAAACGCAAGTTTCTCCCAAAGAATTTAAACGATAAAATTTAAATTGATTTATAATTTTTATATAAAGCGATTGAGATGAAAAATCAGTGGGCACGAGCTGGGCTTTACGCAATTTAAATAAAAATTATGGACCAATTTAAACAATCATTTTGGTCAAATAGGACCAACTAAAACCATGTAGATTAATTAATTAATTAATCTTTTTTATGCAAGATTTTGGTTGAAATGAAAAAGTGAGTGTCACGGACGGGATTCGAACCCACGACCTTCGGCTTCTTATTCATTTCAACCAAAAACATAAAAAGATTACTTAATTGAAAGAAGTAATTTAGTCAATAGACCGCTAAATATAATGGATTTAATATGAATAAATATGAAATTTAATACTAGAGTTAATTTGATCCATGGTCCTAATTTTGGCTGGGAGAAATTCACAGTAAATTCCAGTCAGTATCCACGTTCAAAAATACACACCAATCACCAAGAAAGTGGGGTTTAACATAAACAAAAAACGAAAAAACCGGGGTTTGTTTGCTTTGTTAATGATTTATGAAACTAATCCATACCTTTTCTGTCATCAATCAGGAGGTTAACGTCTATATTTCTTGATGTTATTGCAGTATAGAAAATGCTTACATTTATCTGGAAATTGAACATTTATTTGAAAATGAAGTTTATAAGGGGGAAAAAGAGAGAAAGAAGACATTTACATTGTCAAAGTTTAAGAGTTTATGAATCGCTATGACAACTTGCCTGTTTGTCCTCCAACTTCTTCAAGGGCTACTGCAGATGTGCTTGAATGGGATTTAGAGAGATTTACCTTCTTTTCTTTTATCGAAGGGTCCGGTAATTGTGCAATCAGTCCTTGACTTAGGGGTATTCGTGAATATTTCATTAAATACCGCATTAAAAATGAAAACAAATCGATTTCTTTTTAATCCGGCCAAAGGCAAACCCGTAAAAGAGTTATGCCAGTACAAAGGACAAGACGAATTGGCTGAAACACCGAAAGCATGCTATGATCGGTATCACACGCACGTTCGATTGGTTTTAACGTATAACAAAACGATTAATTCGGGGGTGAAAAAACACGACAGTAATGGCTAATCACGCAACAGTTTTTACTTTGTTCTATTGTAGTTAGCCTTAGATCGTGTTGAAAGAGGATTTGTTCTGTAATGTAAAGGTGAATTAGAATGTCTTTGTCGATTAGATCGTGGCCGTCCTTTTTTGGGTTTGTTTACCAACCCAGGGCGTAAAAGCTATTTTTCTCTTTTTCCCCTCGAAGCCGAATGATCAACTCGATATCATATCTGGTCTCGCTTGCAGAAGACGAGGCGATGCGACCACAATCGGCGTCGAGTCGCCAGGAGGCCGAGATGATGAACAAGGCCAAAAGGGATGCTGCCGCCACTGGAGATCCTCTGGAAAAGCTCAGGCTGCTCTGCCTGGCTCGGGGCACCGCAGGAATACTGGAATTCGGAAGGTGAGTTAAACAATAATATACCTTATCAAATAATCGTCCACAATACCCTACATTTTTGGTTACATTTACCATTTACTTGATCGGCTCAGAACAGCCGCATATACTCAAACATGTTCCATCAGGTGGAGGCCACAATATCCCTTTTTATTGAAGTAGATCGAAGTGATTGAAAAATTATTAAAATTAAATAATAAGAGATGAGAGAAACAACGTATAGAAAAATAGATTGAAAAGGGGGAGAGAGTGATAAAAAGGGGAGAGACGGTGAGGTAGACAGAGAGAGAAAGAGAGAGAAGAGAGAGAGAGAGAGAGAGAGAGAGAGAGAGAGAGAGAGAGAGAC
>CM077106.1:15225316-15292353 GCA_039619505.1 Cimex hemipterus | reverse complement strand
GAGAGAGAGAGAGAGAGAGAGAGAGAGAGAGAGAGAGAGAGAGAGAGTGAGAGTGAGAGAGAGAGTACAGGGGTGAGATAGATATCCTGTCCAACCAGGATGATACCATAATTATTCTATTCCCATTGTACCAAGCTCATTGGTTGGTCTGAGTGTTATTTTGGCAGACGCTTGTAAGGAGCCAACATTTACAAACCTATTCAACTATTTTTCACTGTAAATCTATCATAAAACGTTCTAAATGTGTACGTTCTAGTAAATTGTATCCATTACAGTTGTTTTTGTTTTGAAAAAGATACGATTTGTGGGACAGCAGGCAGACAAATGGCTAAAAGGTGAAATGAGTCTGACTGACAAAAATCAGCGACAATATGAGGAAAATGATGTAATTTTTTATTTCTGACCTGTACATTATTGTAAATTTTAAGTTTAAAAATCTCAATGTATTACATTCAATGTATTAGATTGAAAAAATGGAAAGTTCTTAATTAATTATTATATTTTCTTAAATGTTTGATATTGTTAATAAATACAAACCAGTTAGTTATAAAATTTGTTTTAGAAAACCGATGGTTTTGTCATGTCCTGCGCTTTATAAGTCAGGGGAGAATTTTCTACCGCATTGCAGAAAGTATTAGACGTGCTCTGGCTTTATGAAAACCCTGAGCCTGGGCCATTTTCTCAGAAGTTTCCACCCATTCTGTTTGACCTCGTGCACTAGCGGCCTAGTTTTGGAAATTTTCCAGCATCCTTCACGGTTTTTATTTTTATTTTTTTTTAAACAAATAACGAACCGTTTAATTAATCTTACAAGACGTTAAAAACTTGTTTTTCTAATCATCATTTTAATTTTGTCGTGAGACGAAAAGCAAAGTGAACCAGTAAAAATATTTCGAATTTGAATGTTTGCCCTTTCCTCATCATTGTCTCAACCGACCTCGTTCTCCCAGAAAAAAAAACGGGATTAAATTTTCAAAAGTGTTGAAATGATTCACGAACGACTTCATCCTTGACTAGCTTCGACGTCCTTGGGTATAAGGGACCGACTTTCCCACAGAAAACCCGTTGAAGAGGGGCAAACAAGAAACAGGCAGAGAAAATTAACGGATCCTTTAATTAGTCCTAGCAGAGATGAAATGGGGGCGAATTTGTTTACAAAGCGATATGATTTAACGCCCTTTTTAATTAATTAACACGAATTAATCTTTTAAGATTCGCTCCATGCACTGCACCTATTTACGGCTGTACAAAATATTCACACATATTCTTTTTCGCATGCTCCTTCCATCGCAATCGTACGAGCTCATTTCATGAAGATTTTACCTTTATTCTTTGTTCGTACAATATACAAATAAAAATAGAAATAAAAAACTAAGAAGTTCGACTAAATTTGTTATATGATCGACTTAGGCCAGTAAGATTTGGATCGGATTCACCGATTGAAAAAATTCAAAGGATATGGTCTTCTCCGGATAATCCTGATCCCAATGCACATTTTGATCTGTCAGAGGTGTTTCAGCATTTTGAAATCTCCAGCTAAATATTTGCTGTCGATACTTAAAAAAAGTCTGACAAAAATGACTAACCTACACGCAGACTAATCTCTCTAAGGTGATGAAATTATGAGACGCACCTTCTGATCAAAACAGCGAGAATAGACCGGAATTATTAGAGTAACACTTAAAAATCTATCCCGGGAGATCAGAAAAACTATAACACCGCTGACAAAATCATCGAAAATTATCATCCTCGTTTACCAATTCTCGCTGTTTTGGCCTGTATGATTCGGCATTTTGCCATCTTCAGTGATTGGCTTGTGAGTTTTGTAAGGTATAATTACAAACGTTTACCTGGATTTAAAAATGCTCCCTCTTGTGCCATTAACTTTGGGGCGTCGGTGGCCGCAAGGTTTCGTCTTTGACACGGCGCTCATCACTGTAAGGTAAAGGTCTCGGGTTCGAATCCAGCTGCCCTGCATTCGAACCCGACATACTTACAAATGGGCTTTTTTCAAAAAGTTGTTGCAAACCCTCGTAAAAAATAAAAATAAAAAATGCTGAAACATATCTGACAAAAGTAGTATTGGTATTGGTAAAATGTTGTAAAGAGGCATGGATGACATATCTGACCAGTCACTGAAGATATGAAATTATGAGACGCACCGGCGGACCAAAACAGCGAGAATAGATAGACCAGGAATATCTGAGATGAACAATCTAAAAATCGTACAACATATTTATTACAGCATTCAATAATAATAGAAATGTCAAAACTTAGGAGTCCAAGTAGATTTGTTATTGATATAACGAAGGTATTGACTCAGCCATCCTGGTTGTTTGAAAATCCTTAATGTTCCAGTAGTTTGAAAAACAAAAGTTAAAGAATTGTAAATGGCGAAACCTTACAAACGAGTCACGTCTGACAGAATAATAAAGATGCCAACCACTGAAGATGGCGACATGCCGAAACGCGTCTTACCGAACCAAAACATTGAGAATTGGTAGACCAAGGTAATTATTTTCGATGTTTTTGCCCTGCCAGATGCGAACCCCAATAAAAAAATCTCTGTTTATTTATTACAGTTTTAAAAAATACTAGAAATATAAAAAGTAAGAAATTCAAGTAGATTTGTTGCAATATCGACTCCCACCATCCTGGTCCGTCCATTTTTGTAAGTTTTTGCCTTTCAGAGGTGTTCCAGCAGTTAGAAAATCTCTCACTAAAAAATTGTAAGGGTCCAAACCTTATAAATGCACAGGTCTGACAAAAAGAACAGATGCCAACTACTGAAGATGATGAAATGCCGAAACGTATTTGACAAACAAATGGGTAAATAATGAATAATACCTTGTAAAGGGACATAAATGACTAAGCAACACGCAGATTACTCACTGAAGATGAAATGCCGAAATTCATCTTACAGAATAAAACAGCGAGAATAGGTAGACCAGGTACCAATAGGTTGATCATAGACGATCAATTACAAATAGTACATTTAAAAAAGTAAGTATACAGTAAATTTTACTTTCTTTTTTCGTCTGTCAAAATAACACAGACGAACCACTAAGAAAAGAGAATAAAAAAAGGAGATGGCAAAATTATGAAACAAGACCGACAGATGAGTCTGACAGACCGACCACTGAAGACAACCAAACGCGTCTGACAGACATAAAAGTAAAAACCTGTGAATATTTGGATTGGATCAAACTACAAATTTCACTATTTAATTATAAAACTGTAAAATAGTAATGCGACTAACAAAATAGATCGCGGTTGATGGTAAAACGCGTCTGACGATTCGTCCAAGCGAAAATAGGCGGACCAGGATGATGACTTAAATATAGGTCCAACAACAGCGAGCGACCAATAAAATCTTTCAAATTTTGGCAAATGATTAGTGGTCGATGCAAATTTCGCCCAACGATTATTGATTTAAAACCGAGAGAAGTATATGACCAAGGAATGCAATATTGTAATTTTTCATTTTTCATAGCCGTTTTATATAGGTAAACATTTCTAACTAAAATCTAACATCCAAGAAACAAATTTCTTTGCCTCTCTTACCTACTTGTTTCAGGTTTAAAAGGAAAATTAAAGGTAATCAAGCTCAATTGGTAAGGCCTGGAAAAAAAACATAAAAACGATGTTATTATAATCTATTATTGTCCTTTTAAAATGCTATTAAGCTAAACCAATTAAAAAGGACGTATTTATCTGATATTAGTGTTTATATTTCTTTTCTTTTTTTTCTTTTTTTTTTTTAAAGAAAACGTTTTGTTTTCAGGGTCTTCCGTCGCATGGACGACGATGGCAACAAAACTCTCAGCTTTGAAGAATTTTCAAAAGGTGCTTCTTTTCTTTTCAAAACTAAACGCTTTTAAAAATGACCAATGAATTCCATAATGGATATATATTTTTTTTGGCACATTATTGTCTGAACTTTTGCATGAGCCAAAAAACCTGTAGCAAACAAAATGGAAGTCGATTTTAAAAAGTTAAACACGTTCTTATGCCAATTTAGTCTGATATTTTCTGGATTGTATTAACCAAACAAATTTGAACGTATTCTCGAAAAATCGGTGAAAACCGCTTCCTACGTTAAAAATGCTTGCTCGGGGTTTGTTTAGCGGTGTTTATTTGTTAATTTTGATTTTCCAGGAGTCAAGGAAGCAGGCTTAAACTTGGATGGTGAGTCGATGAAAGAGCTTTTCGACAGGTTCGACAAAGATGGTTCAGGAAGCATAACTCTCGATGAAATGCTAATCTCGATAAGGGTGAGAAGTCAGCTTTCAAACGACTTTATTGTGTAAATTTTATGTCCGACTGTTTTTTTGAAATATGAAGTGGAAAGTGAAACCTAATTTAGTGCTAAATATCAGTTTCACGAGAATGCCTTATAAACTTACACATTAATTTTTTTTTCCAGCCACCTATGTCTGAAGCTAGAAAAAAATCTATACAGGATGCGTTTAACAAGTTGGACAAGACGAAAGACGGTGTTATTACAATTGACGACCTGAAGGGTGTCTATTCCGTCCAGAGAAACCCAAAATATCTTTCGGGAGAAGAAACGGAAGAGCAGATCCTCAAGAAATTCTTAGCTAATTTTGAAAAGGGCGACGCTGACGGGAAGGTCAGAACTGAAAACAAATCTCGAGAATTTAGTTGAAAAATGATTTAAATATTGATTTCTTCAGGTAACAAAAGAAGAGTTCTTCGACTACTACTGCGGGATTTCTGCATCGATAGACTCCGACGTCTACTTTGACCTGATGATGCGACAGGCGTATAAGATGTGAAAAACTAAAGTAACGGATACGGAACTTCCGTGTTGTAAAATAAGTCCTTAACAAGAACCTTACGATAAAAAAATAATATTATTTTAAAATAAGTCAAACATTAAAATGGTAATTATAAATGGTAACATTTGTTTTTGATTGCCGAAAGGCAAATGAACTCCCATGATGACCCAGCCGGATATTATTTGTCAAGAAGTTAAATAGGATTTTAGAAAAAAATTGCTCACGACAACACTTATTTTGCTATTGCAAAAATGACTTTTTGTTGGTATCGGTTAAAATAGGATTATAGGACTAAGCTTAAGTTAATATTGGATTGAACGAAAAATACATTACTTAGCTGATTTTTGTGCGCGGTAAACTTTAACGCCTTGTTTGTTAATGTTTATTAACTGTTTTGCCATTAATTATATTTATTTATGAACATTCAGTGCAATATAGTTCAATATAATTTTATATCTGTCACAATGAGAGAAAAGTTGATTTTTCTCTGATTAAAGCTTACTTTCAGAAAAAAGTGAATTTTTAAAATCTCAAAATCAAATAAATAAAAGAAAACTTTAAGCATTCATCGACTTATTTATTTGAAAGTATGGAAGTGCCCAAGGAAGATGTTCCATTTATGGAAATTTTAATACATCGATCCCTACATACTCGTTAAAAGACAAAGTTTTAAGTTAAAACCAAAATAAATATCGAGAATTTTCTAGATTTATAAAAGATTAAACCTTCGATACAGCATGCGTAATAAAGTAACAAAATAAACCTCCAATTTAACTCTTAAATTGTAAATATGAAATGTCGAAGTAATTTTTTAACCGCAAATTTCTTATAATTCTTCGAGAAGTAACTTAAGAACTTCAAATTAGAATTATTTCACCCTTTATATCTACCATACGAGCCGATTAGATTACCAACCCCATACAATGATAAACACTTTTAACACAAAAGAATGCAAAGTTGTTGGTTGAAAATTATGAACAAAAAGGCTGATTGCTTACAAAGAAAAAGAAAAGCCTAGAAATTCAGCGCTTAATGATTGTCCAATTAAATAACAAACTAAATTAATTTAATCTTTGCGTACTGTATGAACTGTTGTATTTAAATGTATTCATTAAGAATGGTTGAAAAGTGTTATTCTTCAAAGACTGACAGAATAATGCCAATAACCACTGTTGAAAAAAAAAAAAAAAAAAAAGAAGAAGAAAATAGCAAAAATAGGGAGACCGTAATGATCAAGGGCGATCACGCAATGCCTGAATGGGTGGGAATATTGGCAGTGTTTATTGTGATAAGAAATGAGCCATAATGCTTTCTAGTGGTCAGAATTGGGCAAAAGCAGTTCGAACACAAATTACAAAAGTTCCGTGGTTAGTTGTTGCAACTACAATTACATTTTGTAGTCAGACCGCTATTTATCTACCACAATAACAGTATTTGTAACTTTCAAACTGTCTGGTATTTTCTGTCCATACAACTGTAACTCTTAACTTCAACTATTGTAATTTAATTTTGAACACAAATACAAAATTTGTAATTGACAAATAAATACTAGTTACAAGCTGCTGACTATTAAAAGAAATTTGCTGTTTTTAATTTATTAATTTTAATTTTTTTTACATATAATTTAAAATTACTAAACCTTTTTTCAAGAAGTTGGCTAGTATTACTGTAGTACTAGCAGTAACTGCCTAATTCTACCAATGAGTAGAATAATAAATATACAATAGTAATATAATCTTGTTCTTGGACAATTCCTGGATACAACAGAACCATTCAGCAGGTACAATTTAAAAATAATCGAAGGACAAAATCTCATAAAGATTATACTTTAATTATATATTTTTTTATAGTAAAGTAAAGAGGTCAGGGATAAAGCCATGTAGGTGAAAGAACCAACTTGTTTTTCTGCTGTCGAGCTTTCAGATGTATTTGATGCTTTCCTCAGAACTCTTAATTACAATCAATTGTAGTTAGGATTACAATTAGGATCATTTGTAGTTGAGGAATAACAAATACAGCTACTTTACTTTACTATTTATCACGAAGGCCGAAATTCAATTTATTTTTATAAACTATTTATTAGAATGTGCATTTTTTTATATCAACATCCTGTAGTTTGGTCGTTTCTGGTCACCTTTGCCAGTCAGAAGAGTAGTGTTCTAAAAAAATAATGACAGTGAAATCCACTTACTTTTGCTGATTTTGTCTATCAGATGGATCCCGGTATTTTTGCCCATCTTCCACCATCTTCGGTGGTTTCTCTGTTCAGTAACGAATTGTGTCCTTTCATAAGTTCATTTTTAAAACTTGACAAATGAAAACGTCTAAATTTCAAATATTGAACGTGTGACGGATTTATTAAAATTTTTTTTTAACATCCAACTTATTTGGTGACCATTTTGAGCAGTTTTTTTCTTTAATACTTGCTGAGTTTATATTCATCGACTTTCGTACTACTGTCAGAAAAAAAAGTAAGCCCCATTTTTTAACTAATCCTAGAGGAGAGAAAAAAAACCCAGCAAAATTGGCTTAGACACCATCAAAAGTTGACGCTTGACATTTACATTTCTTGCGCAGCCAATATAATTATTTTTTACAGCTTTTATTATAATTACTCAATAGAGCGAATGATAAACCATTTTCCATTTATTTATTACAAATTTTTTAATCATGTTTTGTTCTTTTATGGTTGTTCTTATTAACAATTTGGTAATCGTAGATAAAAAAAATGTTTTATTGCAAAATTGTCCATCTATAAAAAGAAAATCAACAAAAAATAAAACTTTTATGAGCGAACATGTCTCTCCTCTTCTAAAACTGGAGCTTTTATTCTTCAGATAACTACAATAAAGTGTTTAAGACAAATATGGATGTTTAATTTATCTCTGTAAATATGCAGTTGTCTTGTGTGAAATTTAAGTTGATCATCTTACATTTAAAAAAAAAAAAAAAATTGAGATTTTAAAAGAAGTTTGTTTAGTTTAAAAATATTGGCATACTTAAATTTAAATAATTTTTAAAATGTGCCCATAATTAAATTTTGGATATGCCTAAGATGGTTATTATTGAAATTGAACTTTTTAATGACAAATTCCAAGTAATTTATTACAAAATATTTTAATTAAAAGTTCACTAATTTAAACCTCTTTGAAAAATACAATGACAGCAAGGACATAGAATGTCCAATTGTGCCTATTCTTTTTTTCTTTTCTTATTTTTAATTTTTTAATGGCCTCATGAACATTATCTAGCCAGACTCTCTATAATTATTAAATTGCGTGTTTGTTTTTTGGGGGAGGGGTATCGTGAAAAGAGGGCCAGAGGCGACGGCGGGAATTGAACCCGCGACCATAGGGTCTACTAGCCGAGAGTCTCTCATGCTAACCACTCGGCTACCGCGGCCTATTTTTAAAAACACACTTATGAAAAGGCCACAATTGATAAAATAACACACAGACCAACCACTGAAGATGACAACAGGGTGAAATGTTTCTGAAAGACAGCCCATCCCAAACAGGCAGATCAGCCACACTTTTGCCTGTCAACAAAATCATAAATATGGAAATTGAATCAATAAATGTTAATATTTTTCAAATATTTAAAGACTAAATGTTTGCTGGTTTTACAGCTATTTCAGCAGTAGACAACTGGGTAGTGGGCACACAATTTTTGTACAGTAAGTACCTAATTTGACAAAAGATTTTCCTCTCTGAAAGTAGGTTTCTTTCTTCCAGTGAAATAGCCAACTTATACTAATTTATATAAATATGACATGGATAGAAATATGACGTAAATGATCAAAAAAATGAGCAAACTACAAATTAGAGTATTCAATGAAATGGCAAATTTTAAATTCACAGAATTTATTGTACACGGCTAAGATTTATGTACATCTTCGTTTCCTTCTTTTAGTTTAAATAAGACTTTTTTTCCAGATTATATTTAATTATATAAAATAATTCACTGTATTATTTAATTATTCGACTTACTAATTCTACATTTTGATTGTTAAAACAGTTAGAATTGCTTGTTTATACAACTAGTATTGTTGACTATTAACAGCCAATTCCAACGTTTGTATGAATTTTACCTTGATATTTACCAACAAACATCATAGAACAACATAGCTACCAGCCTTGTAAATGCTATTTATATAATTACAATTTATAAATGTAGTGTGTAAAGAAAAAAAATCTCATAGTTTACTTTTTAGCTGATGACATTACTATTACATTACTATTCAAAGTGAAATTGCCAACCCATTGAAATTTAATCGTTTAAATTTAATTTAATCTTTCTTTTTTTTTAAATCAATTACTGTTTGATGAGCTAAGATTTACTTAAAGAGCTGAAATCTCATGATTGCTTTATAGTGCATGCAATAAAGCATGTTTGACATACATTTCAAAGCAATGTGATATCTTTTAATTTTAAATTTTCGATATATGCAGGGCTTTGTTAATTGATCCCTTTAGAGGGAAAGTGTTCATGCATGTCCTTAGAAATTTATTTTGTAAGATATCTTTTTGGATCTAGACAGTTGCCCAAAAGAAATTTATTAAATTTAAATCCATTGTCTTATGGGCGCTTTATAGTATATGCAATAATGCTAGGATTGGCATAGTCATTTGAAATACATTTCAGAGCAGTGTGATATCTTTTCATTTTCAACTTATCTGTTAAGTTTTAATTTTTGATATATGACTGTTCGATGAGCAGAGAATTTAGCAGGGCTTTTGAAGAGAAAGTGTTCATCCTTACCTTCAGCGTTGAGTGCATTAATGGGTCTGCTCTTAAAACATTTTTATTTCATTTATCTCAAGTATTTTCATAAGAGATTAACATCCTCGCTACATGCCATGGAAATAGTCAAAAAAAAAAAAAAAAAAAATGATAGGCTCGGCGTGACCATTTTAAATACATTTCAGAACAATGCGATACAATTTAATTTTCAATTTATGATCTATGACTGGTTAATGAAAAGAGAATTTAGCAGGGCCCTGCTGGAAAATGGAAATCCTGGAGGAAATGGGTTCTTCATCAAATTCAGCTTTAAGGGCATTAATCAGTCTCTTCTTAAAACATCTGGAAATTTTGGGATTATCTGGGATTTGTGAGGATTGTGAAAATAAGCTAAACAATCCTCAAGCCCAGATTTAAGGCTTTATTGAATATTCTTGAAGATTTGATGTCTTTTATGTCAAATATTTTCATAAGATGTAACACCCTCACTACATGTCAAAGAAACCATATAATAAAAAAGAAAAAAGGTAGGATTAGCCTGACTGTTGGAAATAAATTTTAGACCAATATACCTTTTCATTTTCAAGTTTTGATAAACGACTGGTCTATGAGCAGAGAATTTATTGCGTATTTGAAGGAAAATGTACATTCAACTTTAAGGGCATTAATGGGTCTACTCTTCTAGCCACTTGAGGTTTTGACTTATTTTGGTATTGGTGAGGATTGTACAAATTAGCGAAACATTGCTCAAGCACAGATTTAAGGATCTGTTGAATGTTCTTGTAGTTTTTATTTCGTTTAACTTATTCAGCTTTGGCGGTGTCAATGAGGGTGCTCTGAGTACATCCCAAGCAGCTCCTTGGGGATTTATTTTGCAATATATCTAACATTTCTTTTCTAAACACTTGCCCAAAATATATCTATCTAACTTCAGTGACAGATTTTATGGTATATGTAGTAATGTTAGCAATGTAAGAAATGCATTTCAGAGCAATATGTTTTAATTTTCAATAGATGATATATGACTGGTCGAGAAGAGAATTAGAAGAGCCCTGCTAATTTGTTCCTCTGAAGAGAAAGTATTCTTCATAACGTTAAGCTTTGAGGGCATTAATGAGTCTGTTTTTAAAACATCTTGATATTTTATGGGATTGTGAAAATAAAGGAAACAACCCTTAAAGCACAGATTTTTAGTGGTCTGTTGAATATTCTTGAACAATTTATGTGAAGTATTTTCATAAGATGTTAACACCCCCACCACGTGCCAAGGAAACCACATAATTTTTGTGTAAAATGAATCAAGTTTAAATTTATTTAACTGATGATTTCTTACTGTTTGATATTATTGTACGATTGTTTTTGTTTATTTTTATTTGAATGCAAGTGCACATGAGGTAATTTAAGGAATTTCATGTAATGAATCGGGGGATTGTATAATGGGTTGTTGTCCGATTTCTCCCGCTGGCTGCGGCGCGTGTGGAAGGGGCTGGGATTCGGCTTTTTGTTTACAGTTTGTGATTAGAACCCGGGTGTGCTGCCCGTTAAGCGGAAAACTCGTTTTTAATTAATTTTCCGAGGTGGAATCGATGGAAAAGCCCCCAGTGAGAGGAAATCGAGGTGTCGATTAAATAATAAACGTGATGTAAAGAGGGGAAACGTAGACTCATTTAGGTTCCTTTTTTTCCCGGAGATCTTTTTTTTTCCTCTCAAATTGTTGTTCATTCGGTATTCCTTTCTTGTTACCGGTGTCTCGCTGTTCCTGGTATGCTCGCCCTGAGGGGTGCGCTGTTCCTCGCCTCCCTGGGGCTCCTGTCTCTGGGGACGAGCTGGGTCGAAGGATCTGGTAAGGAATATCACGTACTGCATCCATTGGATGGAAAGAATCGCATGCCTGTTCATGTTTTATGCCCGATATGCCGTTCTCATCTACTCGTGAGATTCTTCAAGAGGCAGGATAAATATTATACGAACTTTTATTTATTTCCCAGTCTATGGATCCTGGACTTCAGAGACTAATCATTATCCTGCTAAAGTATGCTCGGTACATTCACATACCATACACTCAGTGTTTTAGATCATTGCTGGAGCCGTGGGACAGTCTCAGGTTGAAGACGTTACACCATTTATTGTCAGTTGACATTGGAAGCTGGGTGTTGGTGTACGAGTAGGTGAACTCATGTTGAACCTGTACTCTTGGGCTTATTGAATTACTTAGTACTGCCGGAGCCAGTTCGACTTGACTTTGACATGCTATCAACGATTCACTAACAATTTTATCAAAAAGCAAGGATATACTTCCGTACATAATGTACACGTACAATATAATTTGAGAACTAAACTTCTTTAATTAGTATAAACTAAAGTGCATTTCAGTTAAAATGATTGTTGGATCAATGAATGCAATCGAATTTTTACCAGCACTTATGCTTGATGTGAAAAAATAAATTTTTTGCCAATGAACAGTGTCTTATGTGATTGAATTTTCAAGTAATAGTATGAATTAAGTTGCATGAAGCATAATTACACAATTGTATAGATTTAATTAGTACAATATAATTTTGTTTCATACAATAAATTCTGTCCTGTGTAAGTTATTTTCTTGTTAGTATGCTGTCGTAATAGTTTGTGAGTTAGTGTGGCTTTATTGGAACATAACTTACTCATGATAATGCTAAGAGATATCATATTAATCTTAATTAATTTTCCTATTAAATATAAATACAGTTTTATTTTTGCTTTAATAAACTATGATTGCACAATTGGAACCGATTTTTCAAGTGTCACCTATGAAGCATTTTATTCCATCTGCATGTCAATCATTTAATAATGTCCATTAACAGAAAATTTGCGACTTGTGCGAATGAAAATCTGACGTAAGTTTGTATAAATAAGCAATACAATTGTTTTTAAAGTTGTTTTTTGGTAAAGTTGTTTTGCAAGTCAATTGGACTTGTGTGGGGAAGCCCTGGCCTTGATTAACACACTAGAAGAAATACTGGGAGATCTGTGACTTCCTTAAAAAAACAAGAAAAAAAGACACAAGACAGATAAACGAGTTTGATTAGATACTCTATATTTATCAAATGACCTCCGCTCTAATGTCAAATTGTTTTTCACATATTTCAGCATATATTTTCACATATTTCTTCTGGATTATTTATAAAAACAATCAATTATTTCCATAATGAGACAGAAATAAAACTATTAATATTTCTCCTGTCAAGTTTTTCTGAGAAAGGCTTCTGGTTTTTTAAAATTGATTTTGAGAACTGGTTACAGAATCACATGCTAATTATTACTGAATATTGATAGGAGGATTTTTCTTACTATTTGTAATAAAGAAAATAGTTACGAAAAAAATTAGATAAAGAATGGTGAACATGATCTTGAAGGATAATATATTAAATGGTTTGCTGCTGTTTTAACTCTTTAAACTGCTTAAAATAATAATTTTTATTTGGTTTAAATGAATCGTACCAAGTGCAGATATTCAAATTTACTCAATTTTTTTTGTGTTGTTCACATTAAAAGAGTGCAATATACAGGCTTAATATTATTTTAAGGAAATTTTGGAATTTATAATTTTTCCAATTAGATTCAATTTATTTCTTCATTTAGTCTCATGGTTTAAAAAAAATTGTCATTATTTTATATAGTTGTAGATAAGTATAAACTGGGAAGTCAGGATCAACACGAGAGGAAAACTTTTTATCAGTATCAAATCACACTGAAAAGAGATAAAATTTATTTTTTAAATCCCGTTAAAATGTTTCACCCAAAATAAATAAATAAAAATATTTTTCCACATAATTTTGTTCATTATTATTTATAAAAATAAAACTTCATTAGATTGGGGAAAAAATGCATAAATACATTAACGAGTTTGGGAAATGATATAGAGAAAAAAAAATGGCATCAAAGTTTTTGTTCATTTTCTTTTTCAGGAGCCAAGAAAACAGCTTAGAAAATTGTATAAATTGATAAATTATTAATATATTCAAAGGCTGAGAATAGAAATTTACAATTTATCCACGAGGATCACGTCAACGTTTTTTTCTTTCATTTTTAAATGTTGATTTCCTTCCTTTTTTTTTCTTTCTCATTTTCTGTTTTATACATTTGTTTATTTCTGAGAAGGGACATGTAGATAGTGAGGGAAGAATTGGAAGCAATCTTCCAATTCACTTGGCTTTAATCAGGTAATTGGCCCCGTATCGTTTATCTCTCGGAAGCCTCCTTTTATTATTCTTGGCCTTTACACAGTTAAATAGATCAAATGCTTAAAAAAAAAAATTATAGTTTTAACAGTCGAATAGCACAGTACTTCATTAAATTTTATTCGAGTTATTGTTTTTCATAATTATACAAAATTTCCGTATATTTTATTTTCCATGGTTTAATAATTTTGATAGTTGAAGAAAAGTAAAACCAAGTGGTCCATGAATTAAAAAAAAAATATATTCTGTATTTTATCTATTTTATGTAGCAAAAGTAAACAATTACTGTGTATATATAAATGTTTTTGAGTTGATTTATCCAAGCTGCTGAAGCTAGCCCAATGAGGCTGAAAAGTTCAACTTGAATAAGAGTTCTAAACCATGGAATACTTTTCTTTTACAAGCCATCTTAATAAATTTTATGGATATCTGTTATTATTTTTTATCTCGTTGAATTATACATATTCTCAATTAATTAAACACGTTTTTTTCCAAATGAAAAATTTGTCACAGGCAGGATTAAAACCCACGACCTTTGGCTCAATTTTGCTGCTGCTTTCAGCGATTTGCTTACAATTGGAATAAAATGGGAAGTTGAAATGAGAAGTTTGTGGCTATGGTGTCATAGAAGCTCAAGTGGTTCGAGCAGCTGTGTATTTGGCTGAAAGTCATGGGTTCGAATCCTGGCTTTTTTTTTTTTTCATTTAAGTTTTTTTCCAATTGGAAGTAATTTTTTAAATTTATTCTGTGAAAATTCTTTAATTTAATTTTCTGTTTGTATAATTTGTTATTTTAATTAATTTTACCCATCAATCAAATAAAATTGAAAAATGAAAATTATTGAATAATCAAAAATAACTTTTATTTGGATGCATAATTAAATAAAAAAATGTTCTGTGGCTTGCTTATTTAATGTACTTAGCCCTTTGTGGGACAACTGTTGCATTGTATAATTGCTATCACTGAAATAAGTGTAATAAAATACAATTTTGATTTTAATAAAAACATTTGATTAAAAGAAAACTATTATGAAAACATCATCAGCACTTGACAAATTTAATTAATGTACATTTCTTAACTTAAAATTTTGTACTAAAATTATATTCTCTTTTTAGATGGTCAGTGCGAAGGAATGTTCAAATGTGAATCGACTGGCAATTGCATTTCAAGAGAGCTAGTCTGTGATGGTACTCCTGACTGCCCAGACGACTCGGATGAGGCCGATTATTGTCGTGACACGGTTCACTGCAAGGAGGATCAGTTCAGTTGTGCAAAATCGCGGCGTTGCCTCCCGTTGTCGTGGATGTGTGATGGTGAAGTCGACTGCTTAGAGGACGCTTCGGATGAAGATCCGATAAAATGTATTTAGAAAATCAGCTTGAAGTTTGATGAATGCAAGAATGAATTTTAACATATTTTTTCAGGCTCACCTGCTGAAAGATTCAAGTCAAACACAATTATGTGTCCAGCCGAACGTAAGTGGCTACATATTGAAAAGTTCTGCGATGGTGTAGAAGATTGTGCAGATTCGTTTGACGAGGGCAAATTTTGTCGTGAGTTATATTTTCATATGCATTAGTTTTTTAATTTTTGTTTTTAATTAACTTGTTGTCTATTGTTATTCAGATGTCGCAAATTGCACAGCGATGGGCTGTGAACACCAGTGCCGTCCTACTCCATTTGGCCCAAAATGTTTCTGCGCTCCTGGCTTTCGTGTTTCAAACACGGTCAGCTGTGTGGATGAAGACGAGTGTGAAATAGACGGGAGCTGTGACCAGCTATGTAACAATATTGTAGGCACCTTTTGGTGCAGTTGTGTTTCCGGTTATAGGCAAGAAGGTCAAAATAAATGCAAAGCCATCAATGTGCCGGAAGACGAGGAACCGACTTTAATTTTTAGTAGTGCTACTGCAATACGTAGAGTCGACCTGAAAGGGAAGCTGTACAAAGGTGATTCTGAAAGGAAAGAAGGGCATACAATAGCAATATCTTTTAATCACCGTGCTCAACAAATATGCTTTATACGCCAACCAAGCAATCCTGCAGGGATCACGTGCTCGCCCATTGATGGAATGAGTGATTCTAAGGAAATACCCAATCCTCCACTTATTAATATCAATTGTAAGTGTTTCAAGAGTAGAATGTTAGCACTTAATGTGGTTTATGTTTAAATATTTGTTGTTTTTTATTTTTTTCCTAAGCTATCATACACATGGCTCTGGACTGGGTCTCTGAAAACTGGTACTTTCTCGATGACAGCAGGGAAATAATTTATCTGTGTACATACGAACTCAAATATTGTATGATACTTGTTGACGTTTCTTTGAACAAACCCCGTGGCATAACACTCGATCCAACAAAAGGGTGAGTATTTATTTTTCAATTATTTGATTTGAACTCTCGAACTTAATTGAATTTGTATGTTTTTAGCTATATGTTCTTTACAAAATGGGGTACGATATCTCCTACACTTGAACGTGCTTTACTAGATGGCTCGAGCCGAAAAATTCTCGTTAACGAGAGAATCGTTTATCCATTCGGCCTCACAGCTGATTACCCTCTCCAACACATTTATTGGGTCGACACCTACCTCGATCTAGTCGAGAGAATCGACTATGACGGAAAAAATAGAAAAACTATTCGGAAAGGATCCCCAGTAAGTTATTCTATAATTAAATCTAATTCAGAAATGCTTTTTAAACGTGTTATTTTTTGTTAAAAGGTCCAAAACTTGTTCGATGTAACAGTTTTTGAGAATAATCTATATGTTACTTCTTGGCGTAATCACAGTGTGATGCGTATAAACAAGTTTAATTCCAGCAATTTTGAAGTTCTTACAAATGAATCGAAGCCCTTTTCAATCCATGTATATCATAGGCAGCGGCAGCCCGATGGTAATTGTCTATTTTATTTCTCATCTATATTGTCTCTCAATTAACTTTTCTATTTTACAGTGGCACATCCTTGCAAAGGAAAGCATAACGGTGGATGTGAGCATATCTGTATTCCGTTCTGGAAGAAAACTTCAGCGTCTGTAAAATGCGCTTGCAATGCAGGATACAGGCTCATAAAAAATGGAAAATGTGTTGGTGAGTTTTTGTCATAGTAAATTGTTGGGTGTGTGTATGCTTTTTTTCTTCAAATTTTGACTTGCACCATTACAAAGGATTTAGAATGTAAATGTAAAAGTTAAGAGGTGCCATTGGTTGCAACGGTTTAGGAATTGACATGGTGCTCATCACTGTAACGTAAAGGTCCCGGGTTCGAATACTTAAAAATGGCCTTTTTCAAATACACTGACACCCCGAAGGTTGATACTACCTCGTTGTCATAAAAATAAATTGCAATCTAACATCATGGATTTAGTAGATCCCGTGCATGTTCTTAGCGATTTATTTTGTAAGATATCTAATATTTTTAATTTGGATCTAGATACATCCATAATTCATAATAATCTTGCGAAAATATAAATTGTTAATTTACTAGCTGAAATGTTTAATTCGTTAGTAAAAGTTGAGGTAAGTAGGTTTATCATGGCGACCTTGGCATCCAAACCTTTAAAGGCTTGAGAATTGAGTAGACATATTTCATTGCGAGTTGTATGATTTTGACATTTTCTGGGATTGGTGAGAATTTTGATAAAAAGCTAAACAATCCTTAGAGAATTAGCAAGGCATAAAATAGCCAACATTTATGGCTAGTTTATGATCTGTCTGTGAGATACCCTAATCTTTTTGGATCTAGACACTTGTGCATAAACAATTTATCCAAAGTAAATGGCAGATTTTATGGTTGCTCTATGTAGTAATTGTATGATTGGCATAACAGAGTAATGTGATATGTTTTCATTTTCAATTTATCTTTTATTTTTCAATTATTGATATATGACTGCGATAATAAAATCTATCATCATTTATCATAAAAAAACTATTGTTTATTACCTGCTACCTCATAGCTGTAGGGGGGCTCTATTAAAAGTGATAAGATAGTGATTCTGTCTGTAATGAATTACAAAGTGTATTGAAATTGGCATTGCTTGATGTATGAGTTTGATCTCAGGTGTGGAATTTACGGGGATAACATTGAAACTAAACGTGTGAATCAACAGTGGTTCTGCATAATGATAAATAAAAAATCAGCCTCGTTATGTCAGGCTTAATGAGCATAAAAATGATTACGTGTTGGGTGAAGACAAATTAACTTCAGCAGAAGTATCAGAGAGGCTTCAAGTACATCACTCAGCACTAGGAAGAACTGAAAACATTGGTAACCCACGAATTGTCCCTCAGAACTAGGAAGAACCCATGGCTCGTCCCATGGTGCCTGGTCTAGGGATAAGTGGGTCCTTAAAAAAAACAACCAAAGGAAGTTTGCGAGAAGAATGAAACGGCATCAATGTCTAAAGCAGGATTCAACCTCGCAGGGTCCTTTTGTTGGTGGAATAATTTATTAGGAACTATTACCAATCAAACTCTTACAGCAGAGTATACTGTATCCAGAATCTTGGGCAGTGTTGAAGGAAAAATGTCCAGCCCCGGTGAGTAGACACATCGTCTTCCTTTAACTATGATTATGCCTCTCAACGCTGCACTTACTCAGAGTATTGCTGAAAATTTCCTTGCCTCTTCTGATTTTCACTAGTTTGGCTACCTAGACAAACGAAAGGTAAGGAATTTTCAAACGAAAATGCTTTGGAAATCGAGTTTAGATTTCGCCGTGCCTAAGTCATCAGATTTTTACAAAAATGAGATATTTCTCCTATCAGAACGTTGGCAGTATGCTACCGAAAATGAAAGAAATTATGTTTTGCGTTAAAAAAAAAATAAATTTATATTTTGAAAATTTGACTTTTCTGCTCTTATACACAACACTATTAAGTTCAGTTAAATAAACCAGGATTTTAATATTTAAATTTTTTTTTAATAGAGATCGAATACAGCACATTCCTGCTCTATGGGAAAGGTGAGCCTGGAATGATAAAAGGAATTACACTCATCGCTTCCGGGGAGACGGAATCTACGATACCCGTGACAGATTTGAATGAACCGTCATCTTTGGACTACGACCCGAATACACAGTATATATATTACGTCAATCATATTCACAAACAATCGACAGTCATTTCCCGCCAGAAGATTACCGGATTCGGCGAGAAAGAGGTTTTCATAAGCGAGGGGATTAAAAAATGCGAAGGTTTAGCGATCGACGTGCTCGCACGTAATATCTATTGGACTGACGAGGGTAACAATTCACTCTGTGTGGCCCCTCTCTCAAATCCGAAAAAGCATAAGACCCTCTTCAACGATCTGAAAAATCCCATCTCCATCGTACTGCATATTTCCGAAGCGTGAGTATATAAATGTTTTATGTACACGAATAAAAGTGGGAGACAAGAAAAAAAAAATCAACTTTTTAAATTTGTAATCATTCCTACACTAAGTTACAATTTATCATTTTTTATCGTATTAAATTACTCTTGATGAAAATTTTGTTTATGCATTCTGGTGCTATGTTAACTCGTGAAGGAATTTGCATCGGGTACACAAATTTTGAATATGAGGATTAAATTAAAGAACTGTTTAGGTGTGATTTGAATAATCTAAAAGTGTCGATACAAGCCAGTAAAGGGGGCAAAGTTCAAAGAAATCATCTTAGTTCAATGATGGTCCACAAAGGAAAATGATTGAAATATTATTTAAACTCAATGCTAATATCAATTAATTATTCTTTTTACAAAGGGTCTTGGTTGAAATTAAAAAGTTAGTACATGTAGTTAGTGAATACGATGTTGCTGTAACCTGAGATATTGTGATTGATCCACTCTGACACAAACTCCCCATTTCAACCTACAACTTTTTGAATTTTCCCTCCTTTTTGCCATTTTTCAATCAAATTTCAATTCAAATATCTCTCGTGACACTTAACTTTTTCATTTCAACCAGGACCTTACTTATGTAAGAATAATTAATTAATTACAGTACAAGAATAATTAATTGAACGAAGTAGTTAGGTCATTTAGACCACTAAACATAATGGACTTAATGTAAATGTTTGTTTTTTAATTCAAAAAAGATCAAATTTTTGTCTCACCCTAATAGTTTTAGTATTGAATTGATATAAATATCTTCAAATGTTGTTTTATTTTAATGAAATATTAACTGGAGTAAATTGCAAATTAAAAATACTTTTGAGAATAACGTATTGTTGGACTATAAATAAATAACAAAATTATGTTACTATATTTATCTTAGTTTTTCCTGATTTTTTAAGATTTTAATTAATATATAGCTAATAATTAATTTTTAAAATTTTTTTCAGTGCGATGTACTGGTCAGAATGGGATGTCAATATGACTAATGATGCAAGCATTATGTTTGCCAATATGGATGGCTCGCATCGCAGGGTGTTTGTAAAAGGTGGCCTGATGCTGCCATCCGGACTAACCATCGATGAGCTACAGGATCGGTTATATTGGTGCGACGCGAAGCTCAATCAGATCGAGTACGTCTTAATGGACAACCCTGCGGTCAGGGGAGTGGTTTTGGACAGTTCCCAGCTCGACCACCCATACGGCTTGACCTACATGGACAACAGGCTTTTCTGGACGGAGACGCAAAATGGTACCGTCCAGTCGTACGACTTTAAGAGCAAGACTACTAGCACACTAACGGTACAAAATTCACCGCTTTACGAGATCAAAGCATTCAGCCCGTCCAGTACACCCGCCGTGTCACCTTGTACTGACTGTCCACACCTGTGTCTCCTCACCAGCACTAGAACGGCCACGTGTGCATGCTTTGACGGATTTGAAGGCCCTAACTGCACTAAGCCTATTGAAACCATTGAAACAGCCACTGTTCCTAATAACAATTCTAGTTGTAAGAACAGTGATTTTAAAAAATGCAAGAGTGGAAGGTGAGTGAAATCTTAAAATGAAAATAATTGAAATCTTTGTAAGACATTGATTTCCGTATCAAATGCTAAGGTCTGAAAAGTAGCTTCTCAGATGATCCTGATCTGCATATGATCTTTGATTTTGGTTTTAAGAAACATTATATAACATTCTGTGTCGACACAACCACTAAAGTTGGCAAATAATATATTCAAAGATGATCAATCTAATAATTTCGTAAATTGCAATTTTACTGAAATTTTTTACTAAGCTAGATTAAATCTAGTTTTTAAACAGTAGTTTAAGGGGGCGTCGGTGGCCGCAAGGTTTCGTCTTTGATACAGCGTTCATCACTGTAAGCTAAAGGTCCCTGCATTCGAACCCGACATACTTACAAATGGGCTTTTTTTCAAAAACACCGGCACCCTGAGGGTTTATATGACCTCTGCTGTTGTGAACCCTCGAAACCCCCCCCCCCCCAAAAAAAAAAAAAAAAAAAAAAAAACCCAGTAGTTTCTGATTAGTATCAAATTAACATTTCTGCATTTATGATGGCATTCTGTGCTATACCAAATTTTATTCAAGATTTTGAAAAGTTTTTTTTTCTAAACTATTGCCTTCAGTTTTGCATAAAAACCCAGACTTGATACTTCAAGACAATATATCTCACGATGAACATATAAAATGTGCCGGACTAAAGAAAATATATTTTTAAATATATCTGACAGTTCAAAATGGTGAGGATAGGTAGATCAAGAACGATCGGAAGTGGCCAAACTACAGCTTCAACACCTTACATTGTGAAGAATTCTCACAAAAAATTGTGGTTTGAGGAAAAAAGAAAAATTAAAATCTGCAACTTTGTGTTTGTCGATCCAAAGCTTGAATAAAAATCTATTTCCTGAGTGTTTAATAAGTTTTGACGCAAATTCCACATGCTTTGTTTCTCAACACTGGCTATGATGAGTGTTAAAGCAAAAGTAAATGTACACTGCATGATATGATATGTTCAAATATGTTTGAAATTAAAATTAACAATCTCCCAAATTTCTAGTAATATAATTTTTTTTTTTTTTTTAAAGATGTATCTTTAAGGAATGGTTCTGTGATGGTCAATTTGACTGTGGGCCGGGTGACAATAGCGATGAAGTGGGTTGCAACAGAACTTGTCCTCCAATTATGTTCACCTGCGCCAATGGTGTTTGTATATCGCCCCAATACTACTGTGACGGTGAAAACGATTGCGGGGACAACTCGGATGAAACAGGATGCAATGAAAAGTGTGGAAAAAATGATGTATGTGTTAATGTATTAAAAAAAAGCGATACACGAAAGTTGAAAGTTTCTTTTTTTTTGTTTTTTAGTTTTACTGTGTACCTGAAGATAAATGTATTCCAAACAGCAAGGTCTGCAATGGCTGGCAGGATTGCGAGAGCGGGTGGGACGAGCGTTCCTGCTCTGATCCATTCTGTGCACACGGCTTCCTCTGTGGCAATGGCACATGCATTGATATCAATAAAAAATGCGACAAACATGTCGACTGCCCTGACGGCTATGATGAAATCGTATGTGGTAAGTACTCGATATGTTAACAACCAGAAAAGCAGATACTACATGCGGGTATTCTTATAGAGTATGAAGCAAAGCTGAATGAAACGGAAATGGTGATGTGCAATCTTACTGATTGGATCTGTGACAATAAAACACGCTGTGTTGAATTGAAACTACAATGTGATGGGCGTTACGATTGTATGGATAAGAGCGATGAATCACTCTTATGTGGTATATATATATTTATAATATTTTTCAATATTGTAACTAAGGATTTTTTTCATATTTCTTGGGTGTCTTTCATTGAATTCAATAATTCCTGAAAAGAAATATAACTGAAAAAGAAGAGCAAAAAATTTATAAATATTTTTCATTCATTTAAATCCAGTTTCTTTTTCACAGTCTTGCTCGGTTGTAACAAAAGAGTTTTCTAGGTCTTTGTAAATGTTAATGTAATACCTGGATCTATTTTCTAACACTATCTATCTTGGGGGATAATAATTAAATCCATCTCTATTTTTTCCACCATTTTTAACCAACCATGCATTGTTTCTTCTGTCAAATTTCACCTTCAAGTGAAATTTTTTATCCTGTTTTCAAGAATCACGACATGAATAAAATATTACCTGACCATGCAAAACCAACTGAAATTCAAATCTCTCAAATTTGACAAATCGTTTCACTAATTTTTACTAACCTACTTCTTGCTGAATATTGTTAATACATATTTATAGAGATAGATTAAAGAAAAGATTTTTTTTTGTCAAAAAGGGATAAAATTGAACAAAACTTGTGTTATTAAACTTTAATTTTTAAAAAATTGTTGCAGTCTTCTCTCTCTCTCTCTCTCTCTCTCTCTCTCTCTCTCTCTCTCTCTTTCTCTCTTTCTCTCTTTCTCTCTCTCGTTTTTAATCTCTCTTCTCTTCTCAAGTCAGCAGTTTGTCCCTTTAATAATTTCTTTATGTTTTAAGGTGAAAACCAATGCCCAGGACGATGTGGTAAAGCACCTTGCTTCCCGACTCCTACTGGTCCGTACTGTGAAAGTAAAGGGTGTGACTCACTTTTCTGCTTCCTAAATAAACACGGTACAATTTCATTTCATATATTTTAAATGCTCTTTTACACGTATTAATAATTGAATAAATATGCCCTTAGAAACTGTAAAGCCGTATTTGATATTCAGCAACCGTCATGAGATACGCAGTCTGGATTTGATAACTCTTTCAGTCCGCCCTCTTATCTCCAGTCTAAAAAATACAATCGCCTTAGATTTTTTCCACGGTGAAAAAGGTGACACTATTTATTGGACGGATGTAATTGACGATAAGATTTATCGAGGTTCAATAATTTCTGGAAGTAAGTTTTCGTTTTGCCACGCAATCACAAAATATGTATTATGTTAGGAAGTTTTACGTTTTGAAAATTTAAAACCTTTTATTGTTATAGCAATCGGGAGCATTGAAGTTGTGGTACACACTGGGCTGAAGACTGCAGAAGGCCTTGCTGTCGATTGGGTCGGCGAAAATCTTTACTGGGTCGAGAGTAATTTAGACCAGATAGAAGTTGCAAAATTGAATGGAAGTTACAGACGTGCACTTATCGCAGGGAACATGGAAAGCCCGAGAGCGATTGCTCTCGATCCTAGATATGGGTAATTAACAAGCAGTTTAAATAATCTATGACTTAAAATTACAGATATAATTGTTTAGGTTACTTTTCTGGACTGATTGGGATTCTAAATATCCCCGGATAGAATCATGCGCCATGACCGGTGAACATAGAAAGGTTATTGTAAAAATTCAAGAGTTATATCACGGTGGGGCTTGGCCGAATGGTCTTACTCTAGACTATGATGAAATGCGGGTTTACTGGGTAGATGCTAGGTAATGTAATTGGTTTTTGAAGTACTTTTTCACAGTATATTAAATTTGAATATGTATAGATCTGATTCAATCCATCGGGTGAACTATGATGGCACTGGACACCATGAGGTGGTGAGAGGCCATGAACTGCTCTCACACCCATTTGCTATCACTTTATTCCGCGACCACGTCTACTGGACTGATTGGCGGTCCAATTCCGTGTTACGTGGGCCGAAGGAGGACGGCAGTGAAATAATGGTCGTACAACGGACGCTAACACAGCCGTTTGACATCCAGACAGTTCACCCGGACCGGCAGCCCAAGCCGAAGTTCAACCCTTGCGGAACGAACAATGGGAACTGCTCCCACTTGTGTCTTATCGGGCTTAATCTTACAAGAAGCTGTGCTTGTCCTCATGTCATGCGTCTTGATAAAGATAATGTCACATGTGTAGGTAAGTGTTAATCTTATTTGTCTAATTCTACAGTATATACAAATCTTCTTGTTTCTCTAGATAACGATGTCATCCTTCTTGTTGTGAGTTCCTCCGAGATACGAGGGTTAGATTTAATAACTCCTTATCATAGCACAATACCGACTATAACTCTCCCGCTTCTCACTAATCCTTCAGAAGTGGATTTTGTCGCCGAGCCAAGAGTCATATACTGGGCTGAATCTCCTTCTGGGATTATACGATCATCTCAGCTTTCTAAACACGTATCTAAAACAGTCGTCGATACTGGAATCACTACACCGTACGGCTTCGCAATCGATTGGATTTCGAAGAACATGTTTATATCTTCCCGTGAGGATAACAGACTCAAAATAGTCGCGACAAACCTTCAAGGGGAGTACTTCACTAGAATATACACTTCATCAAATCAAGGGACTGCTGATGATGTAAGTAGAATTATTTGCAAGTAGCATTCTAAACCTAATTTTTCTGAAAAAAATGCTCTGTTCAATCTGTGCATATGAAAAATTTCTTTCGTTTAGATGATAACTTCTATATGTGTTCATCCGATTAATGGAAAAATATACTGGATAGAGCAGTTAAACCATACCGAATGCTATATTTATGGTGCGAATATGGACGCAACGGGAAAATACGTGGTCAGCGATCATATGGATAATCATAATTTGATTGGAGGTGCCAGGTCCCTCACAATAGATCTCAACGCAAATCAAATGTACTGGGTGAATACGGGAACAAAGACTGTACAAATGGTCGACCTTTCGACAAGAAAACTGAGCAACATTACGCTGCCTGAAAACAGCGAGCCAAAAGCAGTAACATTTTACTTAGGGAAACTCTATCTTCTTATTAACGATAGTGTCGCTGTCTGGGCTGACGGTGCTATACAGAACGTCTTAGTTAATAATACCGGTTAGCACAATCTTCTTTTAGTGGAAAATGTGATTTTTTAAACACACTGATTTTTTTTTAGGAAATGCGACATCAATAAAAATATTCAACCCATATACACAGACAGGGAAAAATGCATGCTCGGACAAAAATGGTAAGTGCCAGCAGCTCTGCCTTCCTGTTTCGCCGACTTCAAGAGTCTGCCCGTGCGCCGTGGGATTTGTTAAAAATGAATCGGAACCTGTCAGCTGCTCAGCTATAGACGATGTTGTCATTTATTCTATCAACTATGAAATACAGGGAGTTTCTCTCAAGAGTGGAGAACAAGATAAAGAAGTCCTTCCTCCTATATCAAGGGTGTCCATGGCATCTAGCATCGATTATGATCCAGGTTAGTAATCATCGACAATCACCAGTTTGAAAGATAATTATTTTGAAAATGTTTTTCAGTCGATGATTACATATACTGGACAGACTCAGATCATGGAACAATCACTAGGATAAAAAGGGATGGCACAGGAAGGAATGTCTTAGTAGGAAATCAAGAAATTCCTGATTCGATGGCAACAGACTTGCTTTCAGGTAATTTAAAAATCAATTATTCAAAATAGTAATTCAATGTACTACCATGGGGGAGGGGACCAGAAAGTAATGTCGTTTCTGCCCATGTCAGTATTTGTTTGTCGTTTATCAGCTCATTGTGTACATCAAAGGCCTGCAAAGATATTTTAAGGTTAGAACGACTTGTTTACTCGTCAACAATTAAGTCTTAAATTTTTTCCAAATTTATGGTGAAATAGCCAGCCAAATAAGAGAAGAGGTACATGCCTGGCATTGTTTCACAACACAACAGTTGCTACTAAAAATGTTAATTTTTATTCATGTACATTAGTCGTTTGTAAATTCAAAGGTGGTTTTCTAAGTTCAAATCTGGTAATTTTGATATTTTTAATTCGTATCAATCAGAAAGATGAACAATTTTAGACATTGACATGTTAAAAGGTAGAATAAGCAAAATCTGTCAGACAATTGAGGAATTATCAGACACTCATAACCGGCTTTGGTCCATCCAAGTACATTTGCAGCAGATTGGTAAAGTAAGCAGAGCAGGTATTTGGGTCCAAAGAAGACAAAGCTAACTGGTCCACTGCATACAACTTATCAAAAGCATTTTTTGTTTGCTTGATCAATGGAGATGAAAAATGAGCCTTTTATGCTAATCCAAAAACACAAAAGGCAGTGGTTCTCTAAGAATGAATCGCCACGCAGTACAGCTAAGCTAGGTTGACATCCAAAAAGCCACTTTCATGTATTCAGTGGAGTATTTACGGGGTCGTTAATTTTGAAGTGCTAAAACCTGGACAAACTGTTAATGCAGATCGTTACTGTGAACAATTTTATTGAGTAAATCAATTTTTAATTGAAAAGTGCTTAGTAATCGTCAACAGAAAAGGCGTTATTTTGCAGCAAGATAATGCAAGATTGCATTGCGCAAGACGACCCCTGGAAAATTAATGAATTTGGGTAGGAGGTTCACCTTCATACGTGCCTGATTTATTCTGATGCTACAATAATTTTTAAAGCATTTAAGCGGCAAAAATTTTGAAACTTTGAATGATGTCTAAAATGCCATTTCTAGATATTTTGCTAGAAAACGGTCTGGCATTGAAAATTTGCATACTAGATGGCAAAAGGTTGATGATAACGAAGGTGATTAAATCATTGATTGAAAATAAAAATGTTAAAAATTTATCTGTTTGAATTGAAAATTAAAAAAACTTTATGGTCCCCTGAATAAATTAAATGAATTAATAAGTTAATAGTTAAATTTGTGTGATATTTTGTTCAAAATTCTTCCTTAAAAAGACAAATGTAATTTAATTATAATTTATTTAAATTTAAAATAGGCATAGCGGTAGACTGGGTTGCTGGAAATATCTACTGGATCGACCCAAAGTTCAAAGTGATATTTGTAGCCTCGGTCGCGTCGAACGGAACGCAACGCCGAGTTGTGATACAACGGTACCTCGAGTCGCCCAGATCGTTGAGGGTCGACCCTTATGCCGGAAAACTTTTTTGGGCCGACAACGGGAAAACCGGCCTTATATGCCAGGCCCAACTCGATGGGGAAGAGCAACGTGTAGTCGCTACATTGCAGTTCAGGCACATCCATGGCATCACACTCGATATCGAGGTAAATTTGATGATTTTAACATTTAAAATGATGTTTAGAGAAAAATAGTAATAGTTTAAAAAATTTAAAAAATGTTTTGCAGCACCGCATGATATATTACTGCGAATCGAATACAAATGCAATCCATGGTATCAGCTATGATAACGAAATGAGAATAACAGTAATTTCTAACATATCAGCACCACTTGCTCTTACCTACCATGCAGGAAAAATTTATTGGATTGAACCGTGAGTGTGTTTAAAATAAAAAAAAAATATATTTTTTTTAAGGAAAAAATATTTCAATTAATAAAATTTATTACAGGTCAGGCTTTGAGAATGGAAGTATAAAGATGCTGGACTTGACAATGGAAGGGCCGCCAAAAACTATCAGAGGAAACCTTACTGATTCACTTAGAGATTTGGTAGTCGTGTCAAAGGAGCCGAAGTTCAACGGTACGAACCCTTGCGAGCGTGGTAAACACAATTGTGAAGAACTATGCCTTTTTGACGGCTACGATGCTGTTTGTGAATGTTCACATGGCCACTCTTTCAGAAATAAGTGCTATGGTGGGATTTGTTTTTTCTCTACGTTATACAATTTTTTTTAAAATTAGTGTTTTGTCATTGATTTTTTTTTTCTTCAGAGTATTCAGAATTTTTGGTGTTTTCACTTGTAAACCGGATTGAATCGTTACACATGGTGGGCGACCCGGATCACAACTCGCCGATCCCACCAATCAAATCTACCTTGATGATGCGCAACACCATCGGGCTTGCTTTCGACTATGAGACGTCCACACTTTTTTACTCCGACATTCAAAAGGGTATCATAAATGCTGTTTTCTTCAACGGTACCAACCAGAGGACAATAGCGAGCGGTCAGGGCAGTGTAGAGGGAATAGCTTACAATCCTGTTGAAAACACTCTTTACTGGACCTGCAATACAGCCGTTTCTTCTATATTAAAGAAGTCGCTGGTAAAAGAAGATGAAAACAAAAAGGAAGAAGTGATCATCACTCTTTTGAAAGATGACAAGCCCAGAGGAATTGCTGTTGACCCTTGTAGCTTGTAAGTATTATAAACAACAGTCCTTTTTTTTAAAGGTTTGGGAGGGTTGAATAAATATTTTAAAAATCGTTTCATCTACTGTGACCTATTTAGATTTATTGTGGAACTCCTTATAAGTTATAACTATACATTGGGAAGTGCAATTTTTTCTTTAAGTGTAAGCATTTTCCTATTCACATACCTCTTGGTATGAGCATCGCCTTACCAAAGAGGCTAATAATTCACTGTTTCACCTTCACAAAGTATATATGCTGCTCTGGTTCCTACTGATGACGGCATGTTCAATTATTCATAGTGAGTTCTTTCCCTTTCCTTTTTGAGATATTTATATAAATAGCATAACTAGCCTCACCTGGTAGTTTGGTCCAATGCTTGAATTTTTCTTTCTCGATCCATTTTTCCAGTTGAAACATAAAATACATACTTTGGTGGACCTTGCTCTGATCACTTGGGTGAGACGGCTGCCCTTTTTTCGACTAGTTCGTTTCCAACCTTCATGTCCAGGAACCACTTTAAAGTTGTATTTTCCTAGAGGTATTAGGCAATTTAAGCACTCCCTGATATGTTTAAGGTTGAAAGCACAAACATTTAGTACCTTTATGGTCTCCTGACTATCCGAGAGTATGTTAATTTGTGAACCATGCAGTATTAATTTTTTATTTTTTCAATAATTTTAGACGACTGTACTGGACTAATTGGAACAACAATCGTCCGAGCATCCAACGCGCGTTTACAAATGGCCGAATGAAGGAATCAATTATAACGACTGAAATTCGAATGCCGAATGCGATTGCTTTGGATCACTATGCTCAACGGCTGTATTGGGCCGATGCTCGTCTAGATAAGATCGAGCGTTGTGATTATAACGGGATGCACCGTATAGTACTATCCTTGGCAAACACGCAACATCCATTCGCAATGGCGGTACATGGTGATTACGTCTTTTGGAGTGATTGGTCTGTCCAGGCCATATTCAGGGCGGACAAATTGACCGGTGCAAATCGTGTTATGATGAGGAAGTATGATTCAAGACCAATGGGCATTGCTGCCGTTTCAAACACCAGTTACGACTGTATGTAGATTTTCAACATTTTCAAAACTTATATAACATAAAAGTCCATTTTTATTAATTTATTATTGTATTTTAGGCTTTCATAATCCATGTAGAGTTTTGAATGGAGGTTGCTCGAGTCATTGCAGGCTAAATGATGACAATAATATCCATTGCTTTTGTGATAAAGGATATGTACTTGACAAAGGAGGTAATTGTTGTGTATTTAGATGAAACATTTTCTACGTTTAAATTTTTTCTTGATATGTTAAGATGTATTTCTCCCTAGGCAAAATGTGTATTGAAGAATCTAGCAGCAACTGTACAGAACACCAATTCAACTGCGGTGACAACGCTTGTATTCCGTACAACCTCACTTGCGATGGCATTCAGAACTGTCCAAATTTTGCCGATGAAGCAGATAACTATTGTGGTATTTAATTAAATTCGGGGGCCCACTTTATAATCATAATTGTAGTCGATCGATTAATCGTATTTGCTATTGCAGAAAGCAGGACTTGTAAGGAAGGATATTTCCAGTGCCCCAGCGGACGTTGCATTTTGAATGAATTTGTCTGCAATGGCGTTAATAACTGTGAAGATAGATCTGATGAAGTGAATTGTCCTTGCGATCCAGGTATATCGTGGTTTTAACAGATTAAAAGAACACACTTAACACTTTTCAAACTTGTAATTTTAGTGACACATTTCAAGTGTACGGATAGATGCATCCCTATTCATTCTCGCTGTGATCGTGATCCAGATTGTGATGATGCATCTGATGAAATTGGTTGTCGTAAGTAATAAATAATATTTTATCGATGATCGTTGTCATATTTTTATATTGTTTTCAGCTGAGACTTCCTGTATTGTGGTCTCCTCGAAGGACATCCCTCTTACTCACTGTGTCAATACAACCGCTTGCATTCATCCTTCGTGGATTTGCGACGGTCAGAACGACTGTTGGGACAATTCGGATGAGTCGAATTGCACAGATGTACCTATTGTACCCAAGGCAGAGCAGGAGTGTAATCCAGAACTAATGTTTCATTGTGCGAATGGAAATGGATGTGTCAAAAAGGATTGGGTCTGTGACGGAGATCCAGATTGCGACGATAAAAGCGATGAAAGCGATTGCCGTAAGTGCTCAAAGAAATATTTCTAAACCTGTATCATCAACATTATTTTCAATTGTTTAGACATACCTTGCAAGTACGATCAGTTCAACTGTGGGAACAATGATTGCATCCCTATTGCCTGGTCTTGCGATGGAACAAAAGATTGCCAGGATGGGAGCGACGAGCAAGAGTTTTGCAGTAAGCCAAGTGAAATGAAATAAAACAATTTCACATTCTGTTTTAAATTATATTTTTAGTTCAAAAATCATGTGGCAAATCGGAATTCAAATGCAACGGAACTGGGAAGTGTATCCCTTCAACTTGGGTCTGCGATGGTTCTGACGATTGTGGTGGCGGCAGCGACGAAGAAGAATGCCTACGCAATCACAAAGACACTGAATGCTTGCCTCCGCTCAAGTTCCTGTGTAATAACGGAAAGTGTATAGACCATGAATATTTCTGCGATGGTGAAACCGATTGTGACGATGCGTCAGACGAACCCAGTACTTGTCCAATCGATGTGGACTGTGCTGATGTGGAATTTGCATGCAGAAATGGACGGTGTGTCAATTCTGCTCTGGTCTGCAATGGCGTTGATGATTGTGGGGACAATTCTGATGAAGATATTGACAACAAGGAATGCAGTGAGTTACCAATGGATGAAATTGTCTTATAGGGTGTATGTATAAATATTTTTAGAGAAAAAAAAGGAGGTCAAACTATTTCCAACGTTCTTTTAAATTATTTATTTTATTTATTGCTATCTGTACATAATGTACATTGAGCAAATAGTTAAATCTGATAGACCTGTCAGACCAGGAGGCAGTGGGGAGAGAAACCAACTTTCTTTAATTGGGGGGGGGGGGGCAGAAGTTATTTCGGTGGGTTAGATTGTTAGATGGTCACGAGGCCATCGTGGTTTTGTAAGGGTGAGATGTTGAGGAAAGAGTTAGGGCTAGTGGGTTAGGATAGAGGGTGAGTTTAGAGTGAAAAGTGAAGAAGCGTGCTTGGATAAAATCTTTTACGAAAGGGATTTTAAGATCTTTATGGATCATTTGATTTATGATGTAGAAGGGAGCATTGAGGATACGGCGGAGAACTTTAGATTGAAAAGACTGAATTCGTTGGATATTTGATGATTTGGCTGAGCCCCACAGCTCGACTCCGTAGGTCCAAATAGGCGTGATGAGTGTTTTGTAAACGGTTAGTTTGTTATGTATGCTTAGTTTTGATTTTGGTCCAAGAAGGTGTCTGAGTAGTCTGTATCTTTTGTTAAGTTCTTGCCGTTTTAATAGTGTATGTGGGTTCCAAGTAAGTCTACTATCTGAGTAAAACCCAAGGTAGCGGACTTTGTTCGATGGCGGTATTATTTTGTTATAAATGTGCACTGGTGGACAGGTTTGTCGTTTGAGTGTTGGCTTTTTTGTTCGTTTAACCTGATCCGCCACAGATTGCACCAGTTGGTAATAAGGTTCAGGTGTTGTTGGAGTGCTTCTGTTGCTAGGATAGGATTGGAGTGTGTTGATAAGATTGCGGTGTCGTCCGTGTAGGTTGCGATTTGTGTGTTTGGATGAGTGGGTATGTCAGCAGTATAGACGGTGTAGAGTATTGGGCCTAGGATACTACCTTGTGGAACGCCAGCTTTGATTGCTGTGATAGGTGAAAACTTGGTGCCAATTCTAATTTTAAACCAACGATCTGAGAGGAAGGATTTCAAGATTAGGTAGTAGGAATGAGGGAGGATACATTTTAACTTATAGAGGAGGCCGGGGTGCCATACGCGGTCAAATGCTTCCGTAACATCCAGAAATACAGCTGAGCAGTATTGTTTGTTTTCTAGAGCCGAGAATATCGTGTCGACTACTCTGAAGCACTGCTGAACAGTGGAATGGAGAGGTTGAAACCCCAATTGATGGTTAGGAATTAAGTTTTTAGAGTCAAATATAGGAATTAGTCTTTTAAGGAGGATAGGTTCAAAGATTTTGGATAAAATAGGAAGGAGGCTTATTGGTCTATAAGAAGATGGGGCACTGGGGGATTTGTGTGGTTTTGGAATTGGAGTTATTAAAGATAGTTTCCACTGGATAGGGAAATAGGTTGTGCGAAATATTGCATTGCAAATAGAGGTAATGTACACTATTGCTTTTTTGGGTAGATTTTGGAGGATTTTAAGGGTTATTAGATCCTGGGGATTTTCTTTCGGAAAGGTGGAGAATCTGGTATATGACTCTGCGGGGTGGATGGGCTTAGGAAGTAAAGCGAGAGTATAGGACCGCGGGTACAATCCTGCTTCTCATTGACAGCAGCATTTCATGCTTCTTGTAAATGATCCTACCGTGTTTAATATTTTTGTGAAAAACTCACGTCTCATTCCCAGTGAACAAATGGGAAATAATCCCTTCTAACTTATTCTTATTCGGTGCTAAATTCAACTAGTCTTCATTGTTCTGAGGGACGATTCATGGATCCCCAACGTTTTCATTTTCACAATGTAAACCCAAAGTTTGTATTGTGTGGTGTAACAGACTCTTTTGTCAGGCACACATTGAGTGATATTTCTTGGATGTCTTTCATTTCCTATTGAATTGCCTGAAGTAATAGTGCCACGTGGGAACTTGTAATTTGGGCAGACTTCAAAGATATGTTTGGTATCTTCTGGTTCTTTGCATAGTAAACAATTAGGATTATTCTTAAGTCCACATCGATGAAGATATGCTCCGCCAATGACCTACCTGTTCTTAAGTGGCAGATTGATGCTATTTGAGCCCTCGGGAAACCATACTTCCTAAACCATGTATGATGGCTGACATATGGAAATAGGGACTTGTAAAATGCACCCTTGACAGAAACATTTCATTTACTAGAGAATATTTATTCTCAAAGAAATATGAGGATACAGATCTGTATAGGGAACTAAAGCATTTAGCCAATTTGTTGACATGCTCATTGTGTACGAGGCCTGCATGAGCTTTGTCCCAGAAAAACTTAACCATTTTTCCTTCCAACTTCAAATAATATCAGTTTCAATATCTGATAAATCAGATGGTCGTTTCCATAGTGGAAGGATCTAATATTTTGAATGGAAAGCAGAGCGATCATGGAGTCAGAACAAATGATTGATCAGTGATATGGATGTGATAGCAGCTATGTTGTCATCATAAATTCCAACATGGTATGCTAGAGATCGAACTTGTCAAACAAGCCCTACCTTAAATGAATATTATTGTGTTTTATTTTATCCTAAACAGATTTTTAGGATCAACTACCCCTTACTATCAGTCCCTTTCAATAGGGCTTTTCATCCCTGGAGCTAACAGGGCTTGCAGGTGATAATGTATCTTGATCTCATTTATATTTTGGTTGTTTGAAATAATCAATGTACAAAATTACACAAATATTGAATTTTTTTTTTTCAATTTAAAAGTAATTCTTACGTTTGCACTTTCTGTAGAAAATACAAGCTGCACAGGTACAGATGTGTTTGAATGTAAGAACGGCCTTTGCATCAATACCACTCTTCTCTGCGACGGTGAAAATAACTGTGGTGATTTTAGCGATGAGGACAGTTGTAGTAAGTATCACTAGAGGGATTACGTTAAATTTTTTTTGTTTTGTTTTCAATTTTGACGTTTATTTATTTCCAGATATTAACGAGTGTTCGTTGTTGAATCCGCCTTGCACCCATATTTGCACAGACCTCCCTGTCGGTTACAGATGTTCGTGCAGGCCAGGATTTTCAGTGCACCCTTTGAACCCGGATTCTTGTATCGACATTGACGAATGTAGCGATCCGAACATTGTTCAACGTTGCGACCAGTTGTGCATTAACAAACACGGCAGCTTTAGCTGTGGCTGTGCAGAGGATTATATACTCCGCCCTGACCGTCATACTTGCAAGGCCAATTCGTCGATTCCGATGCAACTCATCTTCACCAACAAATTCTACATCCGGTTGCTAGATTTGAGAGGAAACATGAGCATCCTTACCAATTCTTTGATTAATGCTGTCGCTCTCGATTTTGATTGGGCAAACAAGTGTGTGTATTGGAGCGATGTTACAACTATTAATTCAAAGATACAAAGAAAATGTGAAGGAAAAAATGAGACTGAGGTGAGTGATTATTAAATCAATTTTAATTCTGCTCACATTCTTCTTATATATATTTTTATTTTTTATTTTTTATTGTTATAAATTTTTATCAGAAACTCCATTCAAATACACTACAAAGCCCAGATGGAATCGCAGTTGATTGGGTAGGTGGAAACCTTTATTGGTGCGACAAAGGTACAGATACAATTGAGGTCTCCAAACTAGATGGAAATTATCGAAAGACATTGATCTCCGAAGGCCTTCGTGATCCAAGAGCAATAGTCCTTCTACCAGAAGAAGGGTAAGTCAAACTGTTCATTTGATAACCACGGATTTTATCAATTTTATGTCCAGGTATTTATTTTGGAGCGACTGGTCTGAAAAACCCCACATCGGGAAAGCTGGAATGGATGGGAGTCAAAGCACGTTAATCATTGAAGAAGGACTTGGCTGGCCCAATGCTCTCACACTCGACTATGAAGCCCATGCCCTGTATTGGGCTGACGCTCGTCAAGATTACATCGCTAAGTCCGATTACGATGGAAAAAACATAAGGATTTTGTTTAGTAGAGGTGAGACTATGAATTTTCTTCATTTTTCTCCTTTTATATATGGGGTTGTAAGGATTTGTTCCTTTAGAGCTTAAACTTTAATCTATTGTGCCAATCTCTGCAGATGGATTCCTGGAAGTTATTTTTTTATTGTTGAATGATGTACAGAATTCTTCTCAGAGGTAGGTTTAAAATTTATGTGGTTCAGGAACGGTTTTCCCTTTCTCTAGCTATTAATTACAACGCATGCATGAGATATGCTCGGTCAGTTCTATTTCTTCTAGACATAATCTCATGATCTCTCATAATCAAATGTTGACGGTATTAATTTTTGAAGGCGATACTTATGTTGTATGGGAAAAAATAAAATAAAATGGTAACGGAGAAATTACAAATCCATCAAATGCAATTAATTAAGGTTTTTAGTTGAGATAAAAAAGTCAGTGGCTCGAGCGGGATTTGAACCCACGATCTTCAGCCAAATACGCTCTACCACTTCAGCTATCGTAACCTCGATCCTCTCGATCATCAACTTCCTATCTTAACCCCACCTTTTGAGTTTTCACGAGGTCACGATAGCTCAAGTGGTAAGATCGTGGGTTCGAATCCCACTTGTTCCACTGGCTTTTTTTTAATCACAACTAAAACCCTTAATTAACTGTAATATATTAATTGGTCAAGTGGACCACGAAATTAATGAATTCATCAGATAGTTGAAATAAAGCAACAAACGCTGGCTATATAAAATTTTTTGACATAGTTAAAAATCTATTCTCTGACCTATCACTGAATACGGCACTTTGAAAAAAATTCAGCAAATTTAATTGAAAGAAGGCAAAATAAAACAACAAACTTTTTGTCACAAACTGCTCTCCTTTCTTCAATTGACTGTATGACAGTTTCATTATTTAATTTATCTGGCCATGTACGGTTAACAAAATTAAATTTAAAAAGCACGAATAACATTGCTGACATCACTTGCTTTACCTCAAAGCTTCTCAGGTCACTACAAAGTATGACTGGAGAGCAAAATACTGTCTAAACAACACCATGGAAAAACAGAATGACGGGTCAAAGTGACTTCTGGGTTGCTTGCTTGTCGGTAAAACCATGAATTGAGCCAACAGGCTGCGAGCTTCTAGCTTAGAACGATCTGTCGAGTTGACAAAAACTGCTCTGTGTGCACCTCGCCCTAAGGTGAACATTCCAGATAACTTACTCCTCGGTTCGACACTTCTTTGGAATGCCTTATTTGTTTTTGATTTCGCAATATTTAAACTGTTAGAAACTTCTTTTTCATGGTGACTGGAACAGATCCCTTATTCGATATTAAGTTTAAGGCATTTTGTGTAAGTTAAAATAAACTCTGGTCAGATTTACTTATGATTGTAATGACAATGTCTTGTGCATATACTTGTCTGTAATTTAAAAGCAACGAAACAAATTGACTTATAAACATTTTTTCTTTCACAGCGAAAAATCCTGATCTCAAACTACATCATGTGTTTGCTATTGCTGTTTTTGAATCTTACATATATTGGACTGACTGGGAGCTGAAGTCAATCGAATCTTGTAAGAAGAACGGGGAAGGCGATTGCAGGAGCCTTAATGTTACTATTCATAGACCAATGGACATTCATGTATACCACCCTTTCAGACAAAAACCAGGTAAAATTGAATAATAGTCTATGCCTGTTTAATGTATCTTTTATTAATGTGCCTTGAGCTTGTTGATCGAGTAATTTTTGTGCTTATTTTCCTGTGTTTTTATTTTCAAATTTATTGGTATGATTGAATAATATTTGTCTTACAGTCGTGCCCAATCCTTGCGAGAACAACGGGAATTGCAGCGCTCTATGCCTTCTGACTCCAGGAGGCAAGAAGACATGCGCATGCCCTAACAACTTTAAACTGAATGAGGACGGGCAGTGCGTAGGAGCATGTACAACTGCGCAATTCCAATGTGCCACAACGTACAAATGCATCAACTCCTGGTGGCAATGCGACACACAGGTTATTAATTAAACAGAAATACGTTTCAAGATTGTTTTATTTTTTATTTTATACTTTAATTTTAGAATGATTGTGGCGACAATTCAGATGAACCGCCTAATTGTCCAACATTTAATTGCCGACTGGGGGAATCACAGTGCGCTAATGGTAATTGTACTCATCCTTCAGATATTTGCAATGGTGTTGACAACTGTGGGGACAATAGCGATGAAAAGGACTGTGATAAGGTAAAGAAATTTAGGAAAATGTCATTATAAATGTCTACTATGATTTACTTTTTGTTTTTTAGTATACATGTCTTCCAAGCCAATTTAAATGCAGTGGGAATGCAAATTCATCAGCTCATTGCATACCTGACAATCTTGTGTGCGACGGAGTCAAAAACTGTCCAAATGGTGATGACGAGTTCGATTGCCGCGCTAATTGTTCAGCCCGAGACAAGTTCGCCTGCGATTCCGGGAAGTGCATACCACAGGTTTGGCTGTGCGACGATTCTGACGATTGTGGCGATAAGAGCGACGAGCGTGTCGAGTTCTGTAAGAACCGGCAGTGTTCAGACAGAGAACACCGGTGCGGCAACGGGCGCTGTGTACCTTCTAGCTGGTTCTGCGACGGAAGCGCAGACTGCAGCGACGGCTCGGACGAGCCGAAAACCTGTGTAGACGAAATGAAATGTGACCCCACTTATTTCAAATGTACGAGTACACAATGCATTCCTGGTCGCTGGCGTTGTGACGGTACTGAAGACTGCGATGATGGCAGTGATGAGAAAGATTGCACACCGAGGAATTGTAGTGAGGCAGAGTTCAGATGTAAGAACGGACGTTGTATACATTCTTCACTAGTATGTGATGGTAATTTCAACTGCGAGGACAATTCTGATGAGAGTGCTTGCACAACTAAGTGTTCTGAACAGGAATTCCATTGCGCTACTAATGCAGTATGCATTTTTAAGTAAGTTTTCCTTTATCAAGAGGTTAATATGTAAAATAATTTAACTGTTAACTTCACTGAATTCACTAATTTCGTGGTCTGCTTGATCAATTAATATACTACAACTAATTAAGGTTTTTATTTAGCTTAAAAAGTCAGTGGGCACGAGTGGGATTCGAACCCACAATCTTCGGGTAGATATGCCACTGCTGTACCACCTTAGCTATGTGACTTCGATCCACTAGGATACTAACTTCCTAGCTCAACCCCACCTTTTGCAATTTCCCTCCTTTTTGCCATTTTTCATATGTTGTGGATCAAGGTCACGATAACTCAATTGGTAGAGCAGCCATTGTTGCCAAGAATTCAATCCGATTACACAACATTTGAAAAATGGCACAAAGGAGGGAAAATTCGAATGGTTGTATGTTGAGATGGAGAGTTGGCATCCAAGAGGATCGAAGTCACGAGAGCTCAAGTGGTAGAGCACTGGCGTATTTAGCTGAAGGTCATGAGTTCGAATCCCGCTCGTGTCATTGACCTTTTTACCTGAATAAAAAACCTTAATTAATTGCTAACTGTTAACTTGTTTTAAATGTAGGGATTGGGTTTGTGATGGAGATATAGACTGTCCGGACCACTCAGATGAAAAGAATTGCACTCAAGCAGTCACATGTCCATCCGATGAATTTTCCTGTGGCCATTTTTGCATACCCTCGAAGTGGCTTTGCGACGGCGAAGACGATTGCAGCAATGGGAATGACGAATCCGTCAAAGTGTGTGAACGTAGGAGCTGCCCGCCGAGCCGCTTCCGCTGTGACAATCATCGTTGCGTACCGATTTTCAAAATGTGCGACGAGGTGAACGACTGCGGCGACTATTCGGATGAAAACGCTCTAAGCTGCCAGACTAAGAAGCATTGCCCGTCGAATGGGTTCCAATGCAGAAGTGGACACTGTATCAGCAGCAACTTAACATGCAATTCATTAAGGGACTGCCCAGATGGAAGCGATGAGGAGAACTGCCATACTGTGGTATGTTGAGAAAAAAATTTATCATACTTGCACTAGGGTAATTATAGTGTATTTGGAGCTCTAAATTAAATATAATTTAAGCCCCAATTAACTATTTATCAAGAATCCTTTAAGATTCCTGATAGAGTCTAAAAAGCACTTTAACTTTATTTAACTTATTAACTTTAAAAAAATCATTATTAAAATACCTATACAAGTAAAACAGTTATTAAAATTGGTTACCACTCAATATCAATATTTATATTTAAAAAAAAAAAAATATATATATATATATATATAAAATGAATCCATCATGCTAGAAACAAAGAAGAAAAAATAAACCGGCCTTTATTAGAACTTAGATAAGGGATTTTCAATTTTGTTTTACAGTTATGTGACATAATGACATGCTCACAAAAGTGTGTGGAAAAACCAGGCAAGGCTTCATTGTGCCACTGCGTAGAAGGATATGCAATGATCGACAAGGAATGCATTGCAAAAGGCGACCCCGCGTATATTATTCTAGGGGTCGACGACAAAATTCATACATTGAACACGGCCAAAGGAAAGTTGGGACGTTCCAAACTATTTCAGCCGGTAAATATTTTAAATATTAGTAATTATAATAAATTAAATCAAATACGATTTTTTAATTTTACCAGGTGAGTTCCCTAACCATTGATCAACCTTCTTACACGCATTCGAAAATAATTTCACTTACTGGCGATTTTATGAAAGATACAATATTCATTTTATATGAAAACAGCATCGTGCTGATGAGTTTGAAAAACAATGACAAATCGGATAATACATTCGTAGAGATTTACAACCAAACATCTGGATATCCGCTCAAAAGTATTTCTTTTAATTGGGTCACTAACATGCTGTACGTTGCTTCTGACCGGGAGATCTTCGTTTATGTACCCGGCTTGAAGCAGAAAGCAATAATACTCAAAAATATTGGTCATCCGAGGGATTTGTTGCTGGACGTTGAAAATGGGTCAGTAGAATGTGATGCGTAATAAAATCTTGAAACTTTTAGATCTAACAAGTTGTATTTTTATTTCCAGCACTATGTTTTTCATTGCGGAGTACGGAAGGGAAGTAAAAGTGATGTCGGCGTATATGGACGGTACAAATCTCCGTACTCTAGCTTCGACAGAAACAAGCGATGAGCTGGTTTGGCCGACTTCGCTCGCGCTAGACCGTGCCACTCACCGCATTTACATTGCTGATGTTAAGCGAAAAACGATTTTGAGCATGAATCAAGACGGAAAAGAGAAATTCACCATTAATGGTAATGTTGCACATAAAATATTTTTTTTTTTTTTTTAAATTACTATAAATCATTTGTACAATTACAGTACATTCACTCTACAATCACAAGCCAAATAGAATTGAGGTGTTTGAAAAAGATATCTACATGTCTGCTTACAATGAACCACTACTACTTAAATTTGATAAATTCGGACGTTCAAACGCCACTATGGCAACATTAGAGCAGAGCAAGGTGGCACGAATTCTCATAATGCAAAAGCAAACTCAAAGAGAATGTATGGGTTTTTATTTAATAATATTTTCTAATTTTTTCGTAACAATTATTTTTATTTTTCAGTGATTAATCGTTGTTTGGATGTTTGTAATGGTGCGGATCAGATCTGCCTTTTTTCAGGACCTGCGAATACTACTTGCGTTTGTCCTGAAGGATATACCAAGGAGATTGCTTCAGAGGTTATTAATTTATTTCTAGTGTTTGTTTAAAAAATTGAATTTAAATAATTTGTTTTTAATAGGAGTGTATAAAAGCTAGCTGTCATGATTATTGCTTAGCAGGAGGAAAGTGTAAAATCGATTACCACGGGATATCTTGTGAATGTAGTCCGATGTATACGGGAAAGCGCTGCGAACATTTCATTTGTTCTGGCTATTGCAAGAATAAAGCCAGATGCGAACTGAACCCGAGAGTGCATATGCCTCCTAAGTGTATTTGTCCGAGCGAATGGACAGGGCCAAGGTGTACAATTCCGACTAAGGATTGCAACGGACTCTGCCTGAATGGCGGGAAGTGCAAACAAGTCGGCGATGTGACTAGGTGTGAGTGCCTACCCGGATTCAAAGGCGTTTGGTGTGAGCACTGCCCCATGCTCCAGTGTCAACACGGTGGGATTTGCCTCCGTGACAGTACAGGAAAACAAGCTTGCAACTGCACGCCCGGTTTCTCCGGGGATCGCTGTGAGCTTACAAACTGCCACAACTTCTGTGGAAACGATGTATGTATCTTTTAAAAATATTTAACCGCCTTCTATCTCACGTACGCATTTACTTTTTAGGGAAATTGTACACTCACGCAATCCGGCCCTGTTTGCAAATGCCTCCCAGGATTTACCGGCAAACGGTGCGAACACAATATTTGCAACGGTTTTTGCAAGAATGGAGGGATCTGCCCTCCGGGTGTACCTGAGCCCAATTGCACGTGCCCACCACTGTACAGTGGTGCTCAATGCGAAATCGACCTTTGCTCTTGTTGGTGTCCACAAAAAGAAGGGTGTAACTGCCCAGATGTACGACCCAAAGAATGCCTCCAGCACTGTCATTGTAGGAATGGAGGGACTTGCGTCAACATTGGCCAGCAGAGTATATGCAGGTAATAAGCTTTTCATCACATCAAAAACTCAAATATTAACTTTTCCTCTAATATTTAATTGACTTTTGATTGGCTGAGTAATTTCTGAAGAGTACTGGGTGTGTGCATAAATTTTTCCATTTTTCAAATTTCGGCTTTCAAACTTATATATAGGTAATCCTATATTCTGTGCTAGTACCATTAATGCCATGGTGAGGAAATATTGATAAGAAAAGGAGTAGCTGATCTCAAAAGTTAGTTTAGAATAAACTGCAACATGGAAGTAGATAAAATTTATTTGTGGCATTGCTTCCTGTACAAGTTTGATCTCAGGCACAGAGCGGTGGATGTAGAAATTACAGTGATAACCTAGTACCTGAACATGTGTTTACAGCTATCCCGATGCTTTTTTAATGGGAAGAGACGCAAAGACCGACCAGCCTTGTAAAGGTAACAAGATTAAAAGCGACGACTTATTAGTGGCATAAGATGAGAAAAAATTATCTGTAGCAGAGCTGACAGAGAGATTTCAGGCACACCACACAAAAATATTAAGAAGAATCCCAACCCTAGGTTGTGTTGTGTCCCCCAGGAACAAGGATGACCGCTTCACTATGCTGACCTGAATAGAAAAAAAATAGGAAGGATTTATTTTTTATTTAGTCACTGGGGATGAGAAGTGGGTCTTTTACAAAAATGGTACGAAGAATAAAACATCGTTGTTGAAGTAAAGAGCAAGATTCTAGCCGTGTAAGGTCCTTCTATCTGTTTGGAGGGAAATCTGAGGAATAATTTATTGGGAACTTACTATGCAAGTAAAGCAGTAGAGGTATATTGCGCTGAGAGTTATGTGCTGTGCGTCTTGGCGTACGATGCCCCATCCTCCATACTCTCCAGACCTAGTGACATTCAATTTTTTACTTTTTCCATTCCCTAGACAAATGCTTAAAAGGTAGAGGACTTTTAGAATGAAAACGCTCTGAAATTTATAGATTTTTTTCTTGTCTAAGTTATCAGACATTTACAAAAAGTGAATATTTCTGCTACTCGAACATTGGCAGGATGTTATAAAAAACAAAGGAATTTATGTTTTTTAAGTTGTTAAATAAATGTATATTTGGAACCAGAAACTTTACATCATTTCGATGAAGAAGAGGACTTATACCATTTTTTGTCTATTTACCCTAAACTTGCTCATTACTGCTATTTACTTACTATTTTACTGCCTTTACTTATAAATTTAAATTTAACTTTGAGATGGATATTTTTGTTTCTGAAAAATTAAAATACTTAAGCACACACCCAATAACAGAATCTTTAATCACATTAATAAAGTCTACAAAATTTAATTGCTCATTGTTTTATAGTTGCCCCACACAGTGGGGAGGCACAGAATGTGAGGAACCCGTCAACGCACCCAACCCTTGCATAGGATATTGCGAAAACGGTGGTTATTGCAACCTCGTGAGGTCGAAGTTGTTCTGCCACTGTCCAAAAGGTTGGCACGGTGAGCGATGCCACTTGTGCAAGAACGACTGTAAGAACGGCGGTGCTTGTGTACCTGATGGAAGCTGTGCGTGCACATTCGGTTTTTACGGTCCGAACTGTGAACACGCCGAGGCGTACTCTTCAACGCCTATCGGCCTAATATTTCTAATCGTATGTGGTCTATTAGTACTCCTGTTGGGTTTGACTTACTATTTTGTGAAAACGAGGGCCAGAAGAAGGGCTTTCGACCACTCGAGGATTAGAGAGAATGTCGAGATCACGAATCCCATGTACGAGGGTAATCTAGAAGTGACTGACGAACTTCCTCCGGTAAGGATACATTCATTTTTACTCAAACTCATATTCAGTCGAGAAAAATCATGTTTTTTAAATTTATTTTACAGAGGGTGAATTATGATAACCCGGTCTATGGGATGTTTGAAGAAAAAACAACCCTTTTACAGGAGCAGCAATAAGAAAAATGCAAAATAACAAAACTGAAAATGCTCTCTATAATAATATTAATATACTTGTAAGATTATAAACGATTGAAATGTGCCAAATTTATATATTAATGACGTATTAATACACTTTCATGTATTAAAGAAAGAAGAGAAACCAGATAAATAATTCTTATTTAAAGCAGATTATATTGAGTCACTTCAAAGTCATTTGGCTAAATGTTTAACATATTTGTTATTGTTATTTTTAGCTTTTTCGATGATTTGAAAATGAACGTGTGTAAAAATTAATTTTAAGGAACAAAATGTGATTTTTTTTCAAACCTTTTTTAATATTGTAGAACTGTTATTAATAGTGCCATGTATTGTAAATAAAATTGTGTAACATGAACTCAAAATCTCTCCCCGTATTTTTTTCACCCTTTCATAAAATTATATTTAATACAAATAAAATGATTTGTTACGACAAAGTGGATAGCAATTAAGAATATATAATATAATTACAACGGTTGTTTATTTGTAGGTTTCCGCATTGATTTGAATTCCAATGGTATGTGCTCAAAACTCGAGATAGGCAGAAATCACTGAGCTGTCGACCTGCCTACAGGAAGAAAACTTTGGACAATTATTACAATTCTTTATTACTAGAACAAGGGATGTGTAGGCCCCCCCCCCTTAAAAGTCAATAGCTTCAATTCGCCCTTGTAAGGAAGGAGTCCGTTTTCCGACCAGCAATGCGATCCCACAATCCATCAATCCTGAGCTCCATGTCCTTATTTAAATTTCAATAAAATCAAATTTTATTGTTGTAAAAGTGCCATGTACACTTATAATATAAAAAATCATGTTATATTTTTGTAATCAGACTGGATTACTTGATAAACTCGAAAACATAGAAAGTTGCTGTCATCATAAATACCATCTGTCAGTTTATGTTTATCTCTTAATTAGAGAAACATTCCTGTGGTTAGTAGACGCCACATCGTGGTTCGGTGAGGCTCACGGCTCGTAGTACCCACGAATGAGTCAATGACACAAGTTTTTTCTTTTTCCTTGTTTTTCGGTTTTATTTTGCCTAGCTTTTTGTTTCTTGTGTCTCTATGTCAATTGCATTTAGATTTTTTTTTTTTTTTTTTTTTTTTTTTTTTTTTTAATAAAAGAGTGAAGGACACTGATACTTCATTGACTTTTCTAACTTGATTTTTGAAACTGGTGATTAAATGCAACATTGATTGGGAGGACTTATTTTTAAGAGTTTTATATTAGATAAATTTTAATAATACGATGAAATGTTCATAATATATAACTTTACAGGTTTTTGTTAAGTCTATTTCTTCATTAACAACTTAAATTTAAACATACACACATCAAAACTCTTAAATAAGTTCAGCTAAATTTAAAAGTTCTGAGGTCTTTTTTAATGCTTTCTCAATATTTGTTTATAAATGTAATATAATTTAAACAATTATAAGCATTGAAGTCAAAATCGGCCTATAAGAAGTTTTTGAAATTTAAGGAATATGGAGCAATTTCATCGATAAGGATGATTTTTGGTTTTGATCTCTATGGCTTGGCTGAGTGAATGGTTTTCTATTTTAACTTATGTTTTATTTATTTATTCTTTAATATTTAAAAAAAGTTTCGCTTTGCTAACACAAAAAATACAAACGAGTTAAGATCCCAAAGCTAAATTTATTTTATAGTCAATATCCTGAACTCGCAGAACCTCGAAATTTCAGACAATTCTGCTTGAGATTCGCGGTTGTAATGTTCTCTGATGAAGACCTGAAAAAAATCCTAATATAAAAAAAATGGTCTAATGACAAATTTTTCAACGCTTTCTTGAAAACGAAACGAAAAAAGTAAATATTAATATTGACTAAGGGCAAATAATTTGTATTTGGTTCACAATTTGAAATTTAGTCAAAATAATAAAGTGTCATCAATTATTTCAATTTCTTCTCATTTCCCACTAAATAAGCTTTTTAAAAAAAATCTAGCATGTACCATTTTTTTGGAAGCTTCTTCCACACTCGATTGCAGCGTAAATAGCGTTTTTGTATGCATCAGCTGCATGTAGCTCGCTGTCGCTCAACATGAGCCTGACGCCTTCCAGAGCGGGCTCGCGACCTGTGAAATACCTGAAAAATGGCCATTTTGGGAAACTCACTTCATTCTTTGTAAACCTTTTCAACCCAGAACTGAATAGCTTGTAAAAATCAAATCTGACAAAAAATATTTGCCCAATTCTGTTTATTTCTGTGCTTAATTGTGGTGAGATCTGCATGGACCTATATATCAATGTTGTCATTTTATACTGATTTTTCAGGTTCTCAAAAGTGTTGTGTTCAAAAGACACACTGAGGATATCAAAAGTGATGTTCTATCTCAAAAAAAAAAGCTAAAATTTTAATATAATTTAATTTAATTTTCATAATATTTCATTTGTGATAATAAGTGCGTTGCCTTTTTTTTTATTTTGATTTATTGTTAATTTTATATTGTCTGTGTTGATTTTATGTTAATTTATTGGAATGGATGTAATTTATTAGCGTGAAAGAAGGGGTTGTTACCCGAGGAACATGGAGTACTCAGGGGTGAGTGTGTGACGTCTGGAGAGTAAAAGTAAATTATTAGCGAGAATATAGATTTTTAGATTGAAAGGCCAATTTTTTTTGGAGAGGGTCTGGAACTTGGCCCTTTTTTTCGGTTAGGTTTTTGTTTGGATTTCATGAACAAGAAATATTACAAGAGTGGTCATATGATTTTTGCTTTTAAACTGTAAATTTTTTTTAGATTTTAAATTCTGTGACTATCAGTTAAATTATTTATAAACCAGTAAAAGTAAATACCTCGAGAAGTAGTTTTTGACGAGAGCTGCATCCGCGGAAATCCTCCTCGTGGGCGAAGGGTCGAGCATAAGCTTTACGATTTTTTGGCCATCCTTCGGCAATTCTTCTATTTTTCTGTCGAGCTCAGGAAACTTGCCGGAATTCCAGCCTGCGAGACGAGATCCTATCCCGTCAGGATCCAGCCCGAAATCTTCGTAAGAAGCTACAAAATAAACTTATTTTGATATCGATTTTATTAAATTGGTCCTGTTATTTTGGCCGGTATCTTGATAAAAAGATTGACATTGGTTGATTAATATAGATTTTTTTAAAGAAAGACATTAATAGGGACGAGTAGGTACCGCAGTAGAACGTGCTTACTCATAGGAATGGCAGTTAGGATAAGTTCAAGTTGGTGGATTGTCGTCGTTCCTGGAAAAAGTGGTACCCCGTTGTGCATTTCGGCGATTATGCAACCCAAAGACCAAATATCGACCGATGTTGTATATCTGAAAGCAAATGAACTTTATGTATCTGCAGCTGGACAAGAGCTTGCGAAGGTACTTCTTGCCGTTGAGCAACAGTTCCGGAGCCCTATACCATCTGGTGGCGACGTATTTCGTGAGAGGAGAACCGTTCTCGACCGTCCCTCTGTCTTCTAAGGATCTGGCCAGGCCGAAATCGGCGATCCGGACCTCGCACCGCGCCCCGAGCAGGATATTGGCGGGTTTCAAATCCCGGTGCACGATATTCGCCGAGTGGATGTATCTGAGAGCGGATAGGATCTGGTAGGAGATGAAGGACACCTGGGGGTCGGTGAGAAGATGACCCCTGTCCATGTAAGCTCGGAGATCGAGATCTGCAAAAATGAGCTTTCAACACTCAAAGCGAACTGCCAATACAGGCTGTTGTACCCATGTGTTCGAAGACCAAGTACAAGTCTTTGTCGTTCCACGCCGGATGAACGGCCAGGAGCTTCACAATGTTCCTGTGCCTCCGCAGTGCCGTGAGGTATCCGATTTCGCGGAAGGCCATTTGCGCGTCGGAATCCGCCGAAAAAGCTTTCTCGATGATTTTAATAGCGACAAGTCGTGCTCTAGTCTTGTGAAACGCCTTCCACACGATGCCGTAGGACTGAAAGAAACTGGGGCTGTAAATAAACCCTCAACCCCACAACCGAATTATCTGCGACTCACCCCCTTGCCAATTTTTTTGATGAGCTCATAACGACACTTGAGGTCTAACTCGTAATCTCGGATATTCTCCCTTTTATCCGACGCGTTCATCTTAATTTTTTTGGGATTAAAAACCGTTCACCACAACGGGTAAAACGAACAAACAATAACAGTAAAAGTTGAAATGTTGATTAAATCAAAACAAGATAAAGTGACACTGAACGCCAAACGAAAAAAAAAAAATGTTATCAACAATCTAAATCTATGTTTTCATACTCTGTCATCTGTTTTCCTTTTCGGTGATAGAACAAAATTGTTTGCATTACTCCCTAACATCATTAACATTGAAAATCTGCACCAATATTAACTAAAACCGCAGCCTTCGTAAATTTTTTATGAAACGATTCTACAGCAAATCGTATGGCGTCGATACTGAGCAAAGATCTGAATCTTCTGGTTACGCCTGCTTAATAAGAACACCTTGGGCTTTTGAAAATATGACAAATCGAAATAATCAACTGATACTAGATTACATGGTGGGCTTTGTTTAAGCCCTTTAACTTAAAACTTTTAAATACTTTACATTCAACAATCTTAATAATATTATGGAACAAATCTTTTTTCAAAGGCTTGGTTTTATGTTTGCTATAAAAACAGGGTTTTCAGACCTTGATGATGACGGATTGCGATAAAGCGGGGGTTTTTGTACAACCACTCCGGCCTTCTGCCTTTTTTTACCCCTCCTAGTTATTTCGTAAGTTCATTTCAGTCGAATTTATCCTTCTCTAAGATAATTGAATATTATTATGCTATACCCTTTCCTGGGTCTTCTTGATACTATAGGTTTTGTTTCTTTGAGAGGTTGCTTCACAGTCGAAGATAGTATGGGTGACAGTTTCATACTCCTACGTTTTATAACCTACAAATGAGGCCATAATTGAATATATTCATATTGTGTAAATTGTGTGGATATTTTCCCATATGACAATGACCGGTATTGTCCTATCACTTCCCTGAGTTTTACCCTTTATAGCTGTATGTGTTTGCCAGTTTGGTGAGGGTTTTAAATGACAAGTTTATTGTGTCTTGTGTGCGGCTACCTCTCTTTATGCTTTTTATGTTCGCATTCTGAGATGGAGGATTCTGTGCTTCTTACTATCTAGGCCCTATGCTCTGGTTTTGCATGCAGTTTATCTGCTTTTTTTCATAACTACGAACTCCTTTGTGTTCTGGCACCCAATATAGCAGATATCAGGGTGTGATGCACCTCGCGAATGATGACCGAAATAAAAAAAATCAACAACCAAACAAAAAGTACTAATTAAATTAAAATATAAACTCCCTCGTATTGTTATGAAAACATGTCCTAAATTTAGCACGATATAATTTCAACTCTCTATACCATATAAAAACTTGGGCCCCCCACCAGCAAAACCAATCGAATTACTAAGCACAAACGACTCGATAGAGTATAAAACAGTTCTTATTGAGTATGAATAAACATGAACCCTTTCCTCCAAATAAGGTATGGCATGGTATGCCGGAATGGATACTAGGAAGTGGGGTTTGTATTCCACAGACACTGCAGCCTTCTGGCTTATTGTACCTTCTTCGTCCCTTAGTTCAGTCAATAGAGCCTTCTTCTTAGAAGTATCAGATCATTGACTGTTCCTGCAATTTGATTCCTTAAGTTTTTCCATACGTTAGGTTAAACCTCCATTGAGCTGTTCCTTCGCATTCGAAGATGATATGAGTGGCTGTTTCCTCCTCCTCATTTCATCATATGTTGCTTATGTTGTGTAGATGCTTTCTCACAAACCAGTAACCAGTAGTCCTACCACTCTGCGTTTGGCCCTTTCCAATTGCAGCAGTGTTTCTGCCAATCTTGGTGAAGATTGTCATCATAAGCTTACTATGTCTAGCACCGCTAAAGTTTATCCACTTCTTTTTTTTTGTTTGTAGGATTGTATGTTTGTTTTTGTTATCCCAAGGATAGGTTCGGGGCCTATGTATGGTCATGCAGTTTCTGGCCAGTCTATCTGCTTTCTCGTTACCCAAAATTCCCCTGTGTCCTGGCACCCAAGTTATCGTCAAGTTGTGTTTCCCCAGGTTTTGGAGATTTTGGATGCGTGACTAACACAACTGACTAGTTTTGAGGTGATTCTTTTACATGCTACTGCTTTAATAGCTGTTTGGCTATCTGATCTTATGAGGATTTTTTTGCCAGTGTAACCTCTTCTAAGATTTTCCAGGGCACAGGCATTGATGTCATGTATTTCCGCTTGAAATATCGAAGTGTACTTCCCTAATAAGTTTGATTGCTCATGTTTTTGGCTTGTACAGAAAATGCCTGATCCGGTTCCTTCATTTATTTGGAGACAATCATTTCAAAGGAAATAATTCAGAAAGGAATCACCTGAGGATTAAGTATTAAAGTCAGACCCTGGTGTGATGTCATCCAATGGTCATTGCTCCGAGAGATCACGGCAAGATAAATTCCGTTATTGTTGGAAACGAGAAGGATCAGCGCGGGTAGGCAGGTCAGAATGATTGAAGACACGTATAGGGTACAATCCGTTGATGGATTTTCCATTCAAGAAGGAACAAGTGCAGTACTCTGTTCGTAAAGCAAATCAACTGCCTTTATTACACTAGTACTGTGGTTCACGTGGTTATGCTCAATTCAATCCGAACGTTGGGTGCTAAAACATCATCAGGCTGATTCAACCAAGTCAAGTGCAATGAGTTACAATGCAGCATACAATATTATAGAAAAATATGATTTCAAATAGGCATGAGCTTACTCCTCGGATTTTTATCCACACACCTTGCTTTGGTTGAGATCATCCATCACCCCTGCTGAAACTTATTAACGTGCAGAACTGAAGTGCATATTACCTGAGACGTTTGGACGGTCTCACAGGACACTCTTAGCAAGAGACCCAATGGGCATCTAAAGGTTGGAATCAATGAACAAGAGATGGTTAGATTGTGCAAAGAAGCACAAGTGAGCCTGGCACTGTTGTTCGAATATGCTTTGTCCTTAACTCCATCCTTGAACCATTGTCAATAAGCAATTTAATCATATTCGATCTATTAAATTCGTGCCAGGTAGCAAGTGCATACCATGGCTAAAGTTAAAAATAAATAAAAGGCATTGTTGTAGAGTGATACGACATCTGCGTCAGTTTTATCGAAATGTTTGAATATTAACCATAGACCACTTAACAGGACGAGAAATATTGTACGGCTGAGAGCCTATTTCGTCGAATTCGTAAAACATCGAACTCATTGTTAGAGGGAGTCGCTGAGGGTACAGGATCCATTTGCCTGATTGTCCGTTCGCTGTTCATTGTTGTTCGGCTTTTGTTGATTGCAGCCACTTCTCTTTTCATTCTCTTTCCTAGAACGGAGTATTTTTCAATGTTATTTCTTTTTCAGTGAAGTCAATTAAAATGAAATAGTATCTCAATTCGGGATTGTACCGGTCTAATTATCTCGAAGGAATTGATAGAGTAGGTTGAATAATAAAACTCATTTCATCTTGCAGTATACCAATATATTTGATTACAATTAAAATCTTGCCCTTAACAATTAATTAACCGATCCTGTTTATATATATCTTTTTTTAGAGAGAAAAATATCAATAGAACCAACAGAAATCACCGAATAGGTAAAAATAATTTAAAAAAGTTTTTAAAAAAGCCTTAAAATCGACTAAATAAAAAAAAAATTAATAATTATGTTGTATTTTTCTCCCGAAAAAAAGAATCTGAAAGACAGTTTCTCTTGGGTAAACCCAATAAATTTGTTTAAATACTTTTATTTTAAACTGTTTTTATATTTTTTTAAATATAAGATATGTAGAAATTCCTTACTTTTCCGCACCAGTTTATTAAATGTTTTGTCAATTTCATTTCATAGATTTTTGCATTATTTTAATTGTACTTATATTATAACGCCTAATGCTTCAAAATCGAGTTGGAAAATAATTTATATAACCCAAATATTAGGGAAAGACTAAAGAGACAGATATTATTTAGAATACTGTAATTATAAAGAGAGAAAACCCTTCTAATCGAACAAATCAATTATTTTTATTTAATTATCTTTTAAATTTAATTATTTTTAGCTTTTAAATGTTTATTTCTCTACAAAAACAAAAATGTCAACGAGAAAAAAAGGAGCTTTCCGCGAGGCCTTTTCCCAAGGATTAATCGCAGCGTTGTTGCCTTTCTAAAACTTTATTTTCGAGAAAACTAGGTACAATTTTCAACTTAGAGTTATAAAGCTTTTGGGCAGCAGCGCGAATAAAACCGGGTATTAGGACTTGAAAAGTATCTATCGATTAACTTTAGGGTTTCGACTTGGGTATATTTGGACACAAAACAGTGGAAAATGCAATTCAGACGCTAATCCCAAAGTTCATTAGCCGTCTAATCGTTTTATTAATTAATTAGCCACCTGCACATTGATTCAATTAAAGGGCTGCATACGTTTCAACAAATTTACATGAACCGGGCTGAACTTTGGGATTTAGTTGAACCCTAGCAAACTTGAAACTACGACATAGTTTTTTTTATTTTTATTATTTTTTTTACGGGCAACAAAGCCCTAGCTAAACACTACATCAAATTTATTTCCACTACAAAATACATTAGCACAATTAAAATTATAATGAAAGTATTTCGTACACTGAAATTGCAATTTCCAGGTTTTCCGTACGTTTCAAAAGTGCAAAATAATGTGGCCAGCATTCAAGTCCGAAACCCTATCATTTCTCATAAATTAAAAAGCCTCGCGCAAAACGTTCCACTACTGCATAATAAAAACACGACATCAAAAGCGGTTTTTAAGTTTCTTGATTTTTAAACATTTTTTAAAATTTTTTAAAAATGCTTTTTTTAAGTTGTTTAAAAAGATTTTTTTTTAAATACATATACCTTTTTTTTTGTTTAAGTAACTTTTATGCGCCTCATCTAAAAACTTTTATGGGACAAACCAACCATGTTAAAACATTTTTACTTAAGTGTTTTGTTTTTTAAATTTTATTTTAAGTAAATATAACAATTATTAAATAAATTTTTGAGCACTTTCATGAAATAATACGAATTAAAAAAAAACAACAAAAACAATAAGAATTAAAAGGTTAAAAAAAATATCAAGGAACTCAAATCCCTATTTTTAGTTTGTTTTTGGTCCTGACACTCAAAACTTCGTCTCTTCATAAAACCCCCTTTGGCCCGGTTTTCATTTCGTCTTTTTCTTTGGTCCATATAACAATTAATAATAGTTACCAGCTATTAATTAATTATCGTTAGTCAATGATAATTATAACATTAATACTACAATAGTTAATAAGTGTTAGAAAAAAGAAGATAATTTTTATTGCATGTTTCTCCCTTGGGACCGGTTCGCAATGTCAAGGTCTCGCTCTGTAGTATTTTATATACTGTTCCATTGGCTAAGAGGGGCTCATTTGAAATAATCCGTTTTGCTGATTGTGTGCGAACAACGTCTCAAATTTATAAATTTTGGTTTTAGGTGGGAAAAAAAAAGTTTTCGGCTTTGGTGCTTTCCGGGTTTGCCTTTTGACCGCCTCACGAAGCATCTCAGGGAAGCGAGGTCCAGCCCGTACGAGGTGAAGAGATGAAGTGCCAAATGCAAACAATAAAACTAAAATATTTCAGTAAAGAAAGAAACGGGGCAATATATTATTTAATAATTTAGAAATTAAGTTTAATTAGTGGGAATTCAAGATAAGCGGACGTTTAGATATGAGAAATATAGGATCTTTTTTATGAATATTTCAAGGTTTTTTCTCATTAAAACAAAAGATTTGAATCTATTTGAATTCTCAAGCGTTTTTCTCTTTTACACAACAATTTACGTCAGTCAATCAAAAATAATTGTCGCCCCTTGTCGTTTTGAACTCGTCCAGTTTTCCTCCCGAGATCCTGAAAGAATTTTATCTTCAAAACGCCATTCGCCTCACATAGCAAAAATATTTGTTTATTATTAATTTATTAATTAATCGAGAACGAAAAAAATGAGTCCCTCCGGCAGAAGCTCGACATTGTCCCGGCCGGGAGAAACGGGGTCGCCCCCTCTCCAACAATTTTTAAACTCAAAAATTTTATTATCTTTTTTTCTTTTTTTTTTTTTAGAAATGATTTTCTTGTTTTTTAAAAGTATTTAGTCGTTGGTTCAGAGTTAAGTCCGGATCGAAAGCCTTTAGGTCCACCGTTTTAGTTCTTGTTTTATGTGTCTTCTGGTTCCTTTCAGAAACCTTTTTTTAATTGATGATGATGTTGCCCGTCATCAGATCGCCCCGTAGTGTCGGGACGACGAAAGGGCGCCTGTAACAGACAAAAAAAAAACAACACAACTGAATTTAAAATAAGATATATATGATGTCAATTATAAAAGAGATAAAATATGAGTGCAGTTCCAATTGGAAAAAACTGTCTATGAACGAAGTCAATTGACCTGTTGGAACACATAAAAGGCATAAAAAATTTAGCTAAGAACGATTAAAAACTCTCCTTCTTAAATACAGTTTTAAAAAATATATAAATTATGACTCTTTTTAAATCAAGTAGCAGATTCTAACTACGTTTTCATGACCCAGCATTTCAAGGGCCATACCCCTCGAATCAACCGAGACAATAAATAAACAATGAAGTCAGGTTTATGCTTAAACTGATGATTTATAGGGGGGAAAATTAATTCGATATTTAAGTAGAATTTACGCTTGAATTTATCCTCTTATAAACTATGAAGTGTTCAACTCGCTTTAAAAGTATGGGTGGAAAAAAAACACCCCGATAGTAAACTCCAATTTATTTTTTATTCTGCTTTTAAATCCGTTGGTGTTCCAAGCCACTCGGTCGAGATAAGGGGAGAGGGGTTCAAATTTTAAAACCAGCGCCGTATTTATTTGAAGGGTTTATCTTTTTTAAAAATCAATTTTTATACTCAACATTTGCAAATATTAAATTGTATGCGTGATTTTTAAGTCCGATTTCTTTGTAGGTTGTGCGCGTTATCTAAACACAGACTTTTTCTGTTTTCAAACTCCAACAATTGTTCTTTTCAATATGGCTTATTTTCATAGAGATGATCATCGTCAACGGTTGCCTGGAAAAAATTGATTCACATTCGAACGCGTCAATAATTTAAGATCATACCCAAAGAAATAAAAATTTGGCAATTCCGATTATAAAATTGTGCAGAGCAAAAAAAAAAATGTTTTGTATAATTGAGTGAGCCCATTTTGCTCTTCAAACAATTTAATATATAAATGGCATGCCTAATTTTAATTATTTCTAGATGCTTATCAATATTAAATATAAATTAAATTCTATTGTGAGATTTTTTCTTTAGGTTTGCTGGGAGATGAACCTGTTGCTTCGTCGTTTCCTATCCATTTATTTATTTACTTTTGCTTGAAGCATCGAAACTAGTCAGACAGACGAAACAACCAAGGCATGAAGTTCAAATTATCAAAAACCGAATTTATAATTTTTGTACGTAGTAACAAGGAAATCCTAAGTTTACTACTAATTAAGTAGGGAAGCTACTAAAAAGTGGGAGCTGGTAGGTGCACCCATACTCCAAGATTAAATTGTTGAGGGCGTATACGAAATCCTGGGCATCCTATCTCGCGTTTTGGCACAGCGTCATTTTGATTAGTCATCAACAAGTATTCTTGATGAATCAAAAACATTGACAAATTATGTTACAGTTTAAAGTAGGTAGACACTGTTATTCGCCAGTCTGGCTATCGTGGACTTGTAGTATCTGAATAAAAATGTCTAATCTAAGCTTCAATAGGCACACAATTTTCGAACTATCGAGGTTGGTAGTATCCGAACCATGTACCTAAGGTTCGATAGGTACACAATATTTGGCTATCAGCTATATAACTATCCTAAGGGTCCATAAGTATACAATATTTGGACTACCAAGCATTGGTACTTTCCGTACTCTTGTATATGGCTACATTAAAGATAGGTATACAATACTCGCCTACCGAGTTCTGGTAGTATCCAGGCTATATAACTATCCTAAGGGTTGTTAAGTATTCAATATTCAAACTGCTGAGTACTGGTACTAATCCGTACTATTGTATATGACTTTAAAGTTCGATAGGTACACTACACTAGTCTATCAAGAACTGGTAGCATCCAAACCATACACCCAAGGTTCGATAAGTACTCAATATTTTTCTATCGGGTACTGGTAGTATCCAGGTCATTTAACTATCTTAAGGGTCGGTAAGTGTACAATATTTGGACTACGGAATTTAAACTATCAAGTACTGGACGTATCTAAACCACACAATTAACCTATGATTGACGAGTTCTCGATGAATGGAATATCTAATTATAGATATTACGTAAGGGATGATGATGAGATTCTATGCATGGAGTAGTGGTAGTATCCAAACCCATATAACTAACTTAAGATAAATAGATTTGTGCACTATGTCTATTAAATTATTAAATTGGACTGTTGACCCTCTTCTTTTGTGGGTTATAGCTTCAAGCTGGCTCCTCAGTAAGATTTTACTTTTCTTGCCCGTGAGTGGAAACCCTTTTAACTTTGCCTTTACTTATAATATGTGGTTTCCTCTTCTTTTTAGCGGTACCTGTTGTTCGGTTGCAGCATGCGTGTAGTTTAACCTAGACTTTTACTGACCAATTCTTTTGCTTGTCCCTTTCCTTGGGAGTTACCCGAGAGTTGCTCCTCTTTTTACAGAAGGTAGAAATTTAACAGGAGTGTTTTGGTCCTTACGGTAGTTACGAAACAATATAGCTAACCTTTGGTGAAATCGATTCTCACATGGGATCATTTTATTATTTTATAAAAACAACGAACAGACCGATCCGTAAGAATGGTTCAATGAAAGAAGCTAAGAAAGCCTGACCAGTATGAAAGGAAACGGCTAAACTAAAATTTGGTCACTCCACAGACTTCCACAAGAAATCTCTCAACTTAATATTAAATTATAGTGATTGATTTTGTTTGTACTTTACCGTATAGTTAAACTTACGGATGGATGGATCTGAGGGCGCCCTGGTTTTGAGCCGCGCGAGCGAGGATGCTCAAGACAGTGCGTTTCGTCGGAGACATCTGGGCCAGGGCGAGGAGAGGCCGTTTCCTTCCGTTCCTGGCAGGGCTCTCGCCCCGTTCTTCCACTCCGGTCCCAGGGCCCGGAGGTTCTTCCTGGGCCGTGGGTGGTCCCCCGTTCTTCATGTGTGCCATCTCCCACATCTGCTCCTGCCGGATATCGTCGTTCATGTCGGGAACGAGGAAACGACGGATTTCAGCTAGGGCGTAGGCTATTCTGGCGTGCGCTTCCGCGGGCGGAGCGAAAGCTGTCACTTCAACGTGAAGTTCGTCGAGGAGATGGGAAAACTTCGGATCCCCCGAACCTCGAAGCTCTTCTTCCTAAAATACGATAAAAGGTAAATGAAATGCTTCGAATTTTCAAGATTCAACTAATACCTTTTGGCTGTCCTTCATGCTTCCACGGCCCAAGATGGCCATTTTCGTCATAGTCTCTTCTTGGAGCCTTTTGAGCGAATTTCCCCTCGGCCCGAGAAGTTTTCCAACAAAGTTAAACTAAAATATTAACAAAACATCTATTTATTATTATTTTTTTACTTCAATTATTTTTATCTACAACTGAACATCTATTATATGCAACGTGCAGATTGGATTTCAATTTATGTTCATGGCATTACGGGCGTTATAGAAAATGCTACCCATTGGCAGCAGCTCTGGATTAATAAAATGATATTTGTTGAAGTGAGGAGTAGTCAAGAATGAGGTAGTTCACAAAAACACGTTTTTCATGTTTTGGCCGATGTTTCGACTATTATTCGGGTCATCTTCAGAGCCTGGGTAAATTACAAAATATAGGTTGAAAAAAATACTATTTAAGCTATTTTATATGATTAGCTATTAATATTATTTGAATCTATCGGTAAAAAAGTTGTAAGTTTGTTTGTAGTAAAAAGGTTACTTCTTTTTAAAGATCATATAGTTTTGTATTTATATGTCGAACAGATAAAATCAATTATGTACAAAACAATTAGATGTATAGTTTCTGCATAAAAAAGAATGGTACAATTTGTACAAAGCGTGAAATGTTTGGCTCCGTATAGGGAGCAAGTGAGTATACCGCCCAATATGATTAATTGTACTCTAGCAATCTTCCGATTTTTGGAAGAAAATGAGTTATTTTATTTATATACAGCACTGATAGTGACAATGTATGTATATAGTGAATGTATTTAGCAGATCAAACGTAGAAGTTCTGGCACAGGTGGAGGTGGAGGTGTTGCCAGGCTCCGTGGGCCCTATATATGTTTCACGAGCGGTGTGTGTGAGAAGTGGCGACGTTGTCCGACCACACATTGGAGGAGTCAATTTTGAAAAACATCGAGTTGACGAAATGTTTTGATATAATTTTCGATTTCTACTTAAATATAGTTAGTAGAAATCGTAGTTGTTTTACGCCAGAGATCAAACATCCACACAGGTTTACGGATATTTTACGACCACGCCAGAGACCAAACATCGCACAATTTCAGGAAATTTATTTAAAAAAAAAATTCTGAACGAAATTATTTTATACTTTTAACAATATAAAATGAAAAAAGTCATTCCCTCTCCAATAAATTGAAATGTCCATGAGCTAATATCGAAATTCTGTCCTTCAATATTACTCGCTTGTCATCAAGATAATGATAGTTTACTACTTTCTATGCTAAAAATTTCATGCAGTTTTGATCTTAGAAAGTTTACTTTATGTTGATATTCTTCATTTGTAAAAATACTTTGTAAATAATCGTTGAATTGACTTTCATTTTCTACCGCATGTTTTGTTATTCCTTTCAACCGTTTTACATCGATGATATTATCATTGTCGTTTTTAAATTGTAAAGAGTCACATTTTTGCTCTCAATCCAACAAATTTGGTTATCAATTTACCACTATTTTCATCTTTGAACTTAGCCATTACATTTGTATTTCCGTTTAATAACAGGGATGTGATGGAAAATATTGAAAATTGGATGTATCGAAATGTTCAATCATGAGCAGCGTATCTTTAAAGAAATCACTTGTATTAATTAAGTACAAAATTTAATACTATAAACGGTACATACGGATGTTGACTTCGGTGGACGGCTACAAATTTTTCTTTATATATCGTTCTGTCCAACAGAAAAACCGGATTTGTAGTCAGTTTTTCTAATTTAGTACCAACCTTAACCAAATTCTACATTCAATCATTTTCTAACGTTCTCCATTGTTTTTCCGTATAAAACATTATTTAATAATTTATACTGGGCTTGCTGTGGTGTTGTTCTCCACATATTCTTGCAACCAACGTTTTTGCCGAAATTTTAGCGTTCCGTTTATTCTCGCCAATTCTACTCAATTTTCGATAGCTTGTTTTATCTGCGTGTATTTCTATTTTTTCGGGGGAATGGGACAAATTTTTGGGACTATCGTGTAAAGTTTTTGGATAATGTAAATCAACGTCTAATATGAAACCGTATTCGCCGGCTTCCGTTGTATTACAAAGTTCTTCAAACGGAAAATCTACCCGGTGAAAGCCACTGAAGGGAATTAGCTTTGTCATGGCATACCCATCTAAATTGTTATACTCTAAGTATGTGATAAACGTGTCTGTCAAAGTCTTTCACGTAGCAGTTTTTGCTTCACTGTATCTGCTTGCTACTTGAGAAATACTTCCCCATGCCTTTTTCAATCATTAAAATCTGGTCTGTAGACGTAGAGCTCATTCTACGTTGGTATATTTTAACATTGTATCCTAACTAAGGCCTGGAAGAGTGAAATAATATGGTGGATCTAATTTATTCATTCGAAGGATTAAATTTCGAAAATTGTTAAATATCCGTCAGTAAGACTACATCGGGGGGCCGCTGTAACCGAGTGGTTAAGGCGTCAGACCCTCGGCTTGTAGACCCCGCGGTCGTGGGTTCGATCCCCACCGTCGCCTCTGGAATTTTTCTGACGCCTAAGGGGACCGGTAGCCGCAATTAAGACACGGCACTCATCAATGGAAGGGGCGGGACTGGATCCCAGTGACCCTGAATGTGGTATCAACCCCCTTCAAAAATGAGTTTCTTCGATGGAAGAACACTGGTACAACGGGGGCTCAAGTTCACTTTGTGTTGTGAGCCCTCCCCCAAAAATGGAGCCAGGCTATAATGCAATAAGCTGAATAGCTGCAGTGCTCAGGAGGGAACTCCTCCAGTCCCTGGTGACCATTGTATCCATCCAAGACTACATCAATTTTTAAGTAAATGCCACTATACTGTTTGGCAATTCTTTTCCATATTAGTCTACTGTAAAAACATGCTTCTCTACATTCACTCGTTTCGAGGTCAGCTCGGCCAATTTAATATCTTACAATTAATTAAGGTTTTTAGTTGAGATAAAAACGTCAATGGCACGAGTGGGATTCGAACCCTCGATCTTCGGCTAGATAAGCCGCTGCTCTACCACTTGAGCTGTCGTGACCTCGATCCACTCGGACACCAACTTCCCATCTCCAACCTTTGAGTTTCCCTCCTTTTTGCCATTTTTTCAATTCTTCTCCAGGAAGTTCGGTTTCATCCGACTTTTCCCAAGATGTTATATATTCGTAAGGAAATACACTCTTTCTCGTAATCAACCGTAAATTATCCTCGTTAAAAAAATAGCGTGACCTTCTATAAGGATGATTAAATTTTGTGCAAGCGAGAAAGACTTCTAGGTAAAAATTTGAAAGAATCAAGGAATCTTATTACAAGACTGTTATTATCCCGTTTACTAAAAAAATAAATTTTTACAATTGACAAATCTATGTGGAGAATACCTTAATCTCTATTTAAATGAAAATCAAAAACTCGTGATATTGAAGCATCTGAGCAAGTTTAGAAGCTGCGAATTGTACACTTACCCAAATCTTCTTACGACTCTGAGACAAGACAATGGGCTGTTAAGACTTCTACGCAGACAGAAAAACCCCGTTTTGTACTTTTGGCTTTTCAAACGTCGGGAAAAAATAATTCATCGGCGGATGCGAGTAAATTCGATCATCGCAATTTGACTTATGTAAAATTTTTTTAAACTGGAACTCTTATTGGTACGATAACTTAAACGTAAATTTTTCCACTAATTGTGCGGAATGTTATATTTTCAAAAGAATTTATATTCAGATCTTAATCCACCCCCTCTACTGCATATTGTCTAATAATTCATGGTAGAATAATAGAATACATCTCACTGTCCGACATCGTTCATAAAATGGTAAAAATAAAAAAAAAATTGAACCTTTCAATTATTCATCATGTTGACTTTGAACAGAGCATGTCTCTTAGATATTCAATGGTTTGTAGACAATTAGGATCCATATATAGTGAAAGAAATATCGATTGTTGATCTCGATTGCGAATCAAGTCAACATTGGAATTTCAAACCTCCGGAAAAATTGAGCACTGAATATTTCAAGTCTCAGGGAAAATGATTGGTTGTATCGGTATTTCCACAATATAAAATGGGAAGACGGCGCTTGTAGACTACAACGAAATAAATCACATATCACTGTAATATTGGTAAATATAATAAAATATTTGTCAAAGTTTTGCAAAAGAAGAATTCCTTTCAACTTTTATTTATTACGTTATCGAACTGGAAGACTTCTTTTGTCTGCAAATTAAAATTTTGACCTCAGTGAAAAAAGTTGTGTACTGTATACTTCTGAAATTCAGATGTGTACTCATATTCGGGCGCACGTATTGGCCAATTGGATTCATAATAACAACTTACTACAAAGGTTATAAATTGATATTTTTTATTTATTTATATTCATTAAGAATAATTCAATACTTTTCATTTTATATTCTTTAAAGAATAAAATAATTTCGTTCAGAATTTTAGTTTTATATGAAATAAATTTCCTGTAATTGTGAGGATGGTTTCGTCACTGGCGTGGTCGTAAAATACCCGTAAACCTGTGTGGATGTTTGGTCTCTGGCGTGGCCGTTAAACAGGCATAAATCATTGATATTACAATGAAATTTATTTTAAATCAACCTCTTTAATCCCACGATTAATTACGATATAAATAAGAGTGATACAAGTTTCGGGATTTATAAATGTATCAGGTTCTGTCGAAAGAATGTGCTCCCTGTAGAAAGGGTATTCTGATAACAAAGATACAACGTCAAGAGTGAATTTTGAAATATTTTGTACCATTTATGCTTTCAAAAATATGTCAATTTAGTCTTGTTATGTTTAATGATTTTACCGCAGTGAAACTCATGAAAGATGCAAAAGATCCCTTACTTCATGCGGATACATAGTAAACCGAGTTATTATTAAAAAAAAATTTGAATTAAGAAAAAACTACGATTTTTAGTAACTAATATTTAAGTAGAAATCAGAAATGTAACTATATCAAAACATTTCGTCAACTCCTTTTTTTTTCAACATTGGCTTCTCCGCCTTGTGGTCTGACGTTACCACTTTTCACACACTAGCTGGCCACACCGCCACCCACCCCCACAGACACCTCTCTTGGAACGCAGATAGGGCTCCTGGGGTCAACTACACCTCCACCTCCACTTCCCCCCACCACAAACGACTCTCTCATGGAACGCACATAGGGCTCACGGGGACTGACATTGTCGTCATCTCCACCTCAACCTAGCCACCACCACAAACACCATTTATTGAAACGCACATAGTGCTTACGAGGTCTACCTCCACCTCCACCTCCTCCTCTTCCAGATCATACACATTTTATCTACTGTATTTATTGACGTGAATTTGTAGTAAAAGAGGCTGATTGCGGAATATTAAGTACCCATCGACCCTCAATTACAATAGTTTCGTTATATAATAAGTGTACAGGATGATGGAGGAATTTTAAATTTACAGATCTATGATTAATTATATTTCCATTATCAGATCTATGACCAAATCAAGTGGGCGAACAAAAGGTCTAAGTTTCTTTCATTCAAAATCCCTAGGACATATCATGAAATTGGAAAAACTATGTAAGAAACAGAGGTGTGCTTCTAGACAATCAGGCGATAGTAACAGTATTTTACGTTTTATAAAATTTGATTGTAAGTGCCTAACAACTCGCCAATTTCTGGGAAGTGGTAAGGAGACTTATGGTGTACCGGAACATTCGGGAACATTAACGTACCTAGATAAAAAGAGCTTTGCAGCAATTTGTATCAAATACACAATATATCTATCTTCAAATAGATGGCAGGCGTCTATTGCTCAGCAGACCATCGAGGATGATCTCATTTCATAGTCTTTACCTTCTGTATGTTTGGAAAGGAAAATTAAAGGAATTAGCTAAGTAAGTACATTCAGAAAATTTTTCAAATTCCGAAAATAGAATGTATTTTTCTTTGTTTTTAGATGAAAGGAATGTCTTTATATGGCAACAAACAAATAATATTGTCACCTCTGACCTTCAGGTGAGCCGAAAAACGCCTCAAAAATTGGAAGTTTGGTCGGAGCGAAATCAAAAGAAGAGCAAAGTGAAGGAAAGAAAAACAACTCAACACCGGTATGGTTATTATCTAGAAAATAATTAACATAAAAAAACTAGCGTAGATAGTTTAAATTTCCTCGGGTTATTGGCTTTAAGGAAATAATTGTATGCAAGTAAATTTTCAAACAATGACACTTATAGTTTTATTTTAAAGTGGACAAAGCAAAACTTTTTACGTGTCATTAGTGTTGTTATTGTAAAACCGCCGCTCCATCCCCAGGCCGATTGCCAATTTTCAACAAAAATCCGCACAGATCTCGATTAGGACGAGTTGACGGGCCGATTTGGGGGGCGGTTGAGCTGAAACGGGGGCGGAGAAGACAATCGATAAGCGTACGTCGTCGGTCTACCTGGGCGTTTGTGGGGAGGAACGTCTTTGTTTTTCTAGGGAAAAAAAAGGGCGCGTGCCACATTCAATGTCCCATGTTCTAAAAGGGTTTCGACACTCGCACGACGCCCATGTTCCGTGTGGGCTTTTCACCCCTTTCCGTCATGTGCACGAGTGGAAAACTTGTGCCAACAATTTCCCATTCGATTATCGTTAAGGTTCGAGTGTATTTCCCTAAACAAAATTGATGGATTTATACCAAGGGCCTGTTAACAGAGATCCTGAAAAGGACGATGGATGATTAATGGACGGAACGTTATCTTAGTAGTTACATGTAATCAATGAGGAAATACCTTTTTCAAAAGATTCATAACTCAATTTTTTAACGTTTAAAACAAGTTTTAACAGCATTAAGCCCAATCGAAAAAGAAAGCCAAAATACTCGCTAATAAAAAACATTTCTTTTAGTTCAAACAATAATAAAGTAATAAGTTGAGCAATAATATATTTAAAATTGGAGCGCCTTAATTGGGGACCATGTATACTAAACCCGCACGATCTGTCAGTCTTGCAGAAGTGTTGGTCTTGCGCGCCGTTAGAACAAACTTGCGAGCTAAATCAATAGCAAATATATTAATTTTTTTTATAAAAAAAGAAATTAAAAAACTGCAAGTAAACAAAGCTAATTAATAACAAAGAAGGACAGGTGGTCATAAACCGGAGATACTGGTTGAAAATTGTTTCGGGTAATTTCCTATCTTTTCCTGTTTCCATTTACCTTTTTGACTAGATATGCTCTTTTGATAGTTATTTTTGTTTGACATCTTTTGTCCTTTGATTATAATTCTGAATGAGTTGGACAATAGATTTGTTGATATTCTTTTATTACTATTCATAAAAAATCGTATCGTCACAATTATTTGATATTGTTATATTTATGTTCAATTGTTTGTTGTAAAAAAATTATTTTTCATCTTTTGCTTAGTCGATTGATCGATGTCAGGTTCTTAACTAGTCAGCTAGCGAAATACAATAGTTAATGTATTAATTGCTGGAGTTGACAGGCCATCTGCGTAATGCTGCCACAAGACAATTTCGCTTGGTTGTTAAAAGTAAGGAAGGAAATTTAGGAAGCGAAGAAAATGAAAGGATTGCGACATGCAGTGAACAATAAACTTCTATATTATCATTTGTCACATATCCAGGACGCCTAGGGTTCAATGCCTCTTGATGCGATTGTCTTCTGCAGACGGGGACTCAATCACAAGAGCCAAATCTGGGTTTCTTTAGAAACTTTTTCATATCGGATGAAGCTACATTTAATAACGATAGATCAAAAGCGATGTGAAAAGAAAACAAAGAAGAAAAAAAATTTAAATAAATTTGTCACTTCTAATCGATAATGATTATTTGGAGATGGTCTGTGTGACGTAGGTTTAGAAAAATATTTTCTTTATCGCGCCTACGTTTCGATCTTTATTGACCTCATCTTCAGAGCCTGGGATTTATGAACATTGCTTAAATTACACAATATTTTCAGTAATGTTTATAAATCCAAGGCTCTGAAGATGATGTCAATAAAGATCGAAACGTAGGCGCTATAAAGAAAATATTTTTCTAAACCTACGTCACAACTGATCGCATACCACTAATTCCAATTTATCATTAATTAATGGCCACTAAATACCACATCTTAACAAGACTTCAATTTTAAGTTTTAATGTTTCAGGTAATGGGGGGTGGGTCGGTGGCCGCAAGGTTCCGTCTTTGACACGGCGCTCATCACTGTGAGGTAAAGGTCCCGGGTTCGAATCCAGCGGTCCTGCATTCGAACCCGTCATACTTACAAATGGGATTATTTTCAAAAACACCGGCACCCTGAGGGTTTATATGACTTTTGCTGTTGCGAACCCTCGTAAAAAAAAAAAAAAATGTTGCAGGTTAGAATAATAAAATCGATAAATTACATTTTTTCTTTTAGTGAAAGGTCCTCTTGGCTTAGCGGAAGACGCAGGTTACTTTATGATATCTCAGGGTTGTAAGTATTTGGAATTGTATAATAGATCTTTGTGCCTTTATGTATGTGGTATTGTATAGAATATTCCGGGATAATTTCATATATGTGAATGAAATTTATTAGCGCTTATCTCTAATTTATCAGAGAAATATTGAATACTGCGGGGTAGGGTAAATGAACTGAGGCGTGTGATTGTAATTTATTATCTCAAATGGAAGGGGCTTATCTATTTCCCCGAGGAATATGGAGTACTCAGGAGTAGCACGATTGAATGTGTGAATCTATTTCATTAACGTGAACGGAAGTGGTTATCACCAATTACCTGGAGGAGTATCGAATACTCTAGAGTGGTGACAATGTTAACCAGATTGTCATGTTTTATCTTCCTTTGTATTTGTGTTATTTACCCATGATTGACGAGGTCCTGAGATGCGCAGAGGCCGGCAATAGGATAAAGAAAAGAGAGAGTCGGTTGTCGTTAAATCGTATAATATAAATTGAATGGAGAAACAGGAATAAAAAATAAATTAGCAGGTTTGAAGCGGGAGAAGTACAAGAAAAGAGAAAACCTAGGAAAGAAAAAGTAGAAAATTTGTTGTATTTGCCTTTTCTGAACCGTAGGTACGTGGAGAAAAAAAGATTTTGTTTATTTTTCAAGCTTTTCTAGGGGGTACGGAATGGATCCCACAAAGATAACGTTTATCAAAGAACATTGTAAGGATTTTAAATTAAATAGATCATTCAGAAATTATCTGAATTTATAGGAAAGTAAAACAGCAGGTTTAAAACGGAAGAAGTGCAAGAAAAGAAAACCTAAGAAAGAAAAAAGAAAAAATTTGATGCATTTGTATTTTTTGAAACGTTGGTAAGTGGAGAAAAAAAGATTTTGTTTATTCTCCAAGCTTTTCTAGGAAGAACGGAATGAATCCCAAGATAACGTTTATCAAAGAACATTGAAAGGATGTTAAATTAAATAGATCATTCTGAAATTATCTGAATTTACAGGAAAATAAATTAGCAGGTTAAAAATTGAAGAAGTGCAAGTAAAGAAAACCTAAGAAAGAAAA
>CM077106.1:15171940-15213770 GCA_039619505.1 Cimex hemipterus | reverse complement strand
TCTCTCTCTCTCTCTCTCTCTCTCTCTCTCTCTCTCTCTCTCTCTTTTTTCTTTCTCGTCTCTGTTTACTTATCCAAAGGGAGGATGCAAAGAATTTATAAGGCATTTATTGACTAATATCAATGTAATGATATGATTAGTACTAATCTAATTATCTGTATAACAATTAATTAAGGTTTTTACTTGAGATAAAAAAGTCAATGGCACGAGCGGGTTTCGAAACCGCGATCTTCGGCTAGATACTCCGCTGTTCTACCACTTGAGCTATCCACTCGGACACCAACTTCCTATCTCAATCCCTCCTTTCAAATTTCATCTCTACAAAAAAACCTTAATTAATTTAATATATTAATTGGTCAAGCGGACCACGAAATTAGTTTATTTAATAATTTAAAATGAAATATACTTCACTAACGCTCTCCGTGGCCGTTTCATTTGTCGCCGAGAATCCAATCCGATTACACGACATTTGAAAAATGCAAGAAAAGAGGAAAAATTGAGGGGGGTCGAGATGGGAAGTTAGTGTCCGAGTGGATGTCACGATAGCTCAAGTGGTAGAGCGGCGGCGTATCCAACCGAAGATCGTGGGTTCGAATCCCGCTCGTGCCGTTGACTTTTTTATTTCAAATAAAAACCTTTATTAATTGTAATATATTGGTCAAGCGGGCCACGAAATTACTCAATTTAATATCTGTATAACGTTTTGTCATTTTTCGATCGGGCGATACATCTGTGAAGATGTATGTTTATTCTTTCATTTTTAAAGTATTTTTCTAACTCTCACTATTAATTGCCTTGCCTGGAAATTGAGAAAGGTACTACATACAAATATGCAATTCGGTTCCTAAAGATGGAGAAAAAAGATGTAAAGAGTACTGAAACAAAAACCGGAAAAAGAAAACAAAATATAATGGTTTAATATTAATACTTAATTCGGATTATTTTGGCTTATATTGTTTTTAAACTCTAATGAACTACGGTATAGAAAAGCACTCTGATTGGTTCAATTATTCAAAACTTTTTCGCTTAAGTGATTAGAAAACAAATTGGCCGAGTTTATAATAAAACAATTTGCATATTTCATTATTATTTTACTAGCATAATAAATAATACAATTTTGATCATTTGCGGCATTGTTTGATGTACAATTGCTTCAATATTAGCTGATTTAATTTGCCTATGGTTACAGTTTCAGATTTACGATTTGATTTTCATGATTACGAAGTGAATACTAAAAATACATGTTGCAGGAGGTACAATGTTATTTATGGCAATTTAGATAGTATTGTTGAACATGTTTTTCTCACCATAGGAAAATGATACTCGAATATATTTTATATTCGTTTTATGTTTGAAAAGCCAAAAGTGGTTATTTAACGAAACAAAGAACTTTCCGACTTGAAGACTTCCTAAGTGCCTTTGTAACAGGGTTTCGTGACTTCTCCGTTTACAATATTATTTTTTATGACGCTGTCGGCAAAGATAGAAATGAAAGGAAATATCTTGTCATCCCAGCGCGGTTTTCATGTGTAGAGTTTTCGTGTCGGCGAGTTTTCCCTTTTCTTTTTCTGTTGGCCCATTTCTCACCCTACCGCCTCCGGGCTCGCGTATTTATCGTTCACGGTACCGTCAGGCGATCAGGGACCGTTAAAAAAACTTCTATTTTAAGAGATTATCGGTTTTCTCGGTGTCGGGCTGTCATGAATACAGGAGGAATGTGATGAAGTATCGCATAAGCATGTGAAATGACATGATTCATGTACTTGAAGTTATGTGGGGGGGGGAATCCCTTACCGTTTGAGCCGTTGTACATGCTCTTCTGGTGTTGTTGCCTTGAGCTTTGCCCGAATTGCACTGGAACTTCTTCACTTGCAGGCACGACGTCCATCTCGGTCATTGTACACCTAAAAACATCCACATGTAAAACCAATATTTAAAAATTATTAATTTTTAAAGCTAATTATTAAGTAAGGTATTATTAAGTTAATTAAGAATTTTTTCACAAAGCTAATTTTAGTTTTTATAATAAAGTTTTGTTTTAAACGTTTCATGTTTCTCTTTTCAATTTTTTTTTCACCAGAAATGACAAAAGTTAAGCATTAATCACTTACAGAATCTAGAATTACAAGCTAAAGTTATTTTCAAAGTATTCTAAAGTTAATTTCATTTTTAACAATTTATTAAGATTACCAGCAAAGGTCGGGAAGATTATTAATGAAATAATTAAACCAAAATATCGTTTGCTACCTAAACAGACTTGCCGAATTAATTTAAAATATTCTTATCGATCTGTTCAACTTGATTAGATAAAAAATCCGATTTTGTTGACTATGATAAATAAGTACCTTCCTTTGTTATTAGAACCTATCATTAATTAGTGTTCAATTTTTCTCGTTTCTCCTGGAATGTTTTGAAAATGAAAATGTAACATGAGTTCAGGATTTCTCGCATTAACTTTAATAATTTATTGTCGTATGATTGTTACATTCTGGAAATTAGTAAAATCAAATCGTAGTAATTTAACACGAGAAAAACTTCTCTCTCTCTCAAAAATTATATTGTATGAAAAAATTACAACTTAATAAACTTCGTACGAGAAATTTTCAAATGGATATTGAAGCTGAACGCAGATAGTTATGTAAAAAACTATATTTCATATATAGCATTGTTTGAAACTTGGCATATATTTCTAAATTATGTTTCGAATTACAGCTTTCTAAAAAACTACCTTTTTTCACTTATAAATTAGTTTCATACGTCAGACCTGATCTATTGAAACGAAAAGAACTTCTACATTTACATAAATACATCAAATAATTTGTATATTTTTCTCAAATCCACCAGGACAGTGTTTGCAGTCAGCTTCCATATCGTTGTAGGGTTTTTCTTTGAAAACTAATTAATTATTATTATTTTTAAATTGCTTGTAATATTTCAGTTGTTGTTGGTAAATGTGTGCTACTAATTTAAATTGATTCCATTGGAAATTGTTTAATATGTGTTGTAAAATATTAATGAAAGTCAGTTTCTAGTTCAGGGATGGTTTCTATATTGGTTACAATTTGATTCAGTTTACTATTCGAATGTCTTATTTCAATAATAATGTTAGAACAATTGAAGAAAATGATTGTTTACATATTTTAACGAAAAAAGGACAAGATTTATTAAAACTGCTGTGAATTTAATTGAACTTGGTATAATCAAGTTGAATGCTTTCAATCGCCAAAACAAGAACAATTTTTAGCTGTAGTTTAAGTAAAATACAGATTAAAGATAAAAAATTTAGCTTACCTTTGTAATTGTCGTTGTAGCTTTAATCCAAAATTTGAGCTTACGTTACTGGGTTTTATCACACTTTTAGTCTTGAGATTTGAATGTATAGGTTTATTTGGAATAATTAAAAATTTTGGACCCCGCGAAGAGTTGAAATAAATAGAAAAACGACAACAAGAGGTCTTAACAGTCGACCAGTGTTTTTTAGTGTATCAGTTTTAAGCTTTTGGGGGAGGGCGCGGGAGGGGGAAACTATAATAAGAGTGAAAAAAAATTCAAAAACCGCCCCCGGATTGTGCTTTACGGCTTCACGAAGGGTTGTTCAACGAGAACAGGTCTCTCCCGGGTACGGGCCTCTCTGTGTGTAATTGGGTCGTAGGGTTTTTGGGTATTGTCAGAAGCGGGTGCTGGGAGGCCAGCAGGGGCGGCGCAGGCGCCCGTTTCCGCCCCCACCAGGGGGAGGAAAACTGGGGGCCAGACCCGGGAAAACACCCGGATTGGGTGGACGTATTTTTTTTTCAAATCCGAAACGATCTTTCCAACTGTTGGAATCCAACCCGAGGACAAGATCACCCGAAAATCAGTCCCAATTTAAAAAATATACCAATGTTTTTTACAATCCAACAATCAAAAAGTTTCCAGTATGAAAATCATGCATATTTTTCAGGTTTTAAAATACACAGTGAAAACTTGCATACATCGCATTTTTAAATTCAGGCTATTTTAACATCCCCACATTAAAAACGGTAATGTTAAATTTTGATGCGAAGCACAATCACAGGATAAGTTTTGTTAGTCTCAACGAGGGTTGACAATTTGAATCAATCATATCCGATTCCCCTATCCACACTTTTCATCTGTCAGAAGCTTTCAGGACGTCTTTTTTACGCCGAGATACCTATCGCATACCTATCATACAACATTATTGACGGCTATTTGAACGCATTTTCTACAGAAGAGTATTTTCTTGGGAGCTGGGAAATATCTGGGTCAGTCCAGGGGAGAATTTTCCACAGACATTTCAGACATCTAAACTTCTTTTGAACAGTTGCTTAATCTACCTTATCTATTACAACACTTGATTGCCTTTTATTAATTACAGATACCCAAAATCCTTATCCTTCAAATTCATTTATCACACCAATAAATGAGTCCTAATTTTAATAATTCCCATTTGGTAGCCAATCTTCCTGGAAATTTCAAATTTTCTTCATAATCAATTTTTAAATATTTTGATAGATAACCTCCATTACCTTTCAAGCCTTAAAACATACAAAAATCCATAGTAACTTTGAATAACCTTTAAATAAAATATTTCCTTTGCAATGGCGCAACATTTTTGCAGAGCTTAAGATTTCTCGGAATTTGATTCAGCCCCCCAGTTTGCCAAACAGGTTGTTAATATATATAATAATTTTAAAGTTAACATTGTTCATCCTATGGGTGAAATAGGGTGTCTGTTTTTATATAAATATTAAATCCGGTTCCACCGCCCTTTAGGGACGACATTGTAAAGCCGAAGCGCTTTTTTTAAAGCAAATCCTCATGAAACCTCACTTGCAAGATTAATTTTGTCAAAGGCAGAAAAAAAAACTGTTTCCATTTCGACATTTGACAAGTCCCAATTGGAACCAATTGTAAATATATGATATGAATTTTCTCAGAAAAAATGGAGACAAATAAATTGCAATATTTCCTTGTCCTATAGACGTAATTAAAGAGAACTGAAGCAAATTTTAAAAAGTGAAAAGATGTCGACTAGCAGTATTGAGGCGTCACTAGATCGGCCACCTATATACATTCAGAAGATAAAAATGTGCAGACTTTTCTATTATGGTAAGAAAGAGTGTTTTAAATGAAAATCGATAAGAAAATTCTGAACAAACAAAAGAAAAGACAACTGATCGATCTAATTGGAAAACAGAGATTTTTATGGAAAAAATTGATTCCAAAAAATTTAAAAATGATCCGAAAAAAGATTTTAACAAAGGTTGTACGAGCAATGAGGCAAAGCTGGTTAGGTCTTGGGGGACTTAGCCTTTTAATAAAATCAAGCTAACGTCAATGATATGAATTCAGAACATTTTAGACAGAGTGGATGTCCTCGTTTGTTAGGTTTTAAGCATTTAAAACTAACATTTTTGGGGCCGGGGGAAGCTATCAAGATGAGAAGAGTAAACTTGCGAAATATGAATCATTCACTCCTATCGAATTTGAGCCAGAACGAGACACAGAACGAGTTTGCTCTAAGTGAAACGTAACTCATAAAGGAAAGCTCACAATGAAATTAAATGCCAGGTTTGTTGCATCGAAAAGTCTGGTATTTTGAAAATATATCTTTCTCTCGAGGAATCATTCTCGATACGTTATCCCGTTGTTCGTTGAAACAAAACCTCGGGCAAAACTAGGACAGTTTTTCTTGACTTTCAGGCCTTCTGATGACAACCAGGGTACGACTACTTCTCAAGGATGTAAAGAAATTCACATAATCTACAAATTCACTATTTTTCTTGGTCCGGTTGACCAATTAATATCATTCAATCAATTAAGGTTTTTAGTTGAGATAAAAAAGTCAGTGTCACGAGCGGTATTCGAACCCATGACCCTCGGCTGATACGCCGTTACTCTACCACTTAAGCTATCTACTCGGGCACTAACTTCTCATATCAACCCCCACGTTTTGAATTTTCCCTTCTTTCGCCATTTTTCAAATGTCGTGTAACCAATTTGATTCTCAGCGACAGATGAAGTGGCCACGGAGAGCTTTAGTGAAATACTTCATTTTAATTCATAATCCATAATTATTTAGAACGAAGTGCATGGGATTCTATGATTAAATTGCAACCACATATGGACACGAAGCTAAAAGTATTCTGAAGGACATGGGCAACAATGAGAAGAAACCCTTATCGGCTTTCAATCAGAGAAATTTTTTTGCTGAAATACAGACAACACAAGGTCCTGAAGATGAGCTCAATATAAACCTTCAGGGTGTCGATGTTTTTGAAAAAAAGCCCATTTGTAAGTATGTCGGGTTCGAATGCAGGGCCGCTGGATTCGAACTCGGGACCTTCACTTTACAGTGATGAGCGCCGTGTCAAAGACGGAACCTTGCGGCCACCGACGCCCCCAGCAATAAAGAACGAAACGCTGGAACGGAAGAGAAAACGTTTTTCTGAAACTTACATCACACCAGACCGCATTTCACGATTTCTAAATAATTAATTCATTAAATTCAACTAATGTTTGTAGTCCGCTTGGTCAACTAATATCATTCACTTAATTACGGTGTTTGTTGAAATAAAAAAAGTCAGTGTCACGAGCGGTATTCGAACCCACGACCCTCGGCTTGACACGCTGCTACTCTACCCCGAGTGCATCGAGTAGGAGTCAAGTCAAGTGAGTAGGAGTAGAGAGTGGGCCATTTACAAAATAACAGAGTTTTTTTAAAAGGTTCCTTAATATATTGTGTATCCACTGGTTAGGTCTCGGATTTTAAAACAACCAGAAACGCCAAAATAAATCATTGTCAATAAAAACGATCTGTATTTTTCTTATGTTTAAAAAAAAATTATCTAAAAACATGTTGATTGTAAATTATTAGGCTTATCTTATTAAAATTATCCAATAGATTACATGCTGAGAGTTTTTAATTGATTGTTTGTCAATTTCTGCAGCCTCAATCACATTTTTTATTATCTTTTAGTGTTTGTTGTTTCGCTTTTAAATGTAAAGGCATTTTTGTGAAAAGATGTGACCTTTTAATACTTTCTTAATACGTTTACTAAAACTAATGTTGTAAGAAAAGGAAATATATTTTTTATATTGATAATAGATGTTATTTGTGATAGTTAATGTTAAACAGACGAAAATCATCGCAAACAGAGGAAATGCTAGTACATAGCCCTTGGGGCTAAATTCGAAACATTCTAATTAATATATTCACTACAATACTGACGTTGTTACCTCAATCAAATTGATTCTATATTAACAATTGCATTGCAGACTAAAAATAATGCCTATTTCTCCTATGTCAAACAGAAAAAAATGTTCATCAAACATAGCAAAAAAAAACTAGATATTTATAGTCTCAAATTTCACTTGCTATTAATTAAGATTACTGATTCCTAATTTACGTAAGCGAAAATCTCCGCACATATGTACATACGAACTACACGCGTATTCAGAGTTGGGCCTGTAACTTCCAGCAGTGCACTGGCAATTCCAGCTTTTGTAAGTTACAATCAATTACAGCGGGTCTAGAGAATCACCCAACCTGGGTCAGATCTCGGTCTTATCCGTCCCCATGGGACCCAGGGAACTGTCAGTCAACATCTAGATCGTTTCAACCCCCAACAGAATCAGCTCCTGAAAAGACGGAATTAGAGAACACTTAAACCTTTTCTAAAAAAAAAGATAGTTCCTACTCACAGTAAGTTGTTTTTCAACAATCCAGATTTCGAGCCCTTAGGTCATCATCAGTTTGAAGGATTTATACAACCACGTCTCTCGACACGAATTGCAAAAGTGAACGCGCCAATACACACGCCAACTCGACCAATGAGAAGCTGATTTTTCATAGGGCTCAATTTGAACGTGTGAAAAGGAAGAAAGCACAAGCACTTGCGTTAAAACCAGCCTCTCAATCGAACGTGGTGTTGGCGGGTTCACTTTGACAAAACAACCTACTGTAAATAGAAACTATGCTTTTTAAAGAAGGATTGAACACCACACTCACTCCATCATTCACCATTTCTATTAAAGAACACTTACTCTGGACACTTCGAGCAGTTCATACAAAAAATAGAGTTGCATAATGTCATTCAACATTAATTATATTACGCCACTTTAATAAATTAAATTAAAATACACGCTAGGGGATACAAAAATACCAGCACTATATAAATAAAACAATCCAGTTTCCTCCATGAATCGTAACAGTGGACCCAAATACTTGCTGCTGTAGCACAATTCTCATTCGGGCGGGATTCCTACGTGCTCTCTTCATTTGGTGGGATCTAGCAACCTTTCTCTTCATACGGACACCCAAGCGGAATTTGGCCCAAAAATGTCGACCTCAGCTAACCAAATGTCCTACCTTAATTGGGTGAGGATGACCCTTCTTTTACGAGTACTTTCAAGGGCTGCAAATCGACTGTGCTCTTCGTACATTTTAGCTTCTCTGCAAATCCACCGATCCTGCCACTTTTTTTAGTCATGTATTTTTATTGCATGGATCGAATCAGGGGGCGAATCGCGGGAGTTAACGCTTGGTTAACGTCCCGCTTTAGCTGCCGTCTTTTTGTTACCCCATCCCACAACAACCTCTTTTTTGCCGAAACGCTACAGTTCTTGATATCTAATAAAATTTATTATCTAAAACATTTGAAAGTTTGTATGAATATATCTGAATATGAAGAAAAAATATCCTGACAATACAGCAATTTAACAGATGTAAAAATAATAATTAATTGCAATAAAAAATTGTAATTACCTATTTGTTTTATTAATTACATTTGGATTGTTTACGTCCCCAAAGCAATCAGCTTCAAGATCCAAACACTCCTAGGTACATACTATTCACTCAATCAAAGTGGTGGATATATACCTATTATGGAACTAACCTAATTGAAGTTCGATCGAGTAGTCAATATTTCGCCATTCTCCCCCATTACACGTACATATATCAGTGTACTTTATACAATAAAACAACCCTGTTTATTCCGAAATCGGAACGGGGTTCCCGTGGGTTCTTGCATGGCCTATTATAAATCCTGTGAGGATGTAAAGATGATCCCTCTTCCACAAATACGTAAGAGCAACTCTGCCAATCTGGCCCTCCTACACTGTCACTTTTAAAAATGTTGTTAATGCATATTTAGCTTAATAGCTGATGGTAAGCCGCTAAGTCCGGAAGTTGGGACTTCCGAACATAGACGCATAGTCCGCATGTTTTTTACCCAGTCAACAACCACTTCATGCCATATAATAAAAATTATTTTCTAAAAATGTGGACGGTAAATGATTTTTCTCATATTAACTGCATGGCAGTTGTTGATTGTTTATTATCTTTATTAGCTTTTTTAAATTATATTTTAGTTAATTATTTATTGATCTTTTCGTTAAATACAAAATTTTAAAAAATGTTCAGGTTTTATTATATTTGTGATCGTTAAGAAAAACCCATATCGGAGGGAAAGTAAATTTATTTTTGTATATTTATTGCGGATGTAATTAACGATAGTTATATTAAAAAAATAGACGATAACAAGTCACGGGAAAAAAGGGGCATTTCAGAGCCGGCGGTTTTATGTTGGCCAGACTGGAGCTCCAGGTGCCGGCCATAATCTTTCTCGACTCTCGTTTGTTTACTTGACCCAAGTTCTCCTGTTTTCGGCGTTTTCCCGATTTGTTTACATTATCGCTTGGAGATCCGAAGTTGGTCAGGCCTGTCTCTTCACTCAGGGTCGGCACGTCTGTTTAAATGGTGGCCGAAATGGATCAGAGCAACCCAGCGGAAGGCAAAACGGAGTTCGACACCAGGACGGCCGAGTTCATAAGAGATTTGATGAAGGAGAAAATCAATCTCGACCCGATACTTTTTCCCAACGCATCCCGGCTCCTGGAAGAAGGTGAGTGGAGTTCTAAAAGTTTACGTTTTTTTCATTTCAAACAGTTATAACTCACCGTACAAGCTCTGAAACCGCTTAACCACACTTTTCACTAAGTTTTTTTACACGACATTATTACGCCATATAATATTTTCCTTGTTATGCGTGTTTTAAATCCGTAATATCGTCGTAAGACTAGTAAGACTATTTCAATTCAATACAAGTACGAAACCCTTGTGAAACTATCACCCTGACAAACGTAATAATAAAAAACGCGCAATTACAATTAAAGTCGAATCAAATTTTGTTACATTTTGAAACAAGGAAGTTAATTATTTATTTTTGAAAACAATAAAAGACGCTAGACACTGTCTGTCCGTTAGAATTCTCTATTTTTCTTATTAGCAGGGCTGCCAACTTACACTACGTATCCGTACCGGCGCCCTCACCTATGCCACGATAAATAATAAAATACACTTTAACACAAGGCGAAGTATTTTCGAATGGAATTGATTTTAATCGGTGTAATGAACAAATGGAACAAGAACATGAAAAGCGCATTAATGTAGAAACAGCATAGACGTCTGAAATGCCTCTGTAAAACATGGATATGGCTCTCCTCTAGAAACAAATGAACTAAATTATACTTTATGACGTTGTAAAACTTCCGTAATAATAAAAATGGCAGCTTTATAATTAAAACAACTCAATTTTAGTAGATTATCATAATGAATTATCATTTGTTCAAATAATCCGGATTATTTAACGGATAATATAACGGATATATCATATGGATATTATAAAAATATCATAAAACATGACCTAGACGTGTTCGATAAAATGAAAAACATAATAGTCTATTAGTTTTTATGTATTAGATTCATAATTTTCATATTTTTAAAAATATAGAGACGTCAGAAATCATATCTGTAAAACGGATTTGTCTTCTAGGAACAAACGGATAAAATTGATTTTGAAAACTTTTGGCTTAAAACAGGACGTACATCTAAACAACATAATTTCCAATTGATATATGTCATCATCATGGACTGATGTAACATGAAATTCAGACGTATTTGTTAAGGAGAAAATCAATTTTTTTCTTGTTTTTTATATAATTTCATTATTTTGTCGTAACTCTAAAATTAAGTCAAGAAAGGAAGAATTTTAGGTAAATTATTGATTTTCATCGAATGTTAGAAGATCAATATGAAAGTTAAGTTAAATAAAATTTAAGTAAAATAAGTGTAGAGACTTCAGAAATCATTTCTCTAAAAAATTGATGCAGCGTCGTCTCTGAAAACAAATTTTTACATTAATTTTCTTTAAGTAGTTGCAAAACGTTTATTCAACGAGAAAAACCGCAGCTTTAGACTTAAAACAAGGTAAAGTATAACTATACACTCCACTCCTCTTAGACATCTCCTTTAGGAACAAATTGATTAAATTTGATTTTGAAAACTTTTGGCTGTCATCAAGGCGAAGTACATTTAAAATATATTAATTTCATTTGATATATCATAGTCAAAAATTGATATAACTTGAAAATCTGATGTATTTGTTAAGAAGAACGTCTACATTTTTCATATGTTTTAACATAATTTTATTATTTTCTTGTACGCTTTCTGTCTAAAATTAAATCAAGATAAGAAGAATTTCAGGTGAATTGTAGATTTTTATTGATACATAAAAGATTAATTAAACTTAAAAAGTACAGAAACGTCAGAAAGCCTACGTCTAAAAACAAATTTTTACATTAATATACTTAATATAACGTAAAACCTTTTTACCAACGAGAAAAACCTCAGCTTTAGGCTTAAAACTGGGCCAAGTTCTTCTAAACACAATTAATTGGTATATCATCGTAATGAACAGATATAAAACGACATTAGACGTGTTCGATAGAAAAACAAAATAGTCCACTAGTTTTTAAGTTGTTTCATTATTTTTTATTTTCCTTTATTAAATATAAAGACGCCAGAAATGAAAATGGATTTGGCATCGGTTCTAAAAACAAATAGTTCTTTATGTTGTAAAATGGTTCCACGCGTGAACAACCTCCAACTTTAGACTTAAAACAAGAGAATTACGTCTAAACAACATTAATTTTAATTGATCTATTCTACCCAACTGATGTAGCATGAGTGTGAAATGTGTTTCTTAAGAAGAAAAAGAATTGTATATTAGTTTGTAATTGTATCAGTTTTTTTGCAGGCTTACTCGCGAAAATTAAGTCAGGATAATGAGAATTTTTCGTAACTCGCGGATTTTCGTTGATTCTTAATAGTTCACTAAAAATGGTTTAAAAAATATAAAGACGTTAGAAGTCATATCTCTAAAAAGGGATTCGTCACTCTACGAACAAATTGATTAAATTAATTTTGACAACTTTTGGCGTAAAACGTATATACGACATTTATTTTAATTGATACATCTACGGGAAAAGTTCCTTGTTTCCTATCAGATTATTACGAAAAAAAGTTAAACTTTAAGAAACCCACAGTCGCCAGTAATCGTATCTTTGATAAATGAATCGGCCTCTCGTCTAGAAAAAATGGTATAAATTCGTATTCTTTATGCTCTAAAATGTCATGTTCATTAGTTTTTACATAGTTTCATTAGTTTTTCAAATTAAAGTAATATGACCTAATGAACAGGTGGAATAGGGACATGAAAAGTGCATTGACGTACTTGTATTTTAGGAAGGAAACCATTATTGTTAATTGTTGGCTCAGTTTCTTTTTTTTATTATTAGTACACGCCAAATTTAGTCAGTATTACAAAAATTCTTCTAATTGTTGAATTTCATGCTTCTTAGCGTATCAAAACATAAAAGCTCAATTTAAAGGGCTAATGCGACGTCTGAAATTGTATCTATTATAAAACGCGGATTCGGCGACCAGGAACACATTTTTAAATAAAATTCTCTCTAACACTGCGAAAACGTTTCGCTCAAGTACATCCTAATAAAATTAAATGTAATTGGTGTATCGTTGTAATGCACAAATGGAACATTAAAATGAGAAGTATATTTATGTAGTTGTATGTTTAATGGGAAAGTTTGTTATTTATTAGAGTTATTACGTTTTAGAATAGTAAGAAATCTTGGCAAATTACTGACTATAAGCTTTTTTATATTTTAATTAGTTCAATATAACATGTTCTGGATATATAGTAAAGAATCTTATCTTTTATAAAATATATACATACATATTCGGTATCGCCTAGAACAAGCAAATGGTCCAAATATTCTTTATGCCGTTGTAAAACGTCTTTCCAACGAGAAAAAAAACTAAGGAAAACCGTACATTTAGAACCGGGCCATTCTTGGAAACGGTCATCGAGACGGAGTCAGCATCAACAACGAGCCTCGTCGATTTATTTTTCAAAACTATGTCGAACGCGCATTTATTTCTTGACCCAAAGGCAGGCAGTTTTATTTCACACCCGGTTGTGATGATTTTTATTGACTTTTTTATTACTATTACATGGATTAAATTTTATGAGAAAATCATTGATGTGGAAGGAGAATTGTCAAGGAAGAAATATTAGCAAAGAAAAATCAATGATAACAATTTCCTCATAAGCTGAGTAAAACGATAAATGTAATTCGTGACAGAAAAGGTCAGCCTTTATTCTACTACCTTATTTATGCCATGGAATCAACTGCACATTCATAATAATAACGTTTGTCTTGGACAGTTTCCCTAACTCAGCAAAATAGGTTAAAAGAAAGAAAAGTATTTTCCTGGCCTTATCCACTCGGATCCCGCGATTGCCTCGAACGAAATTAAATTAAGGATGAAACGGTATAATCGACCCTTTATAGATCGACTGCGGCTCCCGGCCACATGGGATTTTCCAGTTATTAACGTGGATGATAGGTTCTGGAAAACTCGATCGAACATCTGCCCTTCAATGCTGCAAGTAAAGGAAGAAAAAGAAGGAAACTCAATTTGAAATAATGACCTCGCCAAGTGGTTCCGACCACCATCTGGACCCAATGGGGAGACAGCCATTATTTTTTTCTTCATTTTTAACCATCTCTCGTTTCATTCCATAGAATGAAAATTATTAAAACGCGATGTAGTTAGCATTATTTTGACCAACAGCGAAAAAAAAATTTAAAACAACCTCAATGGTGTCTTCGGCTTTGTTTACATATCCGGGGAAATAAACGTAAAAGCTGCAATGGCTAATTTAATAAATAAAGTCTCAGTCAAAGTCCGAACAATAAGATCGAAAAGCCCTGGGTTTTTTCCTACAGCCTACGTCAAAATTTCTTTCTTCCTTTTTCCCTAAAACGTCGCAAACCCTTTGGATTTTACAGATTGTGAAATTTGTTTTAGAGCATTTCTAGGCTTATCCAATATTTTAAAGCTTAAACAAGTAATTTGCTTGCATTTGATATTAGTACGACAGCGTTGGTAAAACTCAGCCGAATATTTGCAAGAGAGAGTTATCGATTGTGGGATTTTTTATCGAGTCTGCACGGATGATGAATCAGTACTTTGGTAGGCTCAGATCATCCTAGTCTTTGGTCTGTTTGCTGTCTGTTTCAGCCCTTATGAAAAACACAGCTGAACAAAAAACACACAACCACTGAGTTCTTGTTGATGTCTGCTGGGGCATTGCAATGTAGTTATCTCTCATCATCTATATTGCTTGAGAGGGTCGACGCCTTTTAAAAGGACACAACTGTCAAACCCGCACACAGACCACCCATTGAATTCTCGTATAAAGGATGGAAACTTTTGTTGTTGTTGTTGTTCTTGTCAACAACATGTAATATGACAGTTTCCGACCTTTTAAGTGTTTGTTCTGTTTCTGAGGGTTGACACCAAAAAAATAAACCAACGAGTTTTATTTGATGTCTGCGGGGTTATGGACCTTACAGTTGTCTCTCATCATCCCTCTCTTTGGTTTCTTTAATGCCTTCTCCTGATTGCGATCTCCGTACAAAAGAAAACAACTGCTCTAAGAGCACTCAGGCCGACCACCGACTTTTTGCTTTGCATGTAGGTCGTATCAGATCATGTCGGTCTTTGGTCCGGTAGATTTCTATTTTTGAAGGAGGACACCTAATAAAATGTCACAGATGTCAAAACAAAACACTGAATTTTTGGTTCTGCGGAATGATGATTCAGAACTTGAATCGCTGATTACCTTGATATGGACCCCTTTATCAAAAGACACACGTCAGTATGCACCACTGTCCTCTTGTTATGCAGTGTGATTACCTGAAATATTATTCTCTCAGATCATTCAAGTCTTTAATTCACAGCTGATAGTAAAACTAAACACCGAAGTCTGTTTGATCGGGGTCTTGCAGTTTTCTCGATTGCCTTTTGTAAGTCCATTTCTTAGGATAGACACCTCAAAGGGCTCAACTACGAAATTAACACGTCTAACCTATAAAGGACATAATTGTCAAAACAATAAATAGACCAACCACAACTTGTTGATGTCTGCTAGGTGCTAAACATGTAGTCGGAAAATCAATTTAATGCCCTCCTTTTTTTAAGGATCGACATCAAAGGGCATAGCTATGAAATTAACACAGCCTACTTATAAACGGCCACGACTGTTAAAACAGGAGACTGATCATTTCGGTTCCTACTGTCAGCGTTGATAGAATGTGTGTTATTATTTTTCGGACAACAAGAATGATCTGGTTGATCAATCTACTTGTTCTTCACTTCCAGACTCCTAGAATTGTGAGGTTTTAATGTTAAAATTCTTGTAGATCACTATGATCAGATAATTCTGCAGTTTGGTCGCCTCTGATCATGACAAGTGAGGATAGATAGACACCGATAATCATACTACAACTAAATTTAATAATTTCTTAATATTTATTTTTAACAATTTCTTAATATTTAGTTATAAAATGTTTTTGTTGCGTTTGTTTGTGCGATCTTCTAAGGCAAGGTAATTTGATGTGTAGGAGCAAAATGATAAACACGAGGCTCTTATTGAACCTCAGCCTTGAAAGAAAATGAAACGACGTTTCTGTAAACTCTTCTGACGGATAGTAATACACAACATCACAATAGAAAAGGAAATGTGAATTTTGTTGGGCAACTGTAGACACAATTGACATTTATACAAAATAAACTCAATAAAGAAGTGAATTGATTTTTCAGTTGTGTTCTACAGAATCATTCACCAATACATTATTCACCCCCTTCGGAGGATAAAATGTTGCCGAATCTACAACTCAACAGTTGGCCTGAAAGGAAATACATGGCCTCAATTGGGCCCATACCGGGGCAATTGAGAAAATTAATTGTTGGTTTAGAACTCTCACCGGTGTACTGTAAGTACTGAACAGTGGATACAATAGCTTTAGGGCCCTGCAGAGCTGTATAGAATTACTACATTGTGAGTTTGGGTTTCTACTTGATAGTTGGGTCGAGTTTAAACGTACGTTTAATTTAATGTGATATGTTTATTGTTTTCTCCTAATTTATCATGATCAACAAACAAATCTTATTATGCTAAATTTCAAACTGTTACCTCTCCCCAGTAAATCCTGGGCAAGAGACCGAGACATTTTATTAATCTCTACACATGATCTACATTAGAGGTTATGTAATTAATAGTATATGAGAAGTGACGGTGGTATTTGTTTTATTTTTTTACTGAGAATTGGAAAAAATAACAATAAAGCCAAAATGAAACTAAAACATTGTAAAGAGTACATCTGCTTGATAAATTTAGTACTCTTGTATTCTGTTTCTGTTCTGTATATGCTTACGTATCAAAGAAAATATATTCGAACTTTATCGAATAAGTGTTAACAGTGCTTGATCGTGATATTGGTTTTTTGCCACAAAAGAAGTAAAGAGTAGCGGTTTAAAATTATCTTGATGGAAATCGTTTGATGGAAATTAAGTTTATCCTACTTTCACAACCTTTTGACCCTTCCTTTCTCAATATTAGTTTTTTTCCTTAATGGTTGTTTCCCTAACACTTTTATTATAGGATAAACTAATTGGCATTCGATGACTATATTTAATACGAGTTTCGGCTTTATGTTATCATCATTGAGAAAATCTATTAAAACGTTTTGTTTACCAAGTAAGTTCTTCGTCGTGATTCTATAACAGTTGATTATTTTTGTTTTAATTGTCAAATAATAAATAAGAATTTGTGCCCAAAATATTTCCAAATGGGCTTTTTTACACAGAAACCTCGAGGGTCGATATGACCTTTTGAGACGGCCCGTAAAAAATAATAAAAAAAAGTTCTAGATTTACTGTTTAAAAGTAGCTTAACTGAAATATTTGAGTAAATTAAATTGTATCCTGCTTTCACCATTTTTGCGATCTTGACTCTTTTCAATTAACTTATTTCTTTCGGCTTATTTTGGAATCTCTCCATTGTGAAGAAATAACTGAAGCTTAACTTAAAAAAATATTACGAAATATAGTACTCAGCTTAGCAGACCACAGATCTTGTGTCGAGTTGGTAACAAAAATTCTCGACTTTTAACCAAATTTAACACAATATTCTTTCTTTGAACATAGTTTATATTCTTTGAAAACTTCTCTTTTAATAGTTCTTGTTTATATATTCCTCATTAGTCTACAAATAAGCTTAAAACTGGAAACATTTAAACTCGAAGATCTGTTCAATGTTTAGCCCCTCCACAATTCATGCTGTTTCATATTCATTGGAAGAAAATGCATAGAGGAAATCAATACAGCTTCTGGCCAAATACGGGATGTGTGCAAATCCAGATAAAAAAATAAAGATTTATTTACTAATTCACTGGAACGGAACATATCATGGTTAGATTGAAAAATGTACATGCTCAGAAATTGGGTTAGTTTTTAATTTGCCTATGGGGGTAGCAGGGATTCGGAAATGGGAGCGGGGGTCGGAAATTGAAATTGGTATCTCTCCGCCCCCGAGAACGGCGAGGGGTTCCAAGAGTCGGAAGCACCACCTTCTGATAACGTCCCCCTTTGTCTAAATTCCGCTCAAGTGGTACCCTGATGGTACCAGCACACAGTTTTGGCCCATAATTTACCTATTATATTATAAAAAAATAAGCACTTGTATGATACCAGGCTTTTAGTGATGCTTCCTTGACCTATTGTGTGCAAATTTTTAAATATAAAACTCCAAAGTTGTGTATTTAATTTTACCTCCTTTTGGTGCACTATATCGTTGTCATATTTCCCACCCTCTTTAAATTATATTCCGTTCTATTTTCTTCATCGACTAACACGATTTTCATGCAACATTAATTTGAATTTTATCAGTTCAATAACAGGACGAAATGAACTGACCTAGTTGATCACTGGACCGAGTCCGTCTATTCTTCTGAGTATACAAGCTAGGACTTGAAATCCCCACACAAGACTGAAAAGACAGCAAATAAACCGATGTTATAAATTAATGACTAACGATCAAAATTAGGCATTTACAAGGCAATGATTATTGCCTCTCTGGGCGTACGGTTGGGAAGGTAGGAGGTCAACCAAGGATTTCAATACCCAACGTCTCCAATCAATTCAATCTAAAATTCTCCAACAAATTATAAATGCTCCTTTTTATGTGCCAAATTATACCATTCATCACGACCTATAAAAAACTGCATCAATCTATTAATACTTCAGTTACCATTTCCAATTCCACCGGCATATCTTCCAAGAAGCTTGAAACGAAAATGGCCCCGAGACCTTCTCATTCAATAATGATTGAGGAGGTTTCAGTGTGAAGAAGCCCACTGGCAACAACATGATGCTCAAATGACAAATTCTGCATACATGATCTTATTTACTTACTACACTATTTGGAGTTGTAAATATCAAATAAACTTAATTAAAAAAAATCTTAAAAACAGTGTCATCTGTTGATTCGCTTAGATGATTATGAACTCGTTTCAAAACATATCTGCTTACAATTCCAAACTTTTCCCATTTCCTCTTTAATCCTTCTTCCCGTTTCACAATATCCCTAAATTCTTTGTTCCTCTCGCCCTTTTATCTCTTCACAACGACTTTGGATTGCGGCGTGGAGGATAATAAAGCTCATCGTCTTCCTTGTGATTACAAAATCGATCTTCTATTTTTCCCTGGATATAAACTTTCACTGTTTGTTGGAGTTTGGCAGATTCAAAAGGGGCCTGCCGGTAATCAAATGTTGGATAATGGCTTTTTATGAAAAGAGGACAAGTGGTTTTGGCTTCTTGCCTTAAACTTTGTTCCGTCGTCTCCCACTTCAGCAACGGGTCGTTAAAAATTAACACACGGATAACCTTAATAGGCGTTGAGAAATTAGATCCGTCTGACTTCTGCTGTTTTGAATATATGTCTAAATACTAGAACGTAAAATTTTCAAGTGAAACTTAGCAGCAATAACATAAAACTACATGCAGGACATGCAATAATTGATCTTTTGCTTAACGGATTTTGGTAAATTTCCTAGCGAGTTTGGCGTAGTTCATGTTAAGCTGTATCTTTATAGCTTGTAAACACGTTGTCTTATATTATGGTTTGTCTTGATTACAGTTTTGATGCTGAGGGCTTGATAGTTCTATAAATTGAGAAAGAAAACTGTCAAAAACTCTTAAGAAAGAAAAGCGTTTAGTTTAGCTTATCAATTTTAGGTTTCTATAACTGTTTCTTAGAATCTCTACTTTTAAATTTTATTTAAGCAGTTCAGCCAAAGATTCTGGTTTACACAATTACTGTGGCCTCATCGAGGGAAAGATATATTCATTGGTTGGGGTTGCTGTATTTCTAACCAATGTCATTCTTGATTGTATTTAAATAAATAGATAAAGATTTTAATCTTGTTAAATTGTACATACATTCTTAGGAAGTGTCCATGACAATTTGTACGAATTGTAAAATATTATCTACAAAATAAACAATTTTATTATGTTTCTGTATATTTTTTTTAATAATTGGGCAATATCTTAAAAAAAAAAAAAAAGAAAAAAAAAACTGTTTTGACTTTACTGTTCACCGTTAAAAAGCCCGCTATTATTCTAGGCCAAATAACGTTGGACGCTGTTTCGGATAGCGTTCCATTAAAATCTTATTCGTACTGTTCACGTTAATGTTATGCAAAATCTGCTCCCTAATGCCAGCTTAAAATTATTATATACGGTTTTTGTAATTTAACCCTAGTTTTAAAAGAAAATAAAAATATTTGGAGAAATTAACATGAAGATTCTTAAATAAGAATGTGTAGAGATTAGTGGCCGTTAACGGATAATTATTTAGAGACCGCATCTCACGATATCTAAATAATTCTTAAATAAGATAAGAGCTGTAAGGTAGTTTCTTCAAAGCATTAACTCCTATCGGTTCCTTTTTGCCGTGTTGTTAAATTTGTTACTTTTTGTGATTCTAGTTTCTTTTTCCAGAAATAGTCAAAGCACAGAAAGGTAAGGCGTACAGGGATACTCGAACCCCCGTGGACCTGTACAGAGAACGCCCCATCCGAGCCGTTATAAAAGTCCAAGTGCCAATCAAGGAACACCCAAGGGTAAGTCGGACGCGACTCATTGTTCCCCATACAAAATAAACCAATTCTCAAAAACAATATTTCTAGTTCAACTTTGTTGGGAAACTGCTCGGACCGAAGGGAAATTCTTTTAAGCGGCTCCAGGAGGAGACCATGACGAAAATGGCCATCCTAGGCCGGGGCAGCATGAGGGACAAACAAAAAGTGAGTGAACCACTTTCACTTTAAGTAGAAATTGTAGTTAGTATATTACGCCCGAACCGAGTAACAAGTTTGCACTTGGTTATAACTTTGTTAAAACAAATTTCACACTCATTTTTAATTACGAACTCTCAGTTTATAACCTTTTAATGACATTTGTTGAAAAAGCAGCCCTGCTTAAATTGTAATTAACAAACAATTTGATCAGATTAAAATTTTTCTACTAAAATCAGATAAATTGTCTGACGCTTTTCTATAAGATCATGGACAAAATGTATCAGAGGACGAGTTCTTCAAATATTAGGTCTAGAACATTGCAGGCTGAAAAAATAATTAAAAATTTTTAATTTAAAATTTCCCCGAGATCTAAATCAAACACGTCTTTCGGTCATCATCTAGATTATTTTAAAGATAAAAATGTATATATTTTACGTGTGTTCATAGTACCAAATTTGCTCTTCTTCTTCTTCAGGATGTCTTTCAGGTTGTCTTCTGAGACTTTAAAAGCAAAACATTGGAATAATGCCAGGCATCGCATAAGCGAAGCAATATTAGCGTTTCTTAGTGTCTAACGTCGCACTAATAGACGAAGTTGTAGAAATGCGTGTAACTTTTTCAAGAGGAGTTATTTCCCTACCCTCCTAGGAATTGCAGCCCAGACTTCCACCTTTCGAGATAAACCCAAGTTTTTACGAGTTCGTGAAACTTCTGACATTTTACAACGTCATAAGGTGTTCTTTAGTGGTCGGTTTTGTAAATTAGAACGAAATACCGGGTCTGACGAGGCGGAATTGTTCGCCGCAAACTACCCCGATCGTGAACTGTTCGGTTTTTTTGGGTTTTTTTTTCTCGGCAAAATCGATAATTTCATAAAAATAATTAAATGTGAATTACGATTTTTGCCCTTGGAAGAGAAAATTTGATGGATTTCACATGTCTGGAATTTGAGTTTCAAATTTAATATCCACATACTGCCTGAAAATAAAAAGGCAAAAACCTTCGTAATGCAAGCTTATTATTTCTCCTTTGCATAATATTTATTTCTAAGATTCATCAGAACTTTTGTGCTACGGTTTGCTTTAATTTGTACTGCTCAATCTGACATAATCATTTTATGAATTAACAGCAGTTATTGTAAATATCGAATAAACGTCCATTTTTAATGTAAATAATATACATTGCGAATTTGTAGGGCGAATATAACCGGTAGAACAACTAGTGCACATTGTAAGGAGTGGTGTAGCATGACCTCCACTATTTCCTACTGTATCGATCAGTGGTCCTTGTTGATGGATGAAGCAGACTGACTGTTTGCATTATCCCTACGCCCATTCCTTATTTAACAATCTTTGCTTTACTAACCTTTTGTTAATATTGACATATCCATTACTCCAAACGTATACCCGTGATGGCAGTTTTGGATGGTTTTTTGCTTGATCACTCGTCTAGTCATCTTTGACAAATTCGTCACTCTGTGACACATCGTGCCGGAGATATACCGGTGACTAGTTTTAAGATTGATAAAGAATTGTGTAAAAAAGGTACTGCTTAAAGTTGTTAAAGTGGCAAGCACTTAAAGCGGACGGCAATTTTTACAGGTTGGTCTTCCTATGAGATTTTTGGAATATTTTCTATTCGGTTAGGAGGAAAGTTATATTTTGATTCGTATTGTTAACATCCTGAAGTCTCTATGGAAATTTATGTAGGTCATTCTCTTACATTCTCAATAAAAACCGTACTGAATCTTACTATGTGGATTATTTTTTGCCTTCCCCGTAGAAATAAGAAAATACTTAAACTTGGCAATTCACTATATCACACGTGTATCAGTAAATCATTATTGCTTAAAAAACAGTTTCCGGAAGGTAGAAAATAATTAATTGGTTCCGACGAATGATAGGGGCTTACTAATAGACTACTGTACCTGGCCATTGTGAATGACAGTGCTTAATAAAACGAAAAATAACAATAATTATATTATATATGTATTGAGTCGTCGTAATTTGCCTATTAATTATTTTAATTAACTATATTAACGTTTATTTTTTTAAAATTAATAATTACACTTCCCAACAGATTTGGGGCCAGTCCAATTTTTTTACATGAAAAATCGTTAATTCATATTGCAAGACTATATCAAATTATTTAACGTTTTAATACATGAAAGAGCAAACGAAAAGCTGACTTTTTCTTTAAATAATATAAATTTATTCCTGGCTTAAATTTAAAAAATAAACGAGCAGGACAAACAATTAGTAGGCCATTTATTACTTTTTATTCGAGGGGACCAGGACTACAAACTCAAAACATATCTGATTCTCGTCAGTTCTTTCTGAATTTATCCTCCCAGGGGTGGGATTTAAAATATAATCTGCACACCAATTTATTTTTAGGCAGGCAATTTTACGGTTCAATTAAAACAAATATGTCATGAATTTTAGATTATTCCACCTGGTAAATATGCTCTTCTGTGTATTTATATAAACATTATACACTCTTTGTCCATACGTGGTAATAGAACGCCTCAACTGTTGTGTTCATTTAGTTAAATAAAAATTCTTTTTAAAAAGGCTTATAAACATATAAAATAACTGCTCCCTCCTCAAGTTAGGGCTTCTATGAAGGTCTAAATCAATTACAATTAACGTCGATATTCTTAAACATCTCGAATACAATTAATACAATTTTATAATACTAATTACATTATTTAAATAAACATAACATTGTTTATTACAATTGTTAGTGTTTACATCTCTAGAGGATCTTGATGACATTTTGTTGATTTATTTACAATAAAAACGTGTTTCTTTTTGGAGAATATTTGTACAAAATTGAATTAATACGAATGTACGGAAATACTGTCCATCAACTTGGATTATAATGGATTGTAGGAATTGTGGGATTTACATACATTAATAGAAATTTTTTTCAAATCAAGTCTTTTGAGGGTGACTCTGAATTGTGGAATTTTCAGCGGCGTAAGGCTAAAGTTGATACTCTATAGTAGATCAGGCTTTCAACCTGTAAAGTCAGGTGATGAAGTACATTCGTAGATGAGAGGTTTGCCTCTGAAAACAAAGCTTCCACTAGCTGCTTTTATGAGGAATATCCCAGTTAGAGATTTCTCTAGTGTTGAAACACGCTTCAAAATGTGAACTGTTTCTGGGACTAAAAAATAGCCCAAAATTGATTAATCTCCGCAACAAAAGTTATTAGATTGCCCTGAGTTTCCAATTCTGTGTATGTGCAGACGTAGCTGGAACCTTTTAGCAAGATGTCCTCTATGGAGTTTGAAGCGTTGAAACCAGTGTTTTTTGACAATGATATACCTTGTCTTCTTACAAATATTATGTAGATAAACAATTTCCTTATTTTCTGATTTTAATATATAAGGAGTTTGCGGGATAATTGTTTCAAATTTGTTCTCGTATTTACTCGGGACTGGTTGCACGTTAAATAGTTCAAAATGATGTTCTGAACAAATTGGACGTTCCCCGAAATAGTCTATTTGATTCTCTTCAACTTTACAATTTATCTTTAATATATTTTCGTAATAAAGGATATTATTGATTATATATATATTATTATATATTATTGATCTAAGCACATTTTATGTCTATAATGATTTTCTAATTTCTTTAAATCTGAAAACAATTCAGGAATGCTAATTATGGAAGGATGAATTGTCCCTATTTTACAAAAACAACTGAATTTTCAATTTCTTCCAAGTAAGGTATTCAAGAATAAGGATATAACAAAATTGATGTAATTCATCTTTAATTTCCGTAATTGCTATATTTTTTGCTCAGATATTTCCCAATTAAATTTATCTTTACTTCCAGCTCCTAGCCATTTATCTGAAGGGTTTTCATAGTTTCGTTGAAATCGTTTATTGTTTTGTTATTTATGGAGTACATTAAATTTATTTGATTCTTAAAATTATTTCTCCATCAGAGCTATCGAGGATTCCAGTTATAGGTTTTATTAGACTGCCTATACCGTTAATAAGGCTTATTTCTTTTTGTTGTGTGGGCAATTAAATAATTTATTTTTCCCCTCTGTAAACATTTTAGTTTGGTTTATCAATTTAAAATTAGATACGGTTTCGTCTTGAATAGAATTATTAATAATAGCTTAATAAAATCATAAAGCCGACGATACTATTTAAAATATCAAATATCGAGAACAAATGTTTTAAATCCAAATAATGATGGTATTTCTAGTTTTGCTGTGCGTAAATTTATTGGTAACATTCCTGGCTTTTTGGATATATCCTTTATGGTGTAGGTGTCGGTGGTTGGACAATCCTGTTGAAGACCGCAACGGTCTTGGAACATTTAGGTCCAAGTTGTATTTACTTTTTCTCGGGAGTGTAATGTTGGAAATGTGTATCTTTTTCCGTGTGTGTTGAAACGTGTGGGAATTATTTTAACAGTTTTTAATTATTTGTTTATAGTGTCAATTTTTACGTAGACCTTTTCTGGAATGTGGGGGTAATTCCTCTCTGTTGGCATTTATTCGTAGTAGTTACTTTATCTTTATTTTCATTTATGTAGTTTATTGTACAATAGTTTGGTCCGTTCTTTATGGTTTTCAGTGTAGTTATTAATTAATTGATTTTCTATGTCCAGTTCAGAAGGAGTATACTCTGTTGCAAGATGACCATAGTCAAACTCGAATGGGGTGCGTTTTTTGATTGGATATCGTGTCATTATATGCTAACAGGGCGTATTTTACTTTTCTATGTATAGAGTCTGATTTAAATTTATCTTGACTTCATTAAATTCACTAATTTCGTGGTCCGCTTGTCATATATCACACAAACATATATTTATATATCACAATTAATTAAGGCTTTAGCTGAGAGAAAAAAGTCAATGGCACGAGCGGGATTCGAACCCACGATCTTCGACTAGATATGCCCCTGCTTTACCACTTGAGCTATCCATTGTGACCTCGATCCACTCGGACACCAACCATTTGAAAAATGGCGAAAAAGAGGGAAAATTCAAAAGGTGGGGCTGAGATGGGAAGTTGGTGTCCGAGTGGATCGAGGTCACAATGGATAGCTCAAGTGGTAGACCAGCGCGTATCTAGCCGCCGAAGATCGTGGGTTCGAATCCCGCTCGTGCCATTGACTTTTTTATCTCAACTAAAACCTTAATTAAATGTGATTTATCTTGACTATTGAAAAAACGTTTATATTCTAAAAGTGTACTGTGCAATCTTGCTACCATTCCGGGGTTCTGGGTGCTGAGTTGAAATAAAATGTAGGTTTATTTTATGCAATTCTTAAAACTTTTTTAAATATGGTTTGTAGTATTCAAGCCTTGTTCTACTACAATTTGAGTAGATAACGGGTTATGCGCTATAAAATCAACTATTTTGTCAACGATATCGATACCTTGATTCGACTTTAGTATGTATGTGTGAGTATATTTTGAAAAAGACCCGATTGTGGTTGAAAAGTTTGCATTGTCTAATGTGATTGTGTCCATGTGTACAATTTCAAATGTTTTGTTAGGCGTAGGTGTTTTATTGAGAGTTTATTTTAATGGTGTTCTGTCGTATTTAGCTTGCAAACAAGTTTCACAATAAGGGTTGTATTGAATTTTTTTGATTTGGCCAATAGTACAGTTCGTTTATTCGATTAAAAGTTTCATCAAAACCTCTATGATTTCTAATAATTTCCTCTTGGTTTTCAATGTCTAGTAGTTTGTCGTACATTTTGTTAAGTCTAATTCTATGTGTTTGAAGAATTGTTCACGTACACGGCAAAACTGCTCGTACACATCATCTTCAAAATATAGGTGTTATTTTATTTTGAGAACGGCTTATGACTTTATTGAAATTATTTTAATATCGTAGGTTCGGATGGTTCACATTCTGCTTGGGATATAATCTGATTTTTTCCGTGATTCACTGGAGTGTCAATTACGGGCTCAGTGATTATTCTATTGCTATCGAAATTGGAATTTATCGTATAGCCATCGTTGGAAATTTAATTTTCATCGAAGTTTGCTATTAGCGATTCGTTATCAATTTTACTTACATTATTGTGGTCACCTGGTGCCGCGTTCGCGTCTGGTATGTCCTTCCGATACTCTGTACATCGCAAACGCAACACGCGGTATCCATCGGCGACTGCATTCTCTGAACCTTTTTTATAAATTAATTCGTAATCGTACTCTTCGAGTTTTAGCCGCCACCGTAATAATTTTAAATTTTTTTTAATGACATCAACCATTCGAGAGATTTATGGTAGTAGACCAGGCTATGGTTAGAAGTTCTTTTTCAATTACAGATAATCTTGTCTCGGTGTCGTTGAGCGTACGACAGCATAATACTCAAAACAGCACCAATGTAGTTAATTGTTTAGTAGTAGTTAATATAGTTGGCTTGAGGGGGATTGTGGTTTTTAAAATATGCTATTTCTAAGTTTAACAAGTTCTGTACTCGTTGATAGAACTCATATGGTTTTTCATTTTGATGTGTCAGTCTAGAGATTTCAATCTGGAGAGTGAACCCTTTTGTCGGCGTACCTCTATAACACTGTAGTTTTTAAATCTGCCCAATTTGGCAGGTTACTATTTTCAATCACTTGAGCTGCAGGACCTTTTATCTTGTTTCTTAAACATGAAATCAGGTATACATTTGGGAAGTTATTTGGGTAGTTAGCATCCACAGTTTTTTGCGATATGTCGGTTCGATATAGAACGGTTGGGTCTACATTCAATTCCGGGAAGATGCCCAGAAATTCTCTTTTTTATTCTGGGAGAGCCGGTGTTTTTATTTATTTAAAAAAAAAATTTGTAGGGTAGTATTGATTGAATTCGTTGGAATTTATAACTTATAACTGATATTAACTTGTTACTTTTATAACTTATAATATATTATAACTGATGATGAGTTAGAATAAAGAATAGTTATGTGTTTGGTGTGTCCAGTTGTATTCAGTTGTTTTTTGTTTACAATTTAAAAAAATATAGTCGAAGAACAAGTTCGCCATGTCCACTGGTACCTGTAGAATCTTCGTTGAATTTTAGAAGTCCTTGTCTCGATGCCAAGTAACGCCCAAAGTTCGGCCAATTGACTGTTAACACACAGTTCGACATCCTTTGAAAATGTTAACCGTGCTAACGACTGCGCCAATTAACGCAGGCGTCTCAACGTAAGTCTTTCAAAAAAAAAATTTTCATTTAATTGAACACAACAGTTGAGACGTTTTACTACTATGTAGGTACAACTATACATAGTGAATTATGAAAATAGATATCTCGTTGTAACTATGATAGATTAGGAGAGGGAGAAAATGCAGTTTAATGCTGCTTACAATATATATTTTCTATGAATATCGTCTACACACGTGTCTTATATCCATGGAAAGTGTAACGTATGTGCATTTTACCACGATTTAAAACTAACAATAATTTTACAATATATATAACAACTAAGAACTATATATATATATATACACATTATATTCACCGTATTTTGTCGTAAATTTGGAAACTGTAAAAAAAATCTTCATGTCTTTTAATGGTACAATTTTATTACAGTTTACATTTAAATATATGTTTTTTTTTAAAGTGAAAGTCCAGTGTGACAAAAATATAAAACAGCAATTCTGTTTTATTTATTATCTCATTGCTTGTCTTTTTCTAACAAATGCCTTGATCCTCTGACGCTCTTTAAAACTTATACCATCCATTTCGGAAGAGTTTTAAAAAGTTTTTTGTTTATGTACTTTTGTCAAACATTGTCTTAATTCCTAAGCAGGAAAATATACATTGTTTTGAGTTTGCCAACTCTATGAGACATTAATTAACCAGATATTAAAATGCCTATATATTAATACTAATTATGTCGCAACCGATGAGCAAAGTTTATTGATAAGATTGGTGTGATATCTCAACCATGACCTTACATGAAAAGAATTATTAATTAAAAGAAGTAACTTGGTCAATTGACCACTAAACCGTAATTTAATTTAATTAATTAATAAGGTTGTTAATTAATTAATAATACGTAAATTAATTAATAAGGCAAACTTGTTGAAAACACGTTTTTTTTTAATTTTTTTCTCTACATAAATTATCAGGGTGTTAATTACAAAGAAGGTAAAATTGAATTGTGCGTAACTTTATATAAAGTGGTTTATGACCTACGGAAAACCGAATGGAGTCTGGAAATAACTGGGAAGATATATGGATCAATTCTCTGTCGTCAGTTATTACTCGCAACAAAAGAATAATTTCCATTTCGACTTGCACATTGCAATTTGTAATTTTGTGATTGGAAAGTATGGAATGGCTTAAAATGTGGAAGATGATAAATAATTGGGGGCTGTATTCTGTATCAAGAAGTGTTGGCCTAACAGTACAAAAAGTGAAAATAACAAGATATGTTGTACTAAAAGTTTGATGGAATTTTTTCTTTATCGATTATTTTTTATTATATAAAAAAAATTTGATTGAGTAAATAATTTAAGAAAGGTTATCGCTTTTGACGGGCAAGAACATAAACCAAAAATCTTGTTCTTAAAATTTATTTTCTACTTTTTCATACATATTTTCTTTGCTTATCTGCGTTTATATTTCCAAGGATAAAAAATAAGGATAACAAGAGTTCCGTCTCATAATTTAATATTTCAGTTATGGCAGATATGACATGAATTTTAGATTATTAGGCCAACTAAGTAAATATCCACCGTCTTTTTCTTTCTTTCTTTTTTTTCCCTCTTGCATCCGGTATCCGTGTTTTATTCCGGCCGTTGGCGGCGAGGATGGTGAGTACAGATGTAGAGGGATGGGGGAAATTCCGTGAAAGTCTATCGACCCCGTTACCAAGGCGACGTTTACCACGAAGGCCCGAACTCCATCCCCCGGGGAAGGTCGCGGGAACCGTTTCACGATGGACCATCTTAATGCGATGATTATTGTTTCGCTTTGTATTCAAGACGCTTTGTTTTGCATGATTTCACCATAAAATCAAGTACAAGGGTAGGCGAAAACGACCCCTCTAAACGACGCACCTTTTGTAACCGACGGTTAACCACCCACTCGAGACCCAGACACCACTGGTGTGGGGTGGGAAATGAAACCTGGAAACTCAAAATTTTATATTTTCCTAAAGGTTTTATGACTAACGGAGAGCTGAATATAAAAAATAACTAACTTCAGTAAACTTGAATGAACATATTTTCTAAATGTTTTACAATAAATTAATTAATTCCTTGTAAACAGTACAACTGATAGATGTATAAAATAAATAATATTTAAAATGTGAAGTCTATCTGGTCGATGTGAGCTAAGAAGTTAATTTATCTAAATTAATTAGTAAATTGTAAGGCTGTATGTAGTTTCTGATCGCATTATTCACCCCGTCCTCATAGGTCGTAGTGACAACAATTCTTCTTCTTCAATCTTTGTGTTGTCATGCCAGTTTTATCAATTTTATTGACACTCAGAATATCATCACTAAGGATGGCTAGATACCAGGCGAAAAGACTCTAGCCCAATTATTTCTTTCCCGGTGGGTTCTAAACGGCTGAATGGTGGATAGTATCCGAGCCTAAGACTGGTCAAAAAAGTGGAGGCCAAGAGTATACAGTAAAATACAAGATATGTTTACTACCATTTATGTCGGTAAACTGCTAAAATTCGTAAGACCCTCGAGAACAATGAGTAAACGTACATACTTGAAGTTAGGCTCTTGGTTGCGTTCCTGTTCGTTCGCTTTCATGTATTTTAGAACAGGCTTTTGACGGGTTCTGCAGCGTGGCATACTTCATAAACCTAAAGGATCTCTATCCACTCCTTATCTTCTCCTGAAGTCCTACCTAACAGACCACTGCTTCAGAGTGGTGTGCGGCAATGAGTTCTCAGAAATCAATCCGGTACAAGCAGGGGACCCACACGGGAGCTTTCTTGATCCCATCTTTTATAACATCTATACCTGCACACCCCAATACCATTATCACACCTACCCGGACCATACCGCAATTTTATCCTCTAACTAGAATCCTACCTTACCTAACCTCCAATATCCAAGAATACCTAAACCGAAGACTCGTGCAAAAAGTGAAAGCCAAGATTAAATGAAGAAAAATGTACTCAATATACTTTCACGTGGACAAAAACACTCTTGCTCTCCATTGTTGATACCGACTTACATCTAATTCAAATAAATTTTACTATAACTGGACTTCAAAATGGTGAACACTGTGAAGCCTTAATGTTTATGAGGATCAGAGTGGCAGAAGATCGTTGTCTGTTATTCTAACTGTGAATTATGTAGGTTAGTCATTTAACTGTCTTCTTATTGTTGCTAGTTTTGTCTGTGGGCTATTTTTCCAGTTGTTTCCTTTATCGAAATAAATCCGTATCGGTCTAAATGTTGATAATGAACCTTCAACAACAAAAACAATCCTTGAACTCACGAATATCATTGATTAAATCACGTCGTTTGTACTCTTTACGATTCGATCATCTTATAAGACAGTTCCTTATTTCGAAAACGCCACCCGTATTTCCCAAATTTTTATTAGACGATTTTAGATAACTCGACAGTAGATTAGGACTAAGTCCGTTGTAACACTCCAATTAGTTTTTTGGTGAATATCCATCCTCGAATTAAATTTTTAAAGTACACATATTTTATTGTCGGTTTTTATAAACATAATCAGACAAGGCAGTGAAATTTGAAAACCCTTAAGGGATCGTGGTGGCCGAGCGGTTAGGGTGACTGATATGTATTTGCCTTGCTAGATGTCCTGGGCGAATCCCTGTAAACCCCATGGCTTTTTAATTTATTTTAGTAAGAAAAATAAAGTGCTCGCAATAATAAGACCTAATCCGCGACACCCTACGGATAATGGGGCATCAAGCCCTCCTGTATAACAGTAATTACATCACTATACTTATTTAGAAAGCGCTTAAGGCAAAGTTAGCTTGAATCCTGCCCAAGCAACTTCAACATTCAATACCTTGACCACAGCAAATAATTGTGGACAATGTGGAAAATAAACATTTTCATTGAAAAGTAGGACTTATCCTTCAATGTACATCAACAAGGAGCACCGACATGACTCAAGTTCGTGACTTATGCTTGTACTTTGCTATCAAACTGGTGTTGAATCCCAAACAAAATGTAAAACTTCGCACAACTAAACTAGGTGCACTTCTCTTGAAAGATCATAAAAAACCAACTACTTATATACCAAACTTTATTTTGAGCAGTTTGGGCATACATATCTAATAAGCAATGTCCTTACTATTGTAGAACATTTCTGTTGTCAACTTGATCTATTTCCGCTTTCAAAAGTTCATCGCAGCTTTTCGATCCATCTTAACATGCTTGGTTGCTCACTATTCCATCATGTTAGTAGTTATTTAGTGTTTTGGTGTTACTGCTTTATTTAGTGTTAGTAATGCTTAACGTACCTTCCGCGCCACCTTAAGTAACGATATCCTCAAAACGTCCCTCCATTCCTCAGATTAATGATAAATGTATGTTATTTCAGGAAGAGGAATGCCGTAGTTCTTTGGACCCGAAATATTCCCATTTGGCCGACGAACTGCACGTGGAAATCGCTGCCCTGGCACCCCCGGCTGAGGCGCACGCCCGTCTCGCTTACGCCCTCGCCGAGCTGAGAAAATACCTCGTCCCCGATCTCAACGACGAAATAAGAATGGAGCAGCTACGTGAAATCGAAGCAGAGGGTGGAATCGTGCATAGGAGGCCTCAGGCGCCCCCTCGCAGCATACTCGCACGACAGACCAATAACTTCCCGATTCGCAGGCCGATAACTGCACCTTCTGGTATGAACATAATTTATTATATTTGAGAGACGACAGAGCGTGCCAACAATAAGTTTTGGACGATGAACACATGGCGAATTACTGTCTACGGGGTACCCGTATTCTCGTGAGATCCCCTTTATTCCATTGTAAAATCGTATTCAGTTGGAAGTTGGAACAGAGGGGGAGTAAAATATTGTAATATTAAACTTGTTTTAACTTAGTTTAAGCAGGGGAGAAATCTGAATACATAATTTGTATATTAAAATTAAAGGAGAGAATGACCTAAGGTGATGGTAAAATCTATGTCAAAAACAATTAAATTATGATCTATTTAAAGACGAACACCGAACATATTGAATTTCATAATGTAAAACAGTACTCACGATGTAATTGCTAAACTGTTGGGTTGTCCCACCTGAAATCCATTTTATTTATAACATTTTAATGGAGTTAAATGTTTATTCTCAGACGAATATATAAATTTGTCATGAACACTTAATTCTTCATTTAATTGCAAAGTTTTAATTCCAAGATGACATTCAAATTTCATTTTAATATTAAACGTGACAATGGAAACAGAAGATTTTCTAATACTTTTTTGTTATGAGTACGAACTCGTTCATTCTACGCCAAAGCTGAACGGAATATTAATCAAGTTTTTGTATGGAAGAAGTTCTCTAACAAAAGAATTATGCGTCGTCGGTTGGGGAAAGTTTCCTTCAGTAGATACGAGAGAAGTTCTTAAGGAGTCTGAGTAAGAAAATCCGCACCAAACCGTCAGGGAACGGCACACCTTGACACTAGTTGAACGACAGTTTCTAAACAGTAAACAAATAATCGGAAAAGTTATAAAGCTCCGAGACATGAGTCTCACGTGAGCGGAATGAACGTAAACAGATGAAAAGTCGAGCGATTTGTGTTTCAAAGTTTGCACGTTAAAACTGATTTCTTGTGATGAAAAATGTGATCGATGTCGATGAGATTTCCCATGGATTAACTAAGTTGAGTTGAAACAAACTGAAGATCTTTAACGTCCAGACGCCTCCCCCTCTCGGAGGATTCTCATTTCTTCCTAGGATAGTACTAGGAAAGTTTTACTTGCATTGACTTGCCACATACCTTGGCAAGCGAGGTGGTGTCATGCCAGCAAGGTTCAGAAACGCTCAGATCATCACATCCATACATGTGCCATTTAAAACCCAGTTTTGTAGCTTCCAGCAAAAGCTTTCAGCCATCCCCGTAGAAATAGAGAACCGACGGCTCCGATCGGCCAATACCGTCAAAGTGAGGTACATTTTTTCTCAAACCACGACCACAAGCGCAACCTCAGTTGGGGGCAACTTGGAGTCATCTCTCCCGATTTTTTATTTTTATGGTGAGACTGATCGCCAATCCGATTATTCCTAAAAAAAAAAGTTCCCTAAGGGTGTGGGTTCCGTATCTCAAGAAGACTCTGCCAAAACAGAGGGAATAAAGAGTGTAAAGATAGGGAAAGGAAAAATTTGCCTCCATCGTTAGTTGCCCCCTAGACGCCAGATTGATGGTAGGTCTTGTCTAGTCCCTGAGATGCTGGCTCAGTCTAGCAGGAAAGATCTGCCAAAGCAGAGCGGGTAAAGGAAAGAAAGGAGGGGAGTAAGGAGGGGAAAAAGGACAGTTTGTCTCCATCGTTGGTTGCCCCCTAGACGCCAGATTGATGGTAGGACTTGTCTATTTCCTCTGAATGCGAGTGTCGTATTCCAGGAATTCTCTGCCAAAGCAGGGGGGGGGGTAAAGGAAAGGTTGCCTCCGTCTTAGATTGTTCCCTAGAAGCCAGAATTAATGGTAGGACTTGTCTAGACCCGTAGCGAAGTTATTATGTCGATCAGCCAACTAGTCACATGCGAAAAAGAAAACCATTGGTGTCTTTTAGTTTATAGAATGTGGTTCGGCTCATTCATTTTCTTTCCTATCGAGGGGGAAATTAACTTGTAATCAAGGAAATGCCCAAATGTATCAAAACCAAGCTTAATGTATCATACATTCTGTGAACTATTAAGCCTAACTATAAAATTCTAGTACATTCCCCATTTGACAAATATTTAGTTTGGTCATTTCAGATCATCAGCCTATCGCAGATTTTAATCTGGTATAAGGGTATCGACATTTCGCCACCTTCAGTGATTGACTGTATACTGCTTTATCAATTGTGTCCTTTTATTTTTAGTAAGGTATCTTCATTCCCAATGTCATCACTGAAGATTGATGTAGAATGAAAGACCATTTGTATGGATGCTGGTGTATGGCTGTATTGGCTATATGAGCGCAATTTAGGCCGACACGGGAGCTACCCAACGCAAACCGATTACTGGCTCGAATTACAAACCACTCTTCAATGATTCACTACCAGCGTAACTGTGTATACACCGCTGATGATGTGATAAATGATAATTAACACGGCTACCGTGTCACTAGTGACGACGTTGCTCGCTTTCAGGCAATTTTCAAGTCAGACAATCAACAGGTGAACATCATTTTTTAGACAAGTTGAAAAACTGGTATACAACTTTACGCTTCGAAGAAAAACTACACTGAAAAAAAGCACGATATAAAGTTGAAAAAAGCCGTATTCTGATGATAGCACGATAATAAGACAGCTTTATCGCCAGAATCATCAACGTGAATTATCAGAGTCAGGGATGATGATGCATGATTTCAATGAAGTAACTACTAATTTCGACCTTATTGAGAAGTTTCTTTTCTAGATCCGCGTCAGTAATGACTAAGTAAATGATTAATATTTCCAGTCACAAATCAGATCTGTTTAATTTGATTACCACCGTTTCTAGAAGGCCTAAGAAGTAAAACATTTGTTACTAATCAAGTTGGGTAGCTACAAATTGAGAGATTTCATGAACACCTTTACACATCAATAATTCGGTCGTTTCTGATCAACATCATCTACATATCATCGCAGATTTGGTCAGTCCGCTTGGTTAGTCGAATTCATCTAACAAACCAAAACAGCGAGTGTTGGCCGACTGTGTCGATTCAGATGTGACAACCCAATTTTGGTAGCTAATAACTTGTTAGATGTTCTTCATCAAAGGAAGATATCTCAATCGAAAAACTGTATACAATTAGAAATTGAATTATGTTCCTTTGTTTAAAGTGATGATTGACATGACTGTCATCTTAGATGTTGTGTACTCAGCAACTTCGCATCTATTTGTCTCGACACCTTGAGAAACATATTAACGCCTGTGATTCCTGTTACAAAAAACGACTTTTTTTCTTTTCCCTTCTCTCTTTTTAGGCAATATGCAACAGTACGGACAGCAGCAGATGGGACCTCCCCAAGGCGGAGCTCCTTTGATGGGCGGGCCACCGAGAGGTCCTATACCTCCGCCCCCTTCCAATAACAAGGTCATGTCCATCCTCGACCGTGCCCGAATCGCCATGGAGGACAACTACTCAAGCCAGTACCAAGATCATCCCCTGCAGGATTCTGGAGGGTAAGATATCTAACAAGTACTAGCCTATAGTCCGTAGCAAAACCATATATCAATTCGTATTTATTATGAAAAACATAATGGGGTTTTTTTTTGGGGGGGGGGCAGGAAGCTGATGTTTTCGTTTCCTTTTATTTAATAACTTTAATTTGCTTAATCAGCTGTGACACAATTACAGATCAATTTAGCCTTTCGCCAAATTTCTTGGGGAATGTTCTATATTTTATGGGACTTTTTAAATTCTGTATTTAAGAAAAATTCGTAATGGACATAGCTAAATAATGATACAAAATTCATATGCCTAAAAAAAAGCTCCAATGGTGCAAAGGATTTTTCAGACTGCAACCCTCTTAAAAGGTAAAAGGGCGCAGGGAAAAAAAGCCACCTTTAAAAATTCACTAAGAAGAGCATACAACGCTCTTTTACAATACCGCCGCAAAAAGACGAGGGAAAATTCAAGATAAAAAAAACAACAATTTTTCATGATACTTATGGCTTTCAGTATGTCAAAGAAACCCAGTTAAGACGAAATGTCTTTAACTGCCTCAATAAAACAGGCCATTTTCAAAAATTCACTAAGCCGAGCGTACATCGTCCTTTTCGTCGGGAAAGTAAGAGGAAAGAAAAATAACATTCAGTGTGCAAATTTAAAAAGAAAAGTTGATTCCTGTCCTTTCAGTACAGTACGTCTTTAAAGTGCCCAATAAAATCTAAACGCCCTTAAGTCGACAGGTGGTGGCGTCGTTAAGTTGGCGTTATAGGACTTGAACAAAATTGGTAAATAAAATGGAAAATATTACACAAATCCATCAAGATAAATCACAAGTTCACACAGCGACAAAGTTGGCCAATAACGTCCACTTCGAGCAAAATTCGTCACCATAGGCTCCACTGATGATGGTAAACTAGGTTAAGCTGTTTGGAAACTTTTATATCTCATCTTAAACCTAATGACATCTACTTTTGGGCCGGGAGAATTTTGACCAAATTTATAAATAAAGTCATGCAATAAAATATTTACAAAATCACGTCTTAAGTTTAATCAATTTTTGGCTTACAAAACTATTCGACGATATTCATAGGTATCATGAAGTTTATTAAATCCTTCATCTTCTCCAGAAATAGTGATAAAAAGGTGGCTTGTAAATTTGTCGTATCTGTGCCTGTTTTTTTTTTTTAAATACTCCTCAAAGAAACTTAATGACATCTCTTATTGGACCATATTGATACAAATTATATTGATAATTATTAAAAAATGTATAGACAATCTTTCGTTAGACTATAGCCCAGTTATCCTATCTCTTGAAATTTATCCAAAAATAAACGGAACCCTCGACCCAGTTAAATAAACGGATCCATTCGAAGCATACTTGAACGTAAATCGAAATTAAATTACAATTAAAACATCTCAGCAACTAGAAATAGAACAACTCCATACAACATTACAACCTAGCTCTAGTTACAAGACAACTAGTAATAACACTAAATCGTTTAGGAAGAACCCGCTATCTCGTTACCCGCCAGACAAAAGAACCGACTAATTGGAAAACTGTCTAATGAATTATACACAACTTCAACAATCAATATTCTACTACAAGCACAGTACTCCTTCCTGACATAGCCCACTTCATCAGTTTCAGCGAATATCACGTCATTTACCAAGAAGTCAATCATATGTTATCCCCTAAAAGTTAGTCCGACCTAATTACTCCTACGACACTATCACAAATCCCTAAAAAGCATGGACTTATAATAGCCATTTGACAGGATATAGCACCAAGGGTATATTACGAGTTCTTTTTAGTTTATACTAAAATCATACTTTACATACAGTCACTTCCACACTGCCAAAGCACTTTTCATCCATTTACTATATTATCGCTGGATTCCCACGGATCTTAATATCTCTTCAACGCTACTCCAAACACTACACTCTTCCCCACCCTATGGAATTTCCGTTCAATAAACAACCTTCTTCGTTTTTACAGACCAATCAGTCTTTAGCCTATAAGCAGTAAGATTAAGGAAAACTACGCCGGTTCCCGAAACGACGAAATGTTTCCCCTTATTACTTCTAACCACCTGTTTGGTTGTTCCTCGACTATCCATCAAGATCATCGTGTTGTAGACACCACTACTAGTATCATAGAACTGCCCTGGAACTTTCCTCATCACACAGGCATTTGACAAGGTATGTCACGAAGAGCTGCTATGGAAGGAGGGCATTTTAGCACCATCTACTTACACATTGTGCTAAACTCCTTACAGATCGTTACTTCCACACCGTCCTAAACACTTCCTTCTCTGCATTTCTCGTTGGCGTCCCTCAGGGGCTTTTATCTATTGGGATAAACTGGACTTTGTTGTTACAACTACAAATTATACACTCTGACCAGAATTAATTATTTAAAAAGAGGAGGAAGGCTGTAGGTTTATGGAGGAGTCAAACCAGTGATCGATCAACAAGGCCAGTTTCAATTATATTTAAACATCGTCAACAGAAACCTTACTGATTGGCCATTTGGATAAACATGATAACTAAAAAAATCCTGACCTAGTCTATAATTATTTCTCAGTCGGTTTTAGCCTTTTTTCTATCTCTTCCTCGCCCGCTTTATTTTATATTCCTTACATATCGCCATTAGAAACCTAATTTCAGCTCCATATCCTATATTGATAAATATTATAAAATACAATACTTAAAAAAATCTGGTTTTGATTGTATTTTGTATCATCTAATCTTTGCCTTGATTTATCATTTCCTCGTTTAAAAAATGTTAAATTTTCTTAAGCAAAACTGGATTTTATTTTATTAAAAACAGTTTGAAATGCATACTACTAAAGTTTATTAACGGCACTTGAAAAAATATGAAGAAAAGGAGGTGTCTAGTAAGTGTGTTGAGTGTTGAGTGTTGAGTCAGGGCATGTTTTATTTTACAAATACATGTACCTTTCTGTCTCTTCTCATGTTGCTCTATGCATTAACGAAAAATAATGTTAATAACAGGCCTTGTAGCTTTTAAAGTTTTAGCTGTGTCAATTTGTATTCCAATTTTGTGTCCTCGCTTTTGTAAATGCATTTGAAAATTTATTTGCCCATGGTAAATACATTAAATTACCAAAAAATATTGAATTTCTTATTATACACTTCGTTAGGTATTTAGTTAGCATAAGTGAGCGTGAAAAGTGGTTTCCATTGTTAACGATTATTGCCAAGGGTGCGGTAGTTTTTCACACTATTTCAAGGTTAAATTTCCGCGGTTTAAGCCTGTTAATCATGTTTTTCTTTTTTTCCAGGTATGGCTATGACAACGGAGAGCAGATCAGGTGGAAAGGGGGCCCGTTCAAGCCCGAAAGGGCCGGAGGGCGCTACGCTCCCCAGCGCCCTTCGCCCTACCCCAGACCCCTCAAGTAGAAGTACCTCAGGGAAAAAGCACCCTTCCTACCCTCAATTTTTTTTGTTTTTTCTTTAAAAAAAACCTTAACCGAAATATTAAAAAAATAATTTTAAAAAATTTTGTCCCTAAAAGAATTTTTAAAAAATTATAAAATTATAGGAATTTCTCCGTCCCGGAAGATATTAAAAACTAATAAAATCTACCAAAAATAAGGGATCACTTAAAATTTAAATAATAATATAAATAAAAAAGAGAAAAAACTATTAGTTATAATGATATAAAACTATTAAAATCATTTTTAAATAATTTATAAACTTAATTTCGGAAACTTTTTTATGTTTTATTGTCCAAATCCTTTTTTATTTTCTTAATAATTATTTTTAATTATAAAAAAATTTGTTACATTTAGATTATTAAAAAAAAACAAGTGTTTTAAAGAAGTCTACAATTTTTAATACACTTTTTTAAAAAATTTGTTGACCATTTATAAAAGTTCTCAGAAATGTTATGAGGATCACTGATGAGCCTTGAGAGAATTCCTGTTGTGCTAGCGCCAGATGTTTGACTTTGTATTTGAAATTTTTATTATTTCCTCGATTGGATATTAGTTTTTCAGGTTTTTATCAATAAATTAATTGCATTGTCATTCAGTGGAAAGCAATAAAAGTGCACAAAAGATGGAGATCAAGGGCCACATCTGTGATCAGCACTGAGTGAGAATGAACAACGCTAAACAATGATAATGTAAACGGATGGATCAAAAATAATAATGAATTATTTAAATGAGAAAAAAATGACCACCCCTTCAAAAAAATGTAGACCAATTAGATAAAAATAAAATATTAAAAACCAATAAAAACCAAATTTAATGTGATCTCTTTTTCTCTGTCTTTCTCTATCACTCTCTCTCTCTCTCTCTCTCTCTCTCTCTCTCTCTCTCTATCTATCTATCTATCTATCTATCTCTATCTCTATCTCTGTCTCTGACCGATGTCACATGGCTTTCTGATTGATGGAAAGGTGTGCGCGGACAGAAATTCCTCTTTCTCAATCAATAGAATAACGTCTGAATACCCAGCATTCTCCTTTTTTCCTCCACGTAAATGAAATTGCCCTTAAATACGCTCAATAAATTTCTTCCCATAAACTATCTCAAAACTCGAAAAGAAAGATGAAAAAGCGACAACGACAACGACGATTTGATAAATTATCTTTAATAAAATATTTTTTATAAAGTCAAATCGAAGAAGAAAAACTTTGTTAATATAAAAGTTTGTTTATATAAATTATATGTACATATTTGTATAGTAAAGTAGGGTAAGGAAGTTTGAATCTTTTAAAAGGATATGCACTATAAAATCTCGTACGCTGTTGCTGATAAAAAAGAGTTAAACTTTTATTTACATTTTTTTATCCATAAAAAATAGTTTGAGGTTAATTTGATTTTTTTTTCATTTTGGCATTTGAAAAACTTCTGATAACTTAAATCAGTCTAAATTGATTCTGGCAAATCTAAATAACCTATTAAACTATTAATAAAAAATAATGCTTGTCAACACGTCCTACCTTATAAAAATAACCCCAAAAAATGGTTGACTTTTAAAAAATTCACTGAACAATTAAAGCATATTTCTTTCTACTATTAAAACATTAAAATCAAATAAAAATTTCTGTAAAAAATGTCCATAATATGAAATCGATTCATACAAATGAAAAAGAAAAGAGCATCGCCTGATTGTGGTAATGGACTTCAATACCATCCCAAGACTTATCCAACAAGGAGAAAGTTGATTTTTTTGTTAACTTTCAACTGCTTCGTTAAAATAAAAAGTAGTTGAATGTGTACGTTTGTTAAGATCCCTTAAAGATTAGAGGTTAGAAAATAAAATTAAACCTTCCATAATAACACTTCGATGAGGTTCTTTTTCATCTGGGACTAAGTGTGAAACAAATGTATTTCGATCTCCCAACTTCATTTTCTTCATTTTTGGAAGTTATATTAAATATAGCCGACGAGTTCATCTCTTCCAAGCCATAAAAATTTCATAAAATTCTGCTTTTAAAATATGCTGGTTTAAAGCAGATCTAGGCCTAAATCTTCCTTCTAAAACAAAACAAACGAACAAACAAAAAATTACTGAATTTAAAAAAAAAATATCAAAAATATTAAACAATACCTAATTGCCCATGACGTAAGTAATTTGAGATGAATAGATAATGAAACAATATAATCCCATAATTTCTGTGTTGTTTTTACTTTTTTTTCAGGTTTCCTGGACAAATCAAGTACGACGAATCCAAACGAAGAAAATTGTAATTATTTTTCATAATTTTAATGAAAATCGGGTGATAAAAGATATGTTGAAAAATTGTTTTGTCATATATTTAAAAAAGACACAAAAAAATCACAATTTCAACACACTTTTTTAAAGACAGAAAATTAAAGATAAAACTTATTTACACACAGTACTTTTATAAATATATACATATACAAAATGCATATATGTATAAAATTATATAAATGGTTTTAAGAAATTTATATATTATATACTGTTCCTATTTATAAT
>CM077106.1:15156621-15171540 GCA_039619505.1 Cimex hemipterus | reverse complement strand
ATTTTATACTATATATATTTTCTTTATATATATTATATACAGCCTATGTATACAGAGGACGTTTTGAGGAATCACGTTTTTTGCTTTTGTTTTGTAGTTTGTTTTTAAAGATTGATCACTTAGTGCTTATGGTTAATCTGCTACTTTCAGCAGCTCCTTGAGGACATGCAGCATGTCTTTTTGAAATAGGACGTGCCGCAGTATATCCCAGAGTATTTAGCAAATAGTGCTCTGCAGATCTCCGATGTGTCCTCACAAGGTTCGCCTGAAAACAAAATAATATTAATTTCTTAACTGGCATAGGTTCATTTTTTTTCATCGTATTATATGAAATAAAGTTAAATTGATGGAAACAGACTGGGTTGACCAGATAATTGATGAGAGCGTAACAGGATGAGATTAAAATAGAGTGATTGTTCATCAGTAAAGGATGTTGAAGAGAATGTCAGTAAAATCGTGAATTCCCCACATTTCGATGTTTGTCAAGATAAATTATGTAAACTACATGCTTAAGAAAACTGTTTTGTCAGCTGAAAGCCCCAGCTCCTGATTCATAATCATGAAAATATTCAGAAATAAAAAAGAAACCAGTCGGTTTCTTAAACTACATAGACGGCAATGGTTAGATTATCATTATTATTGTTAGATAATTGTACCATACAAGATTATAATTTCCATAGATAAGAAAAACAATGATTTTATGACAGGACGATAAATGATTGTTAAATCCTGAAGTTGAAAACAATATTAAAAAGTTCAAGAGAAAAACGAGTTGATCGTCTATTCCGATGAAAGTCGGAAAATTGAAGTAAATGGATGGCGATTTAATTTGGAAAATGAAAGATGTTATATTTCAAGACAGTATGGTATCAATCAGATGATTGATGATAAATTGATCGAGATCAATCCAAGGGCGCCCGAGCTTTTCTCTTGACTCACCCCCTGAACTATCTGTCTTCCCACTTGCAACCGGGCGTTTGGAGCCCTCGATTTGACGCATTGGCGTCTGTGTTGGTGTGAAATAGCTAAAAAAACAGAACATTTGAAAATTTTTGGGAAAAAATATGAGAACGGTACGCTTGATTTTTAGATGGATAATCGTTTTTATTTTTGAACCATTACCTCGATGTCAAATTGAACTCCAGGGGCTGGGTACGCCTCAAGTAGGATACAGTGTGCTGAGAATAGTCTGGTATTATGTTCTCGTGTTCTTGTATGCACCTCCCGTTATTGCAAGTCTGTAATATAAAAAAACGATTGGTGTTATATTATTCTTAATACTGTCTTCCTTTCCTTTACCTGTCCATCACCGCACGAAGATCCTTCCGCGGCGGGCCTGTAGGCTACGCAGTACCCGGATCCCGAATCGAAGCAGAAAAGCTGGGCGCAGACCCTCTCGTCTTTCTGTAAAATTAATTACAAATTTGAACAAAGTCGTAAATCCACAGGAATGAGGGGTGCTTACAAAGCAGGCGGATGTTCCCCTGTCCCTCCTGCACTGGGCGTCCAGTGATAAAAGCTTTCCTGGAAGCACTCTCGGAAGAGATTCGTCCTCATGAGGGGAATTAAATAGACACGTAGCAGTCTCGCCGCTAAACAAATTATTATTTTTATATAAAAAAAATCCAATTGTTACAAGGTTTTTATTGATTAAAATCTCATTATACAGATTTTCTTGACAGCTTGTTCATGAGTGAAAACGTTTTAGTCAAGTTCCAAGTAAATTTAACATTTGCATAAATTATACGGTAACAGCGGGCCGTTTCTACTAATGCGAGATATTATAATGGTCATACGACACGAGTGGATGATAAATATTGGCTCAGCGTGGATCATTAAACATTATTTATCTTACTTTCTTTTCCATGAAGTATCTGGGATGTTTTGGTCTGACAGACGTTTTTCGGCATTCCGCCAAAATGATTAGTCACTGTCCTCCTGTTAGTTTTGTCATTTGGGATCTACAAACCCTTGCAGGATGTTGAATGTTTTGGGATATAGACCTAGATAATTTTGTCATTTGTTGCCGTAATTCTCGTTCTTTCTTGTATATCTTAAATCATTCTTTGATTTAAAAAAAAAAACACTAAAGAAAGGTTGTTACGCTAGGAAAATGTTATAATTCCCTGTTGAAAGCGCACTTTCCATGGTGATGATTACCCATTCAAGACGGTCGGCGTGATATCTTGCTATTCGTTCTCCAAGTGAGCTACTGAGAGCGTGGTAATGTGTTCATCCCTACCTCTATGCAGGTTCTGAGGGCGTGAAATCGCGCAAAAAGTTATTATTTTTAACTGTGAGAGAAATTTGAAAACCAAAACCGTTTACCGTTCTTACTCACATTAAATGTAGCTTACTGTGAGTAGGAACTATCTTTTTAAAAAGGATTGAACCATCATTGGTCATTTCTACTGTTTACCATTTTAAACAACACATTGCTTCTTAGAACTTAAGTCTAAAAGTGAGGAGACTAGGGCGTTATATCACGTTCGCAGTACTTGCGCTACTGAACATGATGGCATCTCAGTATGTGACTATAGTTATTAGGTCTCAGAAGATAGGAATGTTATTTTAATGGGGTTTGATGAAAATTGTGAACAACTGGAAGTTTTCCCGATACTATCTATTCTCTTTGTCATGTTGGCGAGTTTCAACATTTCGCAATCGTTTCGGTTTGTGTGTTTTTGTCATTTATTGATGCAACTACGCAGTCCTACGAACTCGGTCTTTGTACTAACAAGTTTTATCTGGTTATTATTGTACGTGTTTTGTCTGTTCTTTGTCAATAAACTTTGACTCTTTGTTCCTCTTTCAATTCCCTACATTTATGTATTTTTATAAGTTACGCCACAAATCCTTGCCCAACGTTTGAAGGTTTTGGTTGAAGACCTCGGTCATTGTCGCCCTCTCCATCGACAACTGGGTCATTTTTTCTCCAACGCTTCACATATATCTTCATTCATTCTTAACTTTCTTAAATCACAATTCATGGAGAAATTTGCTTTTAAAAAAATTAAAATTACTTGGTTGATGTGCACTTTCCAGTATGGACTACGGGTAAGGCGATCCCGGGGAAAACGGTTATTTTGTATGGTTTGAGGAGAAGACCGGAAGTCTCTTTGGCATATCATCTTGATCTGCCACAACGAATTTCGCATTTCGCCATTTTTCAAGGGTACGTCTTGGATATTGTTACTTGATAAAAGAAAAAGCCTGACCCTTCTACCACGATCTATGATTTCGTCCGGTGGATCTTCAGAACGGATACATTCCAATAGTGGCAAGTAAAATTATGGTTTAGCATTAAAGCTATAAATTTAGATTAAGCGAGTTCGATTGCCAGGTACTTTTCTCGAGTCTCTGCCTAGAAGAATTTAAAAACATTGGATTGTAACTCGAACGGAGGAACACCCTACAGCGAAACACCCGCACCATTTCAACAGACAGGTTTTTTAAGAACACAGAAGCCCACCTGACTATTAGATGATTTCTCACGCTTCGGACATTCAACCGTAGAGTGACCGTCGGTCCATATTTACATTCTTATTGCTCGTATGCGGTCTCTTTGTTACAAGGTGACAATTACTACTGCAGTCTGAGTGCAATGACCGTTCCGTCTCAAGTGAAAGGAGGATTTTCAATACTGCCGATCCACCGGATGAGCAAATGCGTACGGTGTGAAAGAAGCTTGTTTATTTAACAGGCATAACTTGAATTGTAGGTGGAGAATTGTAAAATATCCAAATCAGATGGGTAGTCTAGTAGGTAGCAAACTGGGCTATTATTTTGTTTTTTAAATGGCCAAAATTGTGCTTTATCGACTCACTTCAAAAAATGATGGAAGCTTGAGATACTGCATGGCGACCACCTGAATCCTTTCTCGGTGTGCCTCAGATCTGACATGATGTAGCCGTCTTCCCACCGGCAGGATTCAGCTCCAGGTCCACCGAGGTACGTCGGAGGCGGAGATCCATCGTGCACAGCGCCGAGTCTGAAACAATATTTTTTTAAAAAACTTCTTAGTGCTTTGTCAATTAAAGAAACTTACAGATGGCCGACTTCGTGTGCTGCCACGATGATCCCGGAAAATCCTCCGGTGTCTTCGATGATGGCGACGCTGTTCACTTTCTCAAGTCTTTTGTTCACGACGCAAGCTCCACCCACGTAGGCGAATCCTAAGACGGGAAAGGAAAAAGGAAAAGGGAAAGAAAAAATAAAACAGAAATTAGCCTTTAAATTTTTCAAAACGGTCAAATTATGATATAAGAAAAACATAAAAAAGGTGCGATTTTCAAGTTCGGTCATTTGATAAACGGTTCAAAAATCGCACCCGGATAATTTTTTTTTTTTTGTACAATGTATAATTATTTACAGAAGAATATAGAAGCAGATCTGTACATATGTAATTGAAATGCCAGTGATCGTTAATTGATTATTCCAGCGTTAGTTCACATTCGAAATGACGGAAGAGAAGAATGTAAATGAGAGGATGCAAAATTAGTCAGAGAGAGAGAGAGAGAGAGAGAGCAAGAAAGCCAGAGTCATGCTATTAGAAAGAGACATTTCACAGCGGTTTAGTCATCATTTAGTATCATCATTTAGTAAGAAGTTTTAAGCAGTTTTTCTGAGCCATTTTAATTGCATTTTGCTTGATTTTAGTTTTTAGAGGGGGGGGGATTCTTACCTCGACAGATCTGGAACGAGTGTGAGCGATAGAGAAAAAAAAATTAAAAAAAGATTATTTGTCGTGAAAAAAATTAACACAGAAATGGCGAAATTTTAATAAACACTGAGAAAAATAGATAAAGAATTTTTGTGAATGTTTGGAAACTCTGAAATATTGAATTTGACGAGTTATTTTGATAACGAATATGTTATTGGCTAGTTTTAGTCATCAATCTGTTTACCTGCAGTTCCTCTATTGCACGACTCATTCGGAAACTGCCTTCTACACATGTCCAATCTGGAAAATTGCTATTTATAGAACAAGGCAAAATTAAAATATACAAATATATACAAGAGGGGGGAGGGTGAATTCTGTACACAATTATATGGTATTAATCTATGGAATATTAAATAGCGCAGCGGTTATTTTCCATTGTCCAGAGGCAGATATCCAATTATTTCCAAAACCCAAAAAACGTGTTGATCTTTTTTTTTTTGGATTTTCATTCCAGGCTTGTTTTCTTTTTATTTCTTACCCGCGGTTCCTTTCGTGCATCTACCTCCTTTTCGACGCCGGCACATGTCATATCTAGAAGAAGACAATTTTAAAGAAACAGCATTACGGCTATGAAGTCGGTAGAAAAAAAATATAAACCCTGTAAAAAAAGCACATCGCCTAGAAATCCGTTATACACAAAACACAAATAGAGAACCCACAAAAATAGAGAATTTTGGTAGAATATTTTACGTTTAAAAAAGTCAACTTTATTTATTTATTTTTTTTGTAAATGTATGCTCAAATCGACATTTAATTGTTAAAACTTTGGGTTGATAAGAATTTTTGTCTACCTTACTACAACATTTTTAATATTATTTTGTTCACTAATATATAGAAAAATGATAGGTTTTTGTATGTTCGTAATAAAAGATGAATGATTCTTGAATAGTTGTAAATGTTTAAGGGGAAATAAATTACCATTAGCCATTTGCCATATAGGGAAACTTAAGTTCATCAGAATCATAACTAATGAGGTCGTAAAGTAATAGAACATCATGGCGACAGCATTTCTGCTTTAGTTGCTTAATAATGATTCAATTTAAGAACATCGATCATTGAATGATGCGATCATCATGGTAAAAAGAACGATTTATCCTTGCATCGCAGGATTGATCTGAACACGTACGTCGCCGTACGTATATGTGTTGTTCATCCTCTTTTTTTTCTGTTTTATAGAGAAAGTTACCCATTGGCAGCCGCTCTGTATTAATGAAATAATGTTAATCATTTAAGAGGTCTTTTATCCATATTCATTTCAGACGAGTACGTGGTAATTGTGGGGAATGGAGTAATCGTATTTGTGTGTTAATGCGATTTTGTAATTTCCTATGAAAAACGTCTGCGATATGTAATGGATGAAAAAAAAAACTGTTGGCACTTGAAGATCTCTGTGAAGTAGTATTGTACGTACAAAGGGGCAGAAACAATTGGCTTTAAAATGACAAGTCTCACGGCTGAGCGTAAAGGTGATACGTTGTGACTTTGAGGGATTAAACTTTATTTTCCAAAGATTGCTCCATTTTTCAATTGGTGATATGTGTAGATGACGGAAGCTTGTGTAGAAGAGAGGTGTCTTCCCAAAAACTTTGTGTCACTCATCTCGTGCTCGTTTAAGGTACTAACATCAAAATCCGTTTCTTGGTGTTCTTAGGTTTTAGAAAAAACGAACAAATTTTTTCAAGCCATGTCAACGATTAGTTAGCCAACAGCTAGCTGCATTGTTTTTTTTTTTTTTGCTTTTTTACGAGGGTTCGCAACAGCAGAGGTCATATAAACCCTCAGGGTGCCGGTGTTTTTGAAACTGCTGCATTGTTAGAAGGTATCAACATAAAGACCTCTAACTTTTACTTCTTACGTCATAAAGACTTCAAACGAATGCATTTTTACTTCAGTTCCAAAATAATATTAAATGGAGAAATTAAATCTGATGCTGGATAGGCTGACACTGCCCAAGACCTAACTACCTACTACATACTGAGCATAAAAAGTCGTAACTCAAAAGCATAAATAGACTGAAGATCCGAATGATCTGAGACGACCAAACTGCAGTGTCATCACCCCGTAGAAGAAGAGGTCATTGGTTGGCCCTTTTCTAAGGTGTCGACCCTCAGGCAGTACATGACCCATCAAACTACAGGTTCAAAATCCCGAAAGCCAAGACTTCAGTAGTTAATCTGGGTGGTTTTTTCGCTTTGTGATTTTATAAGATGTCTACCTTAAGAAGCAGACATTAATCGGACCAAGTAATCTGAGACGATTAAACTAAAGGATCATATACCGCATAGCAAGAGGTTTTTGACAAAAAGCAGGCAACCAAACACCTGAATGATCTTAAACGATCAAATGACACGTATCATACCCCCAGATGTCACTAGACATCCGCGGTTGAGTGCTTAGTAAACTGTTTCTTCCCATAGAAAGAGGGCTTAAAACGGTCTACTGGCTGGGATTATCTGAGAAGAACAGACTACGGGCTCACTATCAGTCCTGGCGACGCATATTCTACATAGAATTTGGCGACTATCTGAGGTCGAATATCTCCCAAAGAAGGTGAACATGTTTATCTAGACGACACGAAAGTTAATTGATGATCAGAAACAAATTTGTTTTACTAGTAAAAAAGAAATAGAACAAAAAATTGTTTACTATTTGACACAAGCGAGATATTCTCAGTGTCTACTAATTCTTCTGATCAATGATGTCTAAGAAGTAAAAGAGGCTTAAATTTACCGCTAATAAAGTTTATAAATATTAAAAATCTGTTCTTTGGTTCATCCTGGCCTTTACTCGCAGTGGTCCATGTGCGAGTTTTTTACCCAATTGTGTACCTTTAAAAGGCATACAGACCAGCTAGGCCTGGGTCCATTTGATGATGGCCAAATAAACAAAGACGGTATGTCTGATAATCGGGAAAAACAACCAGCGAATAAACTACTAGTTTGATAAAATTGTAGGTATCATAATGAAAATGTGAATAAGACAGGAATTTATTAACAACCAAACAATGTAATACATATTCAGAACTGCTCGATGTTTTCTTATCAACCCAGCATTTGTTTTTTACACAGCCTTACTTTACTTAAGATTAAATATACACTTACATGTATAAATAGTACTGGATATCTGCTTTATTTTTTGAACACTGTTTTATTAAGGTAAATTTCGAAAAATGACATGAGGTAACCTAAATGATTGCATGATAAATCGATTTTCTTTTAATCGTGATCTCTGATCAAATATTTATCTTTTTATGCTGTTTTTAATTCAACAGCCCATTGTAAAATTAGGTTAGTTTTATTTTTAAATTGTATGCCTTATCGTGATTATTGTCTGGGCAAAAGTGTTTCTAATGTGTTCATTTTTTAGGTTTATGAGTACTACCAGCCAAACAAAATTGTAGTGCATGGCTTATAAATGATTTATAATGATGGAATATATAAAATAGTGAACGGGGTAAAAATATGTGAGTGTATAATCATACTGACTTAGTTATGGCCACTGCGATGTCATAGACGGGTAGACGTCTCTCTCTGAAAAGGTACTTTCCCATGTCGGTAAGGGCTGCTGCGCTGTCAATCGCGTCCCTGCCGACCCTGTTCCTCTCCAGGTAGGGCGTCGCGTCACGACCCTGTTGAAGGTAAGATCGAAACTGTGATGATGATTTTATCGGATCCTTTTTGATACACTCACCCTTGATATGATGATGCCGGCGATTGATATCCTGACTTTGGGCCCTTTGAGTAGTTTATACCTGAGATCGACACCGTTCCAGAACGAGATGAAGTACCTTTTGATCTGGACGTTGTCACCGGCGTGGAGCCGGTAACCGTCGTAGTCGACAATGACCAGGATCTCCGGGTATATGACGAAGGGCGCCTCGCGCTTCGAGCGGATCGAACGTTTCCGCCTTATTGGACTCAGTGGGATGTCTCCTGGTTCCATTAACGCTAAAATTAAATAAATCACAACATTTATTTTTCATTTTACTCTAATATTTAGGTTTAATAACCAAAAATAATCAAAGACGCACAAATCCAAAGCTAAGAAGACATCTATAGCTTACTTTTGGCAAACAAAACTCCTTATTTTAGTATTCCCATAAAGTATAATATCTTCGGTATTTTTAATGTTCTCTGGAATTTTGTACTGCCGTTTAAATACTAAATATTTTTTGGGTTTATATCAGTGTTTCCCAACCATTTTTGTGCCATGTCCCATGTAGACTTTTTTAATTTCCATTTGTCCTATTCTTCAATATAATCCATAATGTTAAAATGTTCACTGAATAAAGTTATAGATTATTGGGAAAATCACTATGCAATAATTGATAAAACGCAATATAATTTAAAGGCCCGAAAACGATGCTAGAAGAATATGAGAGTTAATAAATTATTCGATCTGCAACTCATTTTGTGATGTTATTCAACTTTTAAAATAATTTATACGCACCACTATAAAGAGACTGCGATCAAACGTAATCATATCGTATCAGTAAGAATCAACCTTTAAAAACATATTTAAAAAATAGCGGTCGTTGGTCAGGCAAAAAAGAGTTTATTGGAACACGACACTTGAAATTCAAGTCCATAAACCTTTCCAAAAGGGCATCTGATATATCCAAATTATACTTAAACGCAAAATAGTTGACTTTTCACGCTTTAACAGGTGCATCGTTCAAAAATATTTGCTTGTCATTAATTAATATCCAGGTAAAATATAAAATAGTAAATTTCGTAATAAAACTTTATTTTCATCAAAATAGAAAAAAAAACTCCCATTGATTTGGTTGAAATTCCTAAATTTATCATCAATATCAGATAGAATGCAGATTTTTCTCGAACTTTATTCCATTATATTTATTTTCCTTCGCCTGAGTTATATTAGTCAGCATTAATTTTCTTTCATGTGAAATATTGCGATTTTTGTTCAGGAGGAAAATCATTACTTGCATTGGTCTGGATTTCCAAATTAAATCCCAGCCTCATAAATTTCATATAACATTGAAATTATTATAGAAAAAGGTACGGAGTATAAATTTCTCATTATTGTTTAGAAATCGTGAGATGCGGTCTGGTGTGATGTACGTTTCAGAAAAACATTTTCTTTATCGTGCCGACGTTTTGAACTTTATTGAGATCATCTTCAGTGCCTGGGATTTACAAGCATGGTTAACATTTAGCAAATACATTTTGGATGTGGAAAAGTGAATTGATACAATGCAAAATATACATATTTTTTATATATATTCAACCAAAGTATTTCTACTCACTCAAAGTGTTTGTCTTCTGTGTAATTGTGCCGTTCTTGCGTGTCTTGTTGAGAGTGCCAGTGAGATTTTGTGTTGGATTTTGAAGGAGTGGGGAAGGAAGTCGGTGTAGAAAGAATTTTTGTATAAGGAGTCGGCTGCTTTGAGGTGAAAATCCTAGGCCCTGAAGATGATCTCAATAAAGATCGAAACGTTGGCATTTTAAAGAAAATGTTTTTCTAGAACCTACATCCCATCAGACCGCATCTTACGATTTCTAAATAATTATCGATTAACGGTCACTAATCACCACACATTTCTTAGTTTGTTTATACAATCGAAACGCCACTTTTTATTTTCAATTCTCTTCTTTAGATGTTTGGAGTAAATTGTAGAGGTGTTGCTTGGTTGCACATTTGTAAGAAGTTGTATAAACCAGAAACATTATATTTATGGTGTTATTTAATATTTATTGAAAATTGTATGTAGGTTTTTTTGATTGAAGTGAAAAAGTTAGTGCCACGATCTTCACGTTGTCACGATAGCTCAAGTCGTAGAACAGCGGCGTATCTAGCCGAAGGTCTTAGGTTCGAATCCCGCTCGTGCTTTTTTAGTAAGTATCACGTAATTTGATCAATAGACCACTAAATATTAATTTTAAGTTTTTCCCATTTCATAAAAACGCGAATAGCTCTCATTTATCTGCTTATTAATATTAATGGTAAATTTAAACAAAGATTTAGAGAAAACATTCGTTTATTATTATCCTATAATTAGGTCTTTTAAAAACTAAATTAATCCAACTTGCCAATTTAATCTACATCATTTATCTTCTTATATTCGATTATTTTTCAACTAAATGCCGAATGGGAATCGGTTCATGTTTGATTAAAAATCTAAAAAAGTTATTTTCAAAATTGAACCCCGTTAGAACACAAATTGCTATCCTGTGGGGCGTAGGCCCCACGTTGAGAAACACTCGTTTATTACAGTTTTAATGATTTAATTATTTTAATAATATCGGAAAAACCCATTTAAAAGGTTTTTTCTTAAATATGGTTACCGTAATCGGAAAATGGCCCGTTCTGATCGGTTTTCCTTTTGAAGATGACGTGGCTTTTAAGTCCATCGCTGTTCACGTCGTTGCTGATTTTCTCTCTGATCCTCTTTGGTAAAGGTCTTAGTACGAGCTCGTGTCCAATCGTTCCCTCCTGTAATCCAGCAATTATATACGTTTTACAACTAATCCCAACCTAAGAATTTGCTTGGTGTTTGAAACGAATATGTTCCTTTGAAAGATTGCTGTTCCAATTTTAGAACTTCTAATTTAAAACACCAATTATTATAACCAAAGCTCCTATTTTCCAACTTTCAGCCTTTATACTTAGTTACTAAAGAAAAGTTTTACTGTTATAATTTTTCCTCCTATTAACAGCTTAGGGAAACGTACTGGTATTTCCATAAGTTTTATGTTATAACAATACCGATTAATTCCCTTGATCATACACACTGACCCAATATTATTTTATAGTTTCGTACTTTCCAAACATTGTGCAGAGAAATATCATTGGTCAGTTAGACAGGATTCAACCGAGGTTTTTGGGTAACCATACCTTAAAAAACCACAACTGACACTATGAATAACAAGCAACCAATGAAAATAGCCAGAACTTTTTCTGCTAGCCAATCAAACAGGTTCTTCACTGAACAAGAAGTCAATGATTTTGTCTTTGTGTTATTTGGCAATTGTCTTTTCACAAGACCCTAAGAAGCAGGCATTAAATGAACCAAATGACGAGATTATCTCAGACCCAAGTCGACAATTGGTGTGTGTAATTACGAAAGCTATATCATTTTATGTTGTATCGATTCTAGTAAGTGGAAATTAAATCCATTACATCAAAGATTACAATGATTTTAAATGTCCAAGCTGACTAGCCAAAAAAACTCAGTGTATGGTATGTGTGTTATTAGGACTGCTGTGCCCTTTTATAGGGTGGACCAAAGAGTAGAATGAACTGAAACGTCCTAGCTAGTTTATAACTGTACAGAACAACATGTCAGTGGGTGTTCTGTGTGTTATCAGAACAGCTGTGTCCTTTTAAAAGGTGTCCGTCTTGAGAAGCAGATATTAAATTATGGTGATCTGATAATCCAACATTACTCACCCTTTTCGTCACGACCAAAGATCGGTATTATCTGAGATTAAATTAGGATAAGTGGTTGTTACTAGGAAAGCTGTTTTTTTTATGAGGTATGGAGTCTAATAAGTGGACATTAAATGTACCAAAAGACTAGAATGATCTGAAACATCCAAGTTAACCAAAACAACTCAGTGTATGTTCTGTGTGTTACTAGGACAGCTGTGTCATTTTATAAGGTTTCCATGAGCAAGCATTAAGTGTACCAAAGACCTAGGCGATATGAGACGATCAAAGGTTCATCATTCCACAGAAAAACAAGTGATCGGTCTTGTGTTATTTTGACAAAGGTGCGACTCTAAGAGTAGACATTCAGTGACTGGGGACTCTCCTAAACCAAACTGCAGGATCATCACCTCGCAGAATTCAATGGTTGTATGTGTTTTTAAAACAGCTGAGTCATCTTATAAGGTGTCGACCTTCAGACGGAAGCATTAAATGAATTATGATTAACAGAACCGCCCAAACTACAGGTTCACCATCTCCGCAGCTTAACAAAAAATCCCACATTCTTCAACGATAGGAAATATTCGACCATAATTCCTTCACAAAGTACTTACATCAAATTGAATCGAACTACATGATTAAATTAATTAAGATTGGAATTATTGGATATGTTCGATCCGACCATAGTCGGTAAAATCCAAAGAAGCTACAGACTATTCCCTGGCCGACCTCAAGAAGAAATAATTCTAAACAATTTATTTTCCAAAAATTATTTTCCTCTGTGTTGGCAGAAATATGTCGTGTACACGAATTTTTTTCTGCCCTTCATCATTCGAATAGGTCAAACAGAGAAAATGTACGTTAGCCTATTGCGTAAACCCGAAAGGGGGCGTAATATATGAAAGTTGTAAGGACGTGAAGAAACACGAGGTGATCCATGCAAGGAATGAAGGAAATTCTGAAAGTCGTATTCGCAAGTGTTTGTTTATATTTACGTATAGCGTAGATCCATCTTCGTCCTTATGGAGGAGGAGTGCAGCGCCGTTTTCCACGTCCTGATACGTGTCGCCGAGATCTTCCTGCAAGAAAAACAATGAGAAGAACAATGAGACAAGTTTGCAGACACAAAAAAGCCTATTTATCTTAGAAATGGCGGAATTGGGAAATAGAGGATAGTAAGGATTTTCCAGTCGATAATAAAGCCGGGTGGTTATGGAATCGTCCTGTCTCTCTCCTCGCTCCGTTGCGTAACGAATCGGCGTCGATCTCCGAAGTGAAAGTCGGACGAGTGTTGAGTAATTCAAAAACGTGGGGAAGGGGTTCGTCAAGAAGTACGAGCAAGGTCGATGCCGTGTCTTTTGAAAAATTGTCCGTTTTGTGAAAAAAAAAATTACAAGGATTTTTTTAATAAAGGTGGTAGAAAAGTTGAAAGACCTATGAAAAATTTGAGGTTCTAAGTTTCATATTATTCACCGGTCGAAATAAAGTGTCCTTTTTACATCTAGCCGATTCATCATTCTTTTGTTGTATTTATCAGGTTGAGAAATCTTTCTGGTTTTTGTCGGTTTGAAAAATGTTCCTTTTCTCTGTGACAATCGTGTTAGGTCCATTTTGGCGATTGACGACATCGAGCTGTTTATTTTAGCATGAAAGATTAATTTGCCCGCGGGCCCTGCGCGTTTGAAGCTCTCTCAGACAATTTACCAACGCGAGGAGATTTTCATGCTGGATTTCGTGATATCATTGAAGGGCAAAACACTTGGGCTCAGCTGATGTGATGAAATCATCGCGAGACCGTGCAAGAGCTCAGCAAAGCGAAACCGCCGGACGAGAAGAAATCCAGTCTTGAATCGTAGAAACTATTACGATTTAAATTGTTCCCACAGTTTTTACAAAAGGATGTCGCAAATGAAAAGCGTACGTACGTCGTGGTCGAGCCGTTCGTATGTGAGGTGGCCCGAAGAATTGGCGACAACGCCAAAAAGTGGCACGTCCCTCGACGCTAGACGGGTTTTCCGCAGGTTCAGGACGTGCTCCTTCCCGAAAGCTTCGAACCGCAGGTTCTTGAAAGGGCTGTAATCTCTCTTGAACCGCCTCTGGATGTGGACGAGCCTGTAATCCGGAACTGTGAACATGGAAAATCGATCACATTATTTAAAAAAAAAAAAAAGAAAAAAAGAACTCATATCAACAAGCGACTTGTATCTACCATCATGTAAACTGTACCATCGGTCAAAAACTATTAAATTCTATTGCACTATTTCTAAAACAATATCTCACCATTGTTCAAGTTGTCTACGTGAAAGAGGGTCTTGATTTCATCTTTTGTCATTCCATAATTAATCTGAAACAACAACAACACATAAAATATTTGATCATTTCATAACGTAGAGGTAAACAGGAATAATTAATTAATAATCCTATACATATAAATGGCATATAATAAACTTAACTTTTAATAAGTTACTAATTTTGTATAAGCAAATGTCCGTTTTAAAAATCACTGTTGATATCAAAAACAACCATATTAATTAATGTTTTTGTTGTAACGTACACATAAAAAATGTATTTTTCACTGTTTTTTATTTTAAAGTATTTAACTTTCTGTTTGCTGTAAGATTGCAATTTAAGAAAATATCCCTTTTTTTCTTTACACTAATTTTTATCTCTTTACTAATCTCTCTTTTCTACCTATCTAAATATATCCTTCTCTCTTTTATTTCTTCCTTTCTGTGTACTCTCTCTCTCTCTCTCTCTCTCTCTCTCTCTCTCTCTCTCTCTCTCTCCTGTCTCTTATACACATC
>CM077106.1:15134185-15156221 GCA_039619505.1 Cimex hemipterus | reverse complement strand
TCTCTCTCTCTCTCTCTCTCTCTCTCTCTCTCTCTCTCTCTCGCCTACCTTACTTTGAACTTCTTCCGCCTTCCTTTCTCTCTCTTTCAATTTTTTCTTTGAACTGCCGGGTTCGCGGGAAGAAAGGAGTTCTCTATCTATCTACATGTTTATCTATCGATCTATTTACCTATTTACATATCTATATTTCTTTTTATATTATCAGCATATGCATCTCTCTCTCTCTCTCTCTCTCTCTCGCTCTCTCTCTCTCTCTTTCTTTTTCTTTCTTTCATTCTCTCTTTTCCTCCTTAGTTTGCCTTTTTTTCTCTCTCCACTTTTTCCTTTCATCTCTCTCGCACACGAACTTTTTCTATCTATTAATCTCTACCGCCATCAGCCTGTCACACACAAATATTTTCTTTGTCTCTACATCTATTTAAAGCGTTAGATGTACGAACCACTTTTTGCCCAAGTATAATCCCGACCTCAGTTCAGTCTGGAAGAAAAAATAATTTCAATTGTTACTGCCAAGCTTTCGTCTTATTTTAAGCTCGTCGTCAGAGCAAAACAAGATTAAAATATATCTACCAATGACTCAATTAAGTTTTTCATCTATTTAATAATATAACTATAGGTATATCTCTATATAACTTTTACTCTAACCGATTTCACCGACTCCTTTTCTCCCTAATACATTTTTACTCTTTCTGCTAATATCTAGATAAGTATATTTTCTCGTTTGCCTCAAACTTTCTTATGACTTGGTTTTCTTAAGATTATGTTTAATTAATTAATTCGATTGAGAAGATTTCACAGAAGGTCTCTGACTCTAACTTTAGATTTTGGAATAGTTTAATTTAATCTGTACGCAACGTGAAATAATTTTTGAAAGTTAAATTTTGAATTCAAAGCATGTGGCCATATTAAATTTCAAGTTTGTCCAGTTTTCTGCAATTCATTTAATTTAATGTATGACGGGGAACAAACTCGGACTGGCAAACTCCGCGCAACTACTTTATATTTAAACTATACATTACTAAAAGTGTTTTTTTTCTACAAAAACGCTGCTGAATAATCATGAATTAAGGATATTATGATATAGACAGAAATTTACTTCGGTTTTGTCCCTCATTTCCATAGAGGGTGTACAAATTGTATAGTTCTGATAAGATCCATGCAGTATTATCGTTAGAAGGATAAACGATAAATTTCACGTCTGTCACGGAGACATTGAAATATAACAATGCGTAATTAAATAGTAATTACAGTGCAGTGACAGTCAAGACACAGCTGTCTTGCGGGTTTAGCATTTCTCGATTCATGTTTCACAAGTCGAACAAGTTTTGAAAATTGGGGTTTTTGCCTACGTTGACATCGTTTATCGGCTGTTAATCTTTTTTTTTTTGCATTTAAACAATTCACATTAATCGTCGAAATTTCAAAATTTTCAAAATCTTCCACTCCTCTCAGAATTGCTGTACGTTTGCTTCAATCCACGTTTGAATTTCATCTTCCACCATTTCTTAGAGAATGCATGCGAAGAGAAACGGACCAAGGTCGTTGCCACGTTTCCCCCTCCGGACACCAGATCCTTCGATTTTAATTTTTTTTCTCCAATTTTGCGTTAACTGTTTCGAAGATTATATCAGCGAGGAGGAAGTCGTTTTTAGATTTAGAAAACCGAGACGTGGTCATTAAACGGCAAACACGAAAGGCTTGCCTCAGCCGTTAAAAGTGGGAAACAAATAAATCCATTACGTAAATGAGCGTAAACATTTCATGCACTTTTCGACAGAACATCGTACCAGATTTCGTTTTGCCTTTACAGCAGATTTTAACTTTAATTGTCTTCGGTGCAAACGAAAGAAGGTGCATGTTGCAACGTTATTGCTTCCGGTTGAAACGTTTCAATTACCGATTATAACAGAGAGAAAGGTGAACCGAATTCTATCACAATGCTCGGCAAGATTTACTTATTTTAAATTAACAACACACCGACGTACTGAACCCCTCATTTTAACCTTAAAAATCACATGAATCAATATTCTCGTATTTTATCATGAAATTGCATTTCTGTTACTTTTGTAATCAGTAATAAATTCCTTTTACTGGAATGGGAGTAGGTATGGGCTAAGACATCGTGTATTCATAGCCGAGCATTTTTTCCTTCTCTCTCTCTTTCTCTCTCATAATTTATTTCTGTGTTTAATTTGTAACTTTGATTTCACTCTCTCTCTCTCACCCTCCCTCCCTTCCTCCCTCTCTCTCTTTGTCATAACACTCTTCGTGCACAGAGACCCACAGTTCTATTTCTTTTGCTACCTCTTTTACTCTCTCTGTATGCATGACGAATTTTTTTCTTCTCTCTCTCTGTCGTCTACTATGTTTTTACTAATCCATACCTCTATATCATTCCACATACATATCTGTGTAAATTTATATAATAATAATGGGTTGCTTTTTTTTAGCAATAATTACGAGTATTAACTAAAATGATACAAAACCATATATGATTTGGATATAAATATAGAACAAAACTCTCGTAAAGAAAACGAAAAACATTACAAAATTATAATTATCTTCTTTATTTAGTAGTTCTTTTAAATTCGTTTCTTTCAGGGAACGGACATCAAAGTGTCCCATTCCGAATTCCGATAATGACGGGCATACAGTCGGAAATAATCCTCATCCTCCTTTGCTCTCCATTTACAAAATTTACAAAGCTCCGGCATCCTTTCAACCCGTGGGTGGAAAGTATGAAGAGTAGTCCGTCACTGATTTTTAAAACGGGAACAGATCCTTCGAATTATCGGTAGTTCATTCGTAAAAAAAAAACTTACAACGTTCATGGAACGGTTGGGGGAATACGAGTGTGCGTGATGTTAGAATGAAAGTGAGATTGATAAAAATAGATGTGATAAATGAAATATAGATGGCATGGTCGATATAAGGTACATAAAGAGAGAAAAAGTGAGGGCGAGAAAGAGCAAGAAATTTATAGATAAGAAGAAGAAAAATAATGACAAACTATTGATAGATTATGACTGATAATGGAAAAAAGAAGATAAGATATACAGCATACACAGGATATATATAACAATTGCTAGTTAGATTGATATTTAGTATTTTCCTCTATCCCTCTCTCTCCCATTCTTCTTTTCTGTCTCTAACTCTCTCTTAATCTAGATTTATTGTTAACATTGACTGGTTTTATGATGTCGGATAGTTGTAAACAAAACCCTAATTATCCTTATACAATAAAAGGCAAAAAAGTGGCCATCCTTGGTTATTTTAGTAAATACTTGTCATCGTTATAATTTTTATATTTTGATGTTTATTGGATACTAAATAAAAATATACATTATGAGTATATATTAAAACAACCCAATGAAAAATTAAACTTTATCAAAAAGGTTGCTGTGGAAACAATGAATGAAATCCCGCTCGTGACATTTTTTCATTTCATACGAAACCTTACATAAAAAGATCTATTAATTGAAAGAACTAATTTGGTCAATAGAATATATTCAATTCAATACGGATTATTTCCTCATCTTGCTTTGATCGCCGATTGCATTCGTCGTGACGGATATTATGAGGTTTTTGAGTACTTTTGAATATTTTCATATTCTTCCAACAGCGCCGTTCTTAATTCCTGCGAATTATATGGACTCATTGGGCGACTTTTTTCCCCTCTTTGACAACTCTTCACAAATTTGTTCGATCTCTATGTGTCCAGTCCCGGCATGCAGACCAGTCCAAACACTGAATTGAAGCCCGATCCAAGTGTCACCAACGATCTTAGCTGTTGGGGGCCTTGCATTGTCATGCATGTCGATAAAACCATCGCCAATTATGGGCTTAAAAGAAAGAACTTCTTCTGTTAGCACATCGGCAACGTATCACGCAGCTGTCCTCGACTAAGACCACATTTGTGCGACCCTCCATAGAAAACCAAAACACCATCTACATAACTTCTCTGGGGTGAAAATGTTAGTGTGTAATATCGCTTTCCTGTTGTTGGCCTCTTGGTCCTCAGAACATCTCAAACAAACCCTTGACACGTCCAAAAACAAGATTTTAGTCCGATCTTGCTCATGTAATTTCTTGCGAAACTTAACCTAGATGTTCTATGCCTTTTCAGACGTTCTGGACCAGTGACAGGCCTTCCAGCACGAAATCTAGCTTTTGAAAGTTTTCCACTTACAGTGCGAAACAGACATTAACATATTTAGAAATGTTAACGTAATGTCCATTACGAATAAATCCCAAATAATAAAACGATCATCTCTCTTAGTTGTGACACGATGGCGATCTGATTCATGCCTTTTTGAGTAACCTCAAATATCCTTTTCTGATCGAAGACCCGACAATTGTTCTGGAAATGTTAAGCACCCTGGCCGTAATCTTGACTTCTTCAATCCTCCAACTATTCATTGTAGCCACTTAAAACAGTCACTCAAACCAATTTGAAACCTAGAAGTGGTACAATTTCCAAGCAATCGAACCAGCGGAACGTTAGATAGAAGTCCTTTAAAGTCACTATTTTTCGAGGTCCGTTGACCAATTAATACCATTAAATTAATTAAGGATTCTAATTGACATTTAAAAAAATCAGTGTCACGAGCGGGATTCGAACCCACGACCTTCGGTTTGATACGCCGCTACTCTACCAGTGGGTAGAGCTGAAGTCGTATAGAGCTCAAGAGTAAGCAGAAAGTCGTGGGTTCGAATCCTTCTCGTGACATTGACTTTTTTATCTCAACTAAAAACCTTAATTAATTGAATGTTTCATAGAAAGCTCACTGAAAAATTAACAAATATTGACTATTCAAAGATTTATTTACAAAATCCAATTATAAAAATAAGTGAAAGATTGATTATCTGTTTTATTTACCTACATCTAATCCTTTAAAAAGGACCAAATATTGTAAGATAATCAGTGGAAGATTTTCTGATTAAAAATACTATGTGCGGCCTTATTTTGGCCTATCAGTATATATAATATAAGAAATTACTAAAAGTGCTATGGGGGAAAAACCCAGTTCGCAAATAGTTCGCGTTACTAAGAAGGTCCGTAATAACACAAACCGTTAAAAATTCTGGATAATAATAAATTTAACAACTATGAACTCATACAAACGATCGTTGTCTCGGCCGCTTCAAGGCCTCAGAGGTCAGACTTCAGATGAACCATCTCAGTCCGGGAAGATGGCCATAAAGAAGCGATACATATCCCGCATGGGATTAAGTTAAAATGTAATTAATCGGAAAATTATCGAATACAAAGGATCGTAGCGTATCGTAAAACGTTTTGAAATAATTATCAAGTTGTTTTTGAGTAGAAATTAAACGACTCACCTCTGTTGACGTGACGTAATGCAAGAGAGCGGCTATGAGATAGAACCACATCCTTGGCTCTGAAAATAAGAAACAGAAAAAAATCAAATAATATAATTTTATACCCAAATACAACAAATTAGCAAACATCAATCGTAATTTTTTTAATTGTACTTCTATTTTTTTGTACTTTCTCCTTTGTAGGTGAAACAATAGTTCCCCCCAAAGGTTCTTAATTAGTCAAATAAAAGTGTTGAAAATTGAGCCAAAAGTGAAACTGTGGGAGTCGTTTTGGGGCGGCCCTTTTCACTTCTGTTTCCGTCAGATGGAAAAACGATCCTCCTAAGAAGTTCCGTCTGCTCTCGCTTCTTTCTCGGTGCAGCATGTACATCTAACCGGAAGTTCTTTGTTTTTTAACCACGACTTAAAATACAAACTTTCAACTTGGAAAACCAGTCATAAATTTTGGCCTAACTCAAGCTAGGCTATTTGTGAATATATCAACAACATAAAACATTAGCGAAACAAAATGTTCTAAAACCCGGAAGAATTCAATTGGAATAGGAGTTTCGAGTTGAAACAGTAGATCTACCGCATCAAATAGTCACAAAATACTGAATCAATGATCATGTCAAACTTTGCACGACCTAAAATTTTTTTTATCACAACTACATTCAAAGTACATTCGACTATATTGATTGATTTGTATGAAATATAAGATTAAAATGCACTAAAGTGTTTATTTTCAAATTCAATGTTAACATTTGATTTCGTCCTACCGCGGAAATGAGCGATTATTTTTGGCAAGATTTTAAATTTCCGCAATCGAAAAGAAAATTAATTAATTTACGTCTGGCCAAGGACTACGTATATGAGAATGTATAATCGATATAATTAATTTATGTAATTTTCCCAATATAAAAAGTTATCCTTCGAAAGATAACTGGTCTGCTTATAATCGTTAAAAATGTTATAATTTTTCTCATGTTGATAAATGGATTAATTTGGAAAACATCAAAAGTTATTCCTGTTTATTTTATGACTAATATTGTTTTAATTAAATTTTTGTTTTTATTTTGGGTATGTTTTTTTAAGTTGATTGAATACCCTTTTGTTTAAAATAGCGTCTTATTTTATCAATTTTGCTTATTGATTCTATACACTTTCTTCTTTTAGCCAGATCACAAATCATATCTGACGTGATTGATTCCATTAACTAATTGGCTACCCTTTTCCACCCCCAGGGCTGTTTTCTCAGGGTGCTCCATCGTTTTCCGCGAAAACATCGCGGCTCATTGAGTTTGGGCTGTTTGTTTTAAACTTTCCTGCGGTTTTACAATCCAATGAATCGGGCACCGTGTGCTCCCTCGGTCTTTTTCTGCTTTTTCGACCTTGGGGTTTTTTATTTTCGACCTCAAACTGTCCTTGTTCTTTAAACGATTCGGTTTTTGAAACCGGGGAGGGGAGATTTTTCGAAGCCCGTTTACGCGCATTTTGCGTAAATTGGATGAAGAAAAGAATTCACTTTGAAAATTGAAAAATTAGTTGGATAGCAGACAGGATTGACTACCGGGAATGTCGGTTTTGGAACATTTCTTACATAAATCACCAATTTATGTCCATATTGTTATAACATATCTCATAAATTTTGTATTTTTATTTCATAAAATTAATTAGTAATTAGTAACCAAATGTCTTCCCCCTCTTTACATAATTGAAAATTGACATTGAACAAATTTGAATTTTAGACCAATTCGGAATTTAAGTCGAACTATGGGTCTTTTAAAAAATTGATTTAAAACAAAAAAAGTTTTATATTTTACAAACAACATCCTTTTCAATAATATAACATAGAAAAAAAAGAAAAAAATACTATTCGCACATTTATTTTTGATATTTATCAAGGTATATGCTTCCACCGAGAATAACTTACAATAAAATTGCCGTTAACGGCGTCATTTTAATACCGTTGAAAAATATGGATTTTTTGAATACTAGTAAATAACAAAGCTGTTTGAAATTGTATTGATTCCCCCTCTCGCATGATTATGAGTGCTCCCCGAGCGTTGAATTTTGAAACAGATGTTAATCACTGGCCATACAGGCCGTCAAGTGGTTTATTTTAATTCAAATTTGACATACAATACAGTGGAGAGTTGATGGAATCGATATTAAGTAACTTTGTTTCCTAGTTTCAATAATTTTCTGATTTAACCGTTTATTCGATCTCGCTTGGTACAACTTTGTTACCGATTTGTCAGAAGTGTTACAAACTCTGTTTTTAAGTATACGTCATTGGGATAAATTTCGATTCTAATATAATTCATAAAAGTTGAATGTAACTTTCTCGGCCTTGGTAAAGTTTGAGCCTGGATGAGTTTTGCGGCTGGAAGAGCGCCTTTGTGGATTATCGTTTTCCATGTTACTAGTGGCAAACTCGTAAACATTTATCAGTTGTTCAACTGCAACACGTGTCCTTAACTGAGTAGCCGGGTTGCCAGTAAGCCTGTTATCGGTTATATCACGGCATAATCATCAGGATTTTCCGCCAGTGATTCAGCTCTTCAAACGGGCCCTTCATACGGGCTGTGGAGATAAACCCCGGCTGGGGTACATTCCTCGGTTGTTATGGCGATGATTACAGATGTAGATTAAAACCGCTGGAAAGATGAAGATGATAACGAGCAATTATAAACACAGATACACCATACAGACTATCAAAGTAAAAGAAGACTCTCCTTTTTTTTTTATAAAAACCTCATGTTGACTGACTTCATTAAAATTAACTAGCCCTTTTTGCTTCTTCCGATAAAGACGTTATTCATAATCAAACCATCCTTTTAGAAATCATGAATACTAAAATGTATATAAACTAGTAGTTTGTTTGAATAAACTTGGTTTTCTGCTCTAGGGTTGGTAGGGGTAAAAATATGAGTAAAAAAATATTGCTGTAGTCTGTCAAACATCGGCTTCACGCGATCTTTACTGCTGGGTGTGTGTGTGATTTCCGCTCAATCCCTATGAAATGTATTCGACTGAATCCAGACGTAACAGAAATTCTCTGACATCAAAACAGCGATGAAAGACCGACCAAAGTGATAGGAAACGACCGGCGAAACTGCAGAAACAATTTCTTTTACGTACCTTCACACCAGATGATAATATGAAGATTGTAAAACGGCATAGATTATAGCGAGGTCAATATTTGTCCGGCAAGTTACATCAAAATATGTACATTCGTGGGGAAGTCGATATTAGATGAAGGGAGGATGGGGGAGAGAGAGAGAGAGAGAGAGAGAGAGAGAGAGAGAGAGAGAGAGAGAGAGAATGATACAACCAGACAGGCGAACAATGAAGCAGGCAGATAGCTAGAGAAAAGGTGGGAGGTAGCGATAGAGGGATTGGAAGCGAAACTGATGCAGTGAGGAAGTGACAAATAAAGGTAAAGAAAGAAAGAGGGAGAGTGAGAGAGAGAGAGAGTCGGAGATTGAAAGTAAAATTTATGCAGTGAAGAAGAGATAGATAATGGTAGAGCGAAAGAGAGAAAAAGAAGGAGATATATTATGAAGCCTTAGGCAGTTAGGATCTTCTTATACAACATCCTGCCGATAGATAAAGATAGAGCGAGATAGAGAGTGTGAGAGAGAGAGAGAGAAACAGATAAATCGACAGAGACGCAGAGAAAAAGAAAAGAAAGGTATGAACGCCAACAGATAAACAGAGAGACACAGTGGGAGTAAGAGAAATGGGAGGAGAGAGCGAGAAAGAGTGCAACAGACAAAATGACAGAGAGAGAAGCAGAGAGAAATACAGGGATACAACCAGGCAGGCAGTTAGCTAGAGAAAAGGAGGGTGGTGGCGATAGAGGGATTGGAAGTGAAACTGATGCAGTGAGGAAGTGACCAATAAAGGTAATGAGGAAGAAAGAGGGAGGGGAGAGAGAGAGAGAGAGAGAGAGAGAGAGAGTGAGAGAGAGAGAATGAGGTTGAAAATGAAACTTATCCAGTCAAGAAGAGACAGATAATGGTAGAGCGAAAGGGAGAAAGAGAAGGAGATAGGTTGTGAAGCCTTAGGCAGTTAGGATCTTCTTATGAAACATCCTTCCGATAGATTGGAATACCAACAGATAAACAGAGAGATACAGTGGGGGAGAGAGAGAAAGAGAGACAGAGACAGACACAGATGAATAGAAAGAGAGAGAGAAAGATGGAACGATATACACGGGAGAAGAGGCGGACAAACAGACAGAGATGGATAGAGAAAAAGTTATTATAGATATAATATATAGACGTACTCAGGTATATAGAACAATACACATATTGAAAAATACACCGAGGAAGCTGGTTGGGTAGAAAGATATAAAGGCACACAGATAAGTAGGTACATAGGTAGTAAGAAATGGAAAAAAAACAATAGTTGATAGATAAAAAGACATGCAATAAGTTATTTATAGATTTGTTATTTTAATTACAGAAAGAAAATAGATGAATATAAATATCTAGATATATACATTTTTTGAGAAAGCAACACCGATACAAAAGAAAGAACGAGAGAAATATTGACACAGACAAGAGCAGACAGATCGATTGAGATTGATTCATTGTGACGGATAGTAAAATCATGGTGATTGTTGAAAGTTGCATACTGATAAAGGAAGAGTGAAAGAGAGTCACATTTATAGATATAGATAAAGAAACAGAAAAAAACATAGATAAAGAACTTACTTAATAAAAAAAGGAGGGAGAGAGCGTGAGGGACCGACAGATAGAGATTGATTGATTACGATTGATAGTTTGTGAACGTACTAGACATCCATTAAAAAACAATTAGTTCAGGAATATTTTAATTGAGACCGATCTTTTTAACATACTGAATCAGTTTTAACATTGCCTCAGAGAGGTGATGACCATAATTAATAGGTAATAAAGGAACAGTTTTATTTGTATTTAATTATTTATTGCACTATATGTAGACCATCCTTAAAAGTGGTCAAAATTTGTAATTAAAACGTTCTGGCTTGGAGGTAAATCAATTTTAAGCATAAAATGATCTAATTTTAAATAAAAATAAGATCAAATTTTCAGGGATTATTTTATGTCGATCATTTTAATTTAGAATATGGTTTTTTTTATTATTGTAGTGGGTCAGCGACAAATTCTTTGACGACCTCCTTCAGCATTTTACAAGTCACACTGTGTACATGCTTATTTTGTGTAAAAATCAAAGGGAACAAAATAAAAGCAGTATTTTGGCTAAACTATATATTATTATTAAATTGATTTCAAAATTATTTTCTCTTATTCTTCGATTTTTTTTTTTTCAAGAATATTTTTTCTGTGTGTTTTATAAACTAGAAATTGAAACAAATTCATTCAATGGGATTTATTTTCGACGGTATCTTTTCTGGGTCTGCCCATTGTCGTTGCCCGTCCTTGGTCAACAATGTTCGGCTTTGTATCATCAGAAACAGGGCCAAACAAGTAATTCGGCCCTTTTCTGTTTCTTTACATTGTAATTTGGACGAAATTAGAAAAGTTACATCTGAGACGGGTTGAAGTTCAACCGCTGAAAACAGCTCAGCGAACCACCCAACCGACTGAACCCGTTTGAAATCGCCCTAAAATAGTTTTCTCTCTAATTAGAAAAGTTAGAGAGAGAGAAATTCTCCCGGTCTCTCGACACGATAGAACCTTGTAATAATTCACAGAAATAAATGTTTGACGTAAAAAATACACGTGAGTATTTTATAGGAGCATGCATTGCACATGAGCTTAAGACCTGTTGTATCAATTGGTTTTTTTATGAATTTTCTTTCTCTTAAACGGCAAAAGAAAAACACCCTTGAAGGAAGTGGTCCTGACCCGGTTATCTGGGAAAATGGTTTTTCTCCAATTTCCCCCGTTCTGTGAATGTTGGTCAAGATCTTGGGGTCAGGCTATAGCCGGCCTCGCCGATGCGGAGGGGGAAAAGTGAAAGGGAAAGTTTTGTGGGTTACCGTGACTACAGCCGGCGCAAATGATCTTGCGCAACTTCCTATATTACATACGATTATAAAAGCCAGCCTCGGCCAAGCATGATCCAAATATGCTGAATGTATAATGCTAATTACGCTCTAAAACCTGTAATCGTGCCAATTTGGAAAATGGCTAAACCGCCTGGAAGAAAAGCACAAGCTCTGGCCCAGTCCGACAAAGCTGTCAAAGTCTGTTGGTTTTCTTTATGTGTATTGTTAAAACTTCAAAGTGCTTGACCATTAATAGCTTCCTGATTTCTCAAAAATACACCCAAAGGCCGAGCAGCCGGTCTTTTGATCAAAGTTAGTTTCCCTAACCATTCCCAATCTTAAAATCTTGACTTAATCCACTTCTATTACAATTATAATCCATCCTAGGAATATATATTTGCCAAGAAACAAAATGGTATGAATAATATGCTTTTTACTTCAACGATATCTGAAGCTTACAAGAACAAAGTGTTCGTCGTCAATCACCATACTAGGTTAAGGTATGTCAAGACCACATAATGTAATCTACACTATAGACTAAACCTGACAAAACAATTCTAACATTGAAGAAAGGAAATTGTATAATCCAAATTAAGTTTGAAAACTCTTTAGGTTAAAAAAATAAATCTACAATTTTTCTAGTTGAAAGGGAAAGGAGACATTTTTCATTTGGACTTAACTCGAGATTGTTTGTTAGTCACGAAGTAAAATAAAACCTGTATCGGATAAAATCGAATACTTCAAGAAGATCTTGAAACCATACTTGATTTAATGAATAAATATGAGCATTTATTAAAAGCTGTAATGAATGCCAATGGGATAATGTAAATATTCCATCCCAAGTATACCTTTAAAAAAAGTCCTTTCTCGTTTTTCAAATATGCATTAATTCAGTAAACCTACGAGACCATGCAAACCGATGTTCGTTTAAGGCAAGCACTGTGAATTTAAACGAGCATAACTCATAGTGTTCGGAATGGCAAAGTAACGTTCACCTTGACACCCAGGCCATACGAATGTAACGACCAAATCTGGAGTCGTCCGGGGGTAATGAAGATCCTCCGATCCGCCGACGACGGAAACATATGCAAATCGATCCTTTCAGCGGTTGAAGGACGTGCGCAGAGGACGGGCGATATTCCATCGGCCTTCCGTCTGCAGAGTCTTGCTCAAAGGATGTCTGGGTTCAAGTTTAAGAGCCTTCGCATCACTTTTGGGCAAGGCTTCATGAAAATAAATCCAAAAATAGAGAGCCAAGGATAATAGTTGAAAACACATAAACTAAACCGACTTGCATGCCGTGAAGTTGAAAAAGCTAAAAGCTTGACGTGATGTCCCCCCAGTGAACTGATGAATTCGGCTTCATTTTTTCTTGCCTTTTGGCTAATTCTCTATTGATTGTTTTTTGGCTTTTCTCAAAGACTTCTTCCATTTTTTTTTGAACTGCTAACGTTATTTATGCTTTATAACTAAACTACAATACAAACGATAAATCAAGTTCTACAAACGATTATCGTTTGAAATCTCCCATTGTTATATTTAAACGTACTTTTACTCCTTACTGCTTTATTATTCCAGTTGCGCATGACGTCCCTAAACCGCAGGATAAGTTGTTTTTTAAGGATCGATTTTCCCAGGGAGAAAATCTACTTGATATTTGTCTTACCTTGAGATGGAATTTTGTCGATCAGGCGTTCTCCTCTGCCTTGGTCATCAATCTTGCTTCGGTGTTACTTTTACACTCAAATTCATTTTAATAACACGGAATATATGACAAATTAATTGAATAACTGATTTTTTTTGCGGGTCAAAAATGATATTTTTACTATTTTTCGCACTGTTTAATGGATTATATCTCTTCACTCCCGAGTCTTCATTATCCTGTTCCGTGCGTGTTTCGCTTGAGTCTGCACCTACAAAACAAAGTCTTTTAGTTCAAAATAAAACTTCTTTTTAAATTTAAATGTGTTCATTTAGGGAAAAGGAAAAATCCTTAACATCAAAATTATAAAGTTGTGTGAGAAGGTTCACAAATTTCTAGCGGTAATGTTTTTTTTTTAAATAAAATTTATATAAAAGGGAAAGTATATTTAACCAGTTTTAAAATGAAACAGTATATTAAATATTAAGCTGAAATAATATTACAAAATGAACTTTTTTCGGTTGGATATGTTGTATTTTTTACGTCAAATTCTACATCTTTATTTTATTTTCTAACTTTATTTTTTTATCAACCGACGTAATGCGTTGACGCAAAATGTAACATTACCGATAAAAGTATCTATTGTTTCCTCCCATAAATCTGAACTAATTTAATGCCAGAGTGGAATTAATGTCAAACATGATAGTCATTTGTGACACTTAAAAGAGATAGGAAATTTCCCGGAATAATTTCCAACCGAAAAAAAAGGCTAAACGTGTAATTGTACATCATGACAAAGAGTTTAAAGGCAATAAAATTATTTGATTTCTTTTTCGACATTTTCTCCCACTTTTACACTGATCTGATGTACAAATTTTACATTGGGAACTGTTAAATCCTTTTTCATCGCTTTTATTTTTATTTTTATTTTTTTTTAAATAAGAAATAGTAATAATGAGATATTTAATATCGTTAGGAACAAAAGATTTTTATCGCTAAAGGATAATTTGATTTGTAGAAATATGAAAAATCCAAAGTTGCAAACTTTTTTTTAAAACTGTTTTTGATACCTAATCAGGTACGTTTTTCATCTGAAAGCTTTTTAATTACTTCTATGGTTTAACATTAGCATAAAATGTTATCGAGTTTGCTTTTATCATATTATGAGGAAAATTATGACTACTCCATTGTGACGTGACGGTCAGTCGGCCAAGAGGTTATCTCGAATCATGAGATATGTGATTTACAAACGTTTATAAATAAATAAAAAGAAATTTCTAAACACCGGTTCTAAATTTATCCTAAAGGAGAAACTTATTGATGAAGGGAATAAATTTGCATTTTTCATAGTCGTACAACATTTTGATCGTTCGCAATAAACTGTTTGTTTAATTATTAATTATTCAGAAATCGTGAGACGCGGTCTAGTTTGATGTAGGTTTCAGAAAAGCATTCTCTTTATCGTGCCAACGTTTCGACCTTTGTTGAGATCATCTTCAGGGCTCAAAGTGTTTTTCCTCTGTGTAACTGTGCCGTTCTTGCGTGTCGCGTTGATTATGTTTTAATTATTAAGGTCTAATTAAAAATTTAAAAAGTGAGCTTTTTAACAACTACGTATATGGAGTTAGGTATTAAAAATCTGCCTTATTATTACGTTGGATTCAATATACTTTGTCAGATTTTTAATGAAATTGATCAAAGTATAAATTGTTTTTATTGTTATATATTTATAATGTCTTGCTAACTTTTCTGCAAATAATTACGAATAAATTTAGTTTTTTTTTTTTGTAAGTTGACAATCACTGACACTAAATACTAAGTATAGTTTTTAGTAAAGCAGCCGTTGTATCGAGAAAAAAAAATAGAGATCTGTTGTCTTCAGAGTCATGTCCTCTGTGAACCGGCCTGTTGAGTATTTTGCGGCAGAAATGTTTCTCCTTTTTTTCTCTCTCTACTTGAGTACCTCAAGGCCTTAATGCTATGAATATATTTTATCTCTTGTAAAAGGGTTCTTGGAGGCCATTTTAACAGCCAAGGCCGTTTGAACCCTTCCTATGGTTGTCCATCCGAGATCTTATGCCAATCTGTCAATTTGCTATAAATCTGATTATTATGTCGAGTTTAAATAGCATAAAACATAAATGTCCCGTTATGTATTTAAAAAAAAAAAAAACTCTAAATTTTATGTTCAAGCTTGCAACTTTGGCCGTTCAGGAAAAAAATATTTTTTAAAAACGTTAACTAATCTACTTTTGTTGAATCAGATTTTTAACCAAATGAAGTAATGGCGTGACAAAAAATAAGTTCATTTGCTTTATATTGAATATATTATTTCAGTTTATTAGTGTAAAAATTTAATTCTTAATATTTTGTACCCTTTTCTTAAAATGTTATACAACGTTCTAAAGTTAAATTTTAGGCACTTTTTAATCTCGGGTAAAATCCGAGAGCAGACTATTCAATTTTTTCAAGAACAGATTTTTTTAAAGCAATTAATTAATTGAAATTAATTTAGATTGCACTACATTTTACATTTTTAGTCGTCGATTTTTGAGCAATATTTTGCAAAAACGGTTGGATAAAATTTATCATTACGAAGTTGCCAGGAAACGTTCATCCTGCCCGGAGGGCCTAATCACAGAAGAAGCATATGGCGGTGAGAACGACTAGTTTTCAGACCGCTGGTTTATTTCTTTTGATAGTTTAAGCTCCTTAAGTTTTAGTTTTAAAAATAATTTTTTATTCGCAACAAGAACTTACGGTTATTATGCACTTGGCCGGTCTTTCTCGTTCTCACTTGGAAATAAATCTCAACGAAAATCAATCGGCTTTTTATGTCCTCTCATACAGACAAAAGCGCACTGGGAAAATAATCGACTATCACATTCAAAATTTATCCCAAAGGGTCCGAAAGATCGAGGGATCCGAAAAAGAAAAAAAAACAACCCGAGGCTCTGGGAAGCCAAAACGAAACTGAAAAACAAGTGAAAGTGAGTCCCTCTCTCTCGCTCTTTCTCTCTCTCTCGCTCTCCGGGGAGGAAGGTCGGGGAGCGGGAAGTGGGATCTGGGAATGGGTGGGGGATGAAGAGGCGGAACCCTAGGGAACGGAACCCTAGAGCTAGAACCTTATGGTTTGAAACCATAGCTGTACGGCTTGCTCCTGAAAGCTCCCCGAGGGCTTTACCTATAAACGTTTTGACAAAAGACGGTAAAATATGACCTCAAAACTGGTCACTGACTGATCAAATTTAACCATACCTTTTGTTCTTTCTTCGTCATCCATTTTTTATCCAACAAAAACTGTAGGTTTTTTTATTGTTTTTTAAGGACCAAAGGTAGAATTCACATCAGCATGGCAGCCTGCAGTGGGTAAAAACGCATAACTATTATGTTAAGTAATTCATTCAAAAATAAAAACAGCATGAATCGCATGCTCATGTAGATAAATATTCGTTGAATGTGTCACCGGATATGCCGATGCTTTTTCAACGACCCATCCGCCAAATTCTTCATTTTTGCCAAACAAGGAATTCCCTCCGCTTAACGGACACCTTTTACAGGTGAGAGAATGCATTAAGTTTTCCCATAAAGATCTGCAATAGAAATCCATTAATTAATTATTTCAACACGCTGGCTAAGCATTTTTCCCACTCAGTTGGAGCAATGCCTATTCTCCAGTATGCACTAAATCATATTTAATTTTTGAATGTTTTTGCTTTTATATCTGCATTGAATGATTATTGCCAATTTGAAAATAATATGTGTTCATTGGGTTATTTTATAAAAAACATAAACAGTTTTATGAGCAATTTTAGACTCCTGGTTCATAGGCAACAGGTCCATCTTCCCCGCAGACTTTAACTGAAAATCATCCAATTTCGTAACAGTCTAGACCAGCAATAGTTCCACAAATTACTTACGTCAGTTGAAAAATAGAATCCTCATAAAAATTGCGAACCTGACGAAATGAAGTTTGACCTTAATCAATGCAGGGGCCGTCTAGTATTTTTAAGGAAATCTGTGTTTTAACTTTTTAATCAAGAAAGACCGCGTGATTTAAAAAATCTCGTATTTTACAGTATACCGCCTTATTTGGTGGTTATTCTCGTTAAAATTTTATTGATTTGAACGATAGTTCAAAACTCGAAGGTCCGCCTGTTCTCGCTTTTTTCTTTAAGTTAAACTGAGTAAGCCGTACAGGTTAAAACCTTGTGGCTTATAATACAAACTTCTTTCAAAAGTCAGACTTACAAAAGGAACTTCATATTTTTTTAAATCCATCAGGAAAATCTATGGAGTACTTTAAAAAATATAACATGTATTTTACGTCTCTGTGGTTATTCTCACAATGGTACAAAATTCGACGGTCCGCCTGTTCTTGCTGTTTCTTGAACTTAAATTTCCACAAACTTACAATTGAAACGTCGTAGCATAAAATAAAAACGTTTTTTATAAGACAGATCAAAAATAGATACTTCATAAAATTTGTGAAACTGGGCAAAATAAAGTTTGATCTCAATCAATGAAGGGACGATATTTTTTGAAAATCTGAGTTTTAACCTTGTTAATCTGGAAAAGTCAAAGGGTTAAAAATATATCTCGTATTTTTACTGTATTTTGTGATTATTGGTGGATATTATCGTTAAAATTTTACTAATTTGAACATCAATTCAAAATACGATGGTCCGCCTGTTCTCGCTTTGCCTTGCAGTTAAACCTCTCACAAACGTTCAGATTGAAACGTTGAAGGATAAAATAAAAACTTATTTTATAAGTCTTAAAAAAACCCATAAAATCTGTCGAACTGACCGAAATAAAGCCAGTTTTGAACTAATAAAGAGACGATCTGGTATTATTTATAAATCTGGAATTTAATCCCATTAATCCGGAAAATCCAACAAGTGAATTTAAAAAATATATCTCGTATTTTCCTGTATATTGTGATTTTGAGGGTTCTTATCATTAGTTTTTTACTGATTTGAACAACAGTTCAAAATACGATGGTCCGCCTGTTCTCGCTTTGTCTTGCAGTTAAACCGAGTTGCTATTAAAACATTGTAGCATGAAATAAAAACTTATTTCATAAATCATTTGGAAATGATAAAATTCTTTAAATTGGAGAAGCTTACAATGTCATATATCTGGCTAAAATGAAGTTTACTGATCAATGAAGGGATGGCCTGATATTTTAAGAGAAACTGGGTTATGTCATTAATCCAGACAATTTAAGGAGAATCTTTAAAAAAATGTACCTTATCTTTTACAAAATAATGCGTTTTTTTTGGGTGTTATTCTCGATGTAATCTAAGAGGTTTAAATCGATGGTTTAAATTTGACGGTCCGCCTGTTCTCGCTGTGCCTTGTCGTTAAACTGAGTCAGACGTTCAGATTGAAACGTAGTCAAACAGAATAAAAAACTCTTTTTATAAATTAGATAACAAAATGATTCGTCATTATTAATTACCAACAACTAGTTCCACAAGGGTGCCGCCCTCGATGTTACGAAACCGCCCTCTTTTCAAAATGACTCTATGCCATGATTTTCGATATTCTTTTTAAGCAAAAAAAAAAAAAAATGGCAAAAGAAGGGCAAAGTTGCGTAAAAAAATTAACCATCCGGCGGTGTATGAAGGCGACAGAGCGATGAACGAAGTGAACCGAGTGCTTTTCTCTCCCTCGCACCTTTGAGCAACCGGCATCGCTCCCTCTCTCAGGGACGGATTTCGTCCTGTTACGAAGGAAGGAGGACAGGCCAGGCGGAACATGAATCTTTTAAAATCCTTCTGACCCGTTTCTGTTTGCATTCTTTCTCACTCTTATCGGTCTCCAACTCTGCCCCTAATACGTACGGAATTGTTATTCATACATTCGTTGTTATTACAATCGTTTAATATTCATATTCGCTCTTAGGTAATGGAGATTGTGACGATATCGCACCTCCAGCAAGGATTTGAGGATTACAAATGGAAATGTAACATCCTCCGAAGAAGCCGGGATATCTCAAGAACCTGAATTCCTGGAAGCTACTGAATTAACCAAGAACTTGCAACTTCGATGTTATACTGCAAGGACAGCACCTCCTATCCACTATATTCACGACGAAATATTGCAAAATGATAAAAAGGTATAATAAAAATTAAATTTTTAATATACCAGACCTGTCTTTTACCAACCAACTCAACAGATAATTCAAGTATATCTAATCCTAATTTAACTACATACAGACATTATATGGCCCGAGCCCGATTTAAGAGGAGAAATCGGTAGAAATATACAATATTTACATATTAAAAAATATTCATGAAGTAAAACAAAACGTCCAATGCTTTTAGCTTGAAATTAAAATTGAAATTAAATAATCCTGGGTCTGTGCGTTATTTCAAGTTGGTACTGGTTTGCCTCCGATTGGATGTGAAAGTTATTTGACGGTTTGTTGGATCGGTCTATTCTCCCTGTTAATATTCGGTTCAAAAAAATCAAAGTAAAATCTTCCGAAGTAAAGACCCCCATTCAATAAGTCCAAAAACATGGTTGAATAAAGAAATCCGTTCGCTGAGCTTATAAAAAGCAAAATCCACAAATAACTCACAGAAGGACAGCCATCAACAGCCTAAATCACAAAAATAACCACTGCCTTCAATAAAACCACCCAGGAGACACACTAAAAAACCTATTCAGTACCAGCGACAGGCAAAGAAAAAATTCTTATCATAACCAAACTCTGTTCAATACGTGTGTTATTTAATCATTTGAGACCTTTTTATGCGTTTTGGAAAAAGTGACAGGTATTTAAAAAAAAAAAAAAACTCAGGAATATTATTTAGGAATTGGTTGTTTTGGGACATCCTCGTCTGTCAAGTCTGGTTTCTGCCAAGAAAGACGCGTTGAATAGTTCGTCTGTGTGTTGTTTTCTCGGTCGCGTCCTTTTATCGGTTTGTAAGCGTTATTTGAATCTCTGCCCACTGAAAAGACACCTCTCCGTAATGGGTATTCTACCAGATCCCTTTTGTCGTTTCTGCAAAATAAAAGAAGAAATGGCAAGGCACTACCCCCCCCCCAGAGTGTAATAGTTATGCTAGGTTCAAATTTGAAAATTTGAAGGAGCGGACATCACTAAATCACTCCCCGAGAAAAAATGGTCCAAAATCTTGGGGTTTGTGGACAAGTCTAGAAGGTTTTGCAGGGCACGTGAGCCGACCAAGTCCCAGACCTTTTACGGAAGGGGTGCGAGTCCTAGGCATTTAACCTCTCAGATCTTGGACGTCCACCCTGCATAATATATAATACTATATAGTACTAATAATAATATATTATTACTAAGCAAATTAGTTGGGGTTTGGGTGTTTCAATTATCCCGGTCTGCCCATCTCTCTGGTTTTTCCAGTAAGATGTGTTCGGTTTGTTTGTTGTTTTGCCAGTCGTGTCCTTTTTATGTGTTTGGAAATACGCATATACGAGATTTGGGAGAAAGCATGCAGCAGTGCTATTTGCTCGCCCCGGATCATCCCGGTCCCGTTGGTTTTTGCCTGTCAGAAGCGTCTCAGCAACGCAAACTGTTTAGTGATTGATCTGCGATTTATTTTGCAATTAATGACAATTTTCAACTGAACGAACAAATTTAAGACTGGTTTAACATAACAAATCAAAGAGCAGCAGATAAACATCCGTATGAGTTATTTAAATTTTGACCAAATTTTGTATCCAACTTTTAGCCAATTGATAAGGAATATACATGGAAAAATGGGCATTCAATGTTTTCAAACTGTCGTAGAAATTACAAAACGGATCGGTTGTTTCATGGGCGGGTTTACACCGCAAAGAACCCTTTCGGTTAGACTTTAGGGTTGCGGCCGTCTCTGTGTACCCTGTACCCTGACCTTTCGCCCTTCAATTTCCTATGCGATACCTTGACACGGTATCTACGTGATTTTTTGGCATTGATCCACAAGTAGAGGGTCAAAACCGGGTCAAAACATGTTCCGGCACCCAACGACCCCGCGATGACAAATGTATTATTTATATGTTCTTAATGCACTCAGGATTACATCTCGCTTAAATGTGACCTCCCTAAAATGGATTATATTAGCTATTAACAATCAGGAAGGGGGAAAAGTTTAAATTGCGTTTGCCAAATATGTCATAGAATCTTCTGACAGGCATTCTTTAATTTCCTTGCGAAGGTAATATTATGTTGTACATCTTTCAATACTTTCTTCACGCAGAAATTACTCAAAAAAAGCATTCTTCTTTGCCATTATATGGCTATTGTAATTCCTTGTATATCGCCTGATAAATAACAATGTATTTGCATTCAAAACAGTTACAAAGATTTTACGAAATCGGCTGTTACTTTTGAGGAATGCCTACACGGCTGTTACATAAACTAACGTATGCATTAATCCATTGGAAAGGAAGGTTTCTATAAATAGGCAATGCAACATTTGACTAATATAAGAGATTTCGATCGTAAGAGATCACCTCATTAATTAACCGATTTCGCTTTATTGGGAGTGGCTCGTGAACTTTAACGTCGAGTCTTCTTTCGAGCGTTTCTGGCCAAAGCAGTTCTGCCGAAATGCCACACGACCGTTTGAAATCAAAGGACAAAACGTGGCAAAACCCGTGGATTCTGAGTTCCCAGAGTGGAAACCGAAGGGGGTCAGGGTCAAATTGGCCCCCTCCGCAAAAATCTCGCTGTTGACCAACGACTTCCATGCCGTAAAAATCCTTACTTTGCCCCCTACTCCTTTTCCATTATTTTACGTAACGGTCTCTCTCTCTCCTGTTCATTTCTCGTGCTCATTAACCTAATCCAATCGTTTAATAATTATTTCCTAATTTGCCGATGAAAAGGTTGCGACAGGGCTGATTTCGCAGTGCGCTCAAGCCATCAGTCAATTTGGTTGAACTTTCAGCCTGTTATCTCATTTACCTACTCGCTGACAAGCGTATACCTGCAATCAACCGAAGGGAAATCGACAAAAAGTATTTCTTTAATTAAGTAATATAAAGACTACGCGATATATATATATATATATATATATATATATATATATATATATATATAT
>CM077106.1:15089694-15133480 GCA_039619505.1 Cimex hemipterus | reverse complement strand
AAAATATCTGCGTGACCGGACACCTGGACTAGTCAAATCTATAATCCTGCATTAGAATGGGATTAATGAAGATTATAATATCATCACTAGACTGATCCATCTTATTATATCTATTTAATGAAGAATCTGTAGGTTTCTGTAAAGTGATTTCCATATAAAGTGATTGTATTCTGAACCATTAAATGGTTGGTTATCATTTGGGCAATCCTTGTATTCGTTCTCTTGTGTATTATGTTTTCGTCATAAGAAAGTCAATATATATGACTTATCTTTGGCAATTATCGAAAGTCCAAAACGTTTTTCCCAAAAAAACTGTTTAATTGGAATTGCATGTAACACTGAAGAAAAGGGTGTAGTCAACAGCATCAATTAATCACTGGAAATTAGGTTAATATCAGGAGGTAAGCCTAATACAAAAATCTATATACATTTCATCGACCTTTTATTTTATGAGAAATAAACTTCCTCAATATTGTGAGGAGTACAGTGTTGATTAAATTAATGCTAACAGTTTCCCATAGATTATTTTCTTTCTAATATTCCGCCAATTCTAAGGCTAATAGGAAATTTTTTTTCACTGAACAAACAATGAAGCCAATTCCTCCCCAATATGTCATGTTACCCAGCTTCTGTTTCTTTCTTTTTTTTTAATAATAATATTTATCCGTTGTATAACCAAAAATCGCGCAATCCGGAACTCTCTGCTATGTAGGCAAACAAAGCTTTGCGAAAGAAAACAGCGCCCGCAATACAGGACGTCATCAATCAGAATCGGCGCGACCTGGAAAAGTGAAAAAGTAATAATCATCAAAACTGTTTCGACACAGTGTTGGGAAACGTCGACGGAAGGGTCTATTTACCATTATGAGGAAGTACGACGACCGAGAACTCGCTCTACACCCAGTGGTGAGATTTAATCACTCCTTATCATTTCATAATATAAATTGGTTATTTAACGATATTTTCAAGTCGCTTTAACGTTAAGGTCATTTCTACATTCGTTAACTTCAGCTTTGAGGAAGTTAACAATCCAGCATATTTTCATGTACAACTTGACACAGATTTGGTTAGTACGCATAACCAAGGAATTGGTTCACCTTAATCTACGAATTGAAATCTCCAGGTGGTAATTCATATTCAGACAGGCGAACAAGATGGCCAGGAATGATCTTGCTTAAGGTCCCGCGGGGCAGGGAAACACAATTTGATAATTATTGAGAACGTTCATGCCCTCCAAACTGATTTGCTGATCGTTCTCTAACAAGTTTCTACAGCTATTAAAGCGTTGCCACTCGTATTTATTTAAGGGGAACCGTTTTCTTTGAACCCCGTTCATATTGTGTAAGAAATGTGATGCATTACAAATTTTTGATCGTTTCGATTAAACAACACATTTTGCAAAATCGCTGAACGCAAGAAACAAACACGCTCTTTTATAAATAATAACAAAATATTTAATTCCTCAAAAAAAAAAAAGAAAAAAAAAAACCTAGGTTACAAGACCAGAGTTTAATGAACGGGTGTCCAGATGACAAGACCTTTCAAAGTTTTTCGGACAAAAGCCAACGTTGGTTGAGGTGGGTAACAAGACTATCGCACTGCGTCTATCAGATGTGTAAGAAATGTGATGCAAGTTTTGGATTATTTTAGTGGTTGTCATTGTGCTCGACAAGAGCCTAAGTTAAAAAAAAAAAAGCTTTAAAATTTAAAGACGAGATTACAAGGCCTTAGTTACACGGAACGAAAACATCTGTACCATAGGTATATAAAGTTTACGGACGAGAACCTATAACAAGACCGTACTTTAGTGGACGTAATCAATGAAAACATGGGCTTTTAAAGTTTTACAGACAAAAACTTAAGTAGCAAGGCCTTATTTATGAGAACGTAGGTTAGAAGAGCTTCCGAAGTTTTACAGGCGAGAACTATTAAAAGAACTTATAGGTGAGAACAACATCCAAATCTTGGTTTTATGGACGAAAAACTAATTTACTAAGACATTTTTAGTTTTACAAATAAAAAACTATTTCAAGAACTTTGATTTTCGGACGAAAAAATAAGTTTTAGGAAATAAAACTTATGTGACAAGTTCGACAAGAAAGACTAAGGTTATTAAACCTTACGTGGTGTACATACAAAAACTTACGTGGCAAATCCTTCCTACGGACGAAAACCTAGCCTAACCCCGGCGGCTGGACAGATAAGGCCGAGGTCTGTCCCCGGATTAACAACACCAGGGTTGGGTGATTCTCAAGGCCTGCCGGCGATTTATTGTGAATTGCAAAATCTGGGATTGTCGGTGGTCTGCGAGAAACGATAAGCACAACCCTGCACGTATTTGTATGCGCGGCTTGAGCCTGACAAATCCAAATTATTTTAGAACACTTCCCAGAGATTATGTTCGTAAGTTACTAGAAATTCCAAATTTCTACTAATGTACCTAGGTTACAAGCCAGGTTAGATCTTCCAAAGCTTTACCGCCACAAACCTAGATTTGTTGAGGTGTAGAGCCTGTTGCACAGTATCTACCACGTAAAGAAATTTGGTAAGATCTTCCAGAATTTACGTTCGTAAAAGTACGTTAGTAGACATTCCCAATTTCTACTAATGAACCAAGGTTACAAGCCAGGTTAGAAGATCTTCCAAAGCTTTATACCGCCACAAACCTAGATTTGTTGAGGTGGCCAAAGCACAGTATCCATCATATAAGGATATTTTGTAAGATCTTCCAGAATTTACGTTCGTAAACGTAAGTTACTAGACGTTCCCAATTTCTACTAATGAACCAAGGTTACAAGCCAGGTTAGAAGATCTTCCAAAGCTTTACCGCCACAAACATAGATTTGTTGTGGTGGCTAAAGGACTGCGCCCATCATGTAAGGATATTTTGTAAGATCTTCCAGAGTTTACGTTCGTAAACATAAGTTAGTAGTCTTACCAAAGTTGTGCTAATGAACCTAGAGGGGTTTTCCAAGGCTTTCCAAGTTTTACGACTTTAATCTATATAACAAGGCCTTAGTTTTGTATTTACGAGAACCTAGGTTAAAAGGGCAATGTTTTACAGACGAAAATCTAGGTTGTACGATCATTGCATTAAAGACAAATACCTATGTTAATATGTAAATAATATGTTATGGAGAAAAACTTCGAAACAAGAACTTTTTTACGGCCAGAACTTAGATTATACAATTTCACGAGCTCTTGCAGAATATTACGGACCTTCAAAATTTTTTAAGACATCCACTCATTCGCTTTTTTCAATTGATGCTGGTTGGAAGCTCGTGAACAAGTTCATTAAAATAATATTTAAAATGTTAGATTATTAGGTGTGGATGGAAAAATTTCAATTAGCGCATGCCATTTTACGATTTCGCCCTTCTTCGGTTGGTTACAAAGGCATTTTCAGCAGAAACAACGTTTGGAGTGAAGGCAGTCTGGGAAGTCAACAGTAATGACCCTCTTGCATGTCGAGTTAATCAGTTTCTTCTTTTTATTTCCAGTAGAAGAGAGGAGAGGAAATCCGTCGATAATCACTTCCTACAAATTTTTACCCATGGCCTCTGTGGAAGGAATTGGCGTTTCATCAAAGCGGCACCAAGCTAGCATGTTCCCCAAGGATAGATTTATTATTATTTCAGTCCGGTAGGAACGGCGAGTCCTTCGGGCCTGGCATTTGCGTTGATTTTCGTTGCCTTCCCCTCCCCGTGGGAACACGTAATAGTGAATGTTAAAAGTCCTCCTGAGGCGGACTGGAAGGAAAAGGCCGTGGACGAAGAAAACCGGCGTTGCCGATTCTACTCGCTTTCACTTTCTGTCTCCTCGGGGACCAACGGGATTTTTCAAAGAGTCCCGGGAAGGAAAAGGGAAGGAGTGTGAAAAGGAAAGGGGAGACACCGGTTATGTCAGCCGTCACCCTTCTCCATCACGGAAAACGAGGAAATGCCATTTGAACGGCAATACTTAAAAATTATTATTATTACAATGCAATAATAATAAACCGAAAAAAAAAACAACTATTGACTATTGACCCTCCTCCAATTGATCAAACACCTTTCAAGGTGTAAAATATGAAAATTTCATTAAAATATATGAATTTTTAAAGAGAAATTGCGTTGCGGCTAATCTAAAATTCCTGCCTATCATCGACCAGAAAGAATTGTAAACCCATAAAAAATAACGTTAACAACAAACATTGATGTATAATATAACAAAAAATAAGTTAGCCCTCTAATTATCTTATCTAATCGCCAAGAAAACAATATAAATTTTTCTTTTGAATAAAAAGTTTCAAAATTTCAACTATCTGCATAAATTACAACACAGTGATTTTTTTTTCCACCATGAAAGCATGAAATGATACCACAAGCAAATTTATATAACGTATTAGCACATGTGAAAGCACTAATATTGGTCAGTGTAACAAAACAAAACAAAAAACAACTCAATGCCCACTTATTATTTATTGGTATGCCTCATTGCAAACAAAAAACAATAATAAAAAATTATAATAAAGAAATTTATATACATGTTTGATAATCCCAGGTCATCGTTAAATATTTACTTCCCTTTATAGCTAACAATAAAAATAATAAATTGAAATAAAACATTTAACTATTGGCCCTATTCCAACGAATCTAACCATTTAGAAAAATTAATGAAGCAATATAAAGTTTTTGCAGTAAACTAGACCAATCAAACTTTCCATATATATTTTTTTTTTAATTTCAATAGTGATTTGTTTTTATAGTTATTTTAATTATACTATTCATTTATCATTTTAATTTATTAATATGATTTTCAAATTAATAATTTTAGGTTAGACACGGTATTAAGTTGTACGCATCTGTTAAAAATAACAATAACAAAGCTACTCAAAAGACATTTATTCCGTAATAAAAAGATTTCTGAATTATTATTGCATTTGTATGTCTGTTGTTTCTCTTTTCTGTTCATTCTCGTTTTAAATATTTGCAAAAGGAAAAAAAAAAATTACAAAATAACACAGAGGCCGACCACTGAAGATGAGATGAAATTCTTTTTGGCAGATAAAACCAGCGAGCGGAGATAAGGCAGACCAGATGGCCTTACGACCAAAGCACAAATAATATATGGTATACAAGGTTTTTCATTAAAAAAAAATAATAATAATAATATTCATATGATAGATGCATTTCAGCATTAAATCATTTTGTAATTGGTCTGTGAGTTATTTACTCAGTCGTGTCATTTTTATTCATTTTAATAAAACAATCTTCTTTTCTTTTTTTTTTTCAAACAAAAACCTCGTATACAAAATATTATTTTTATCGATTATATAAAGTTTTTGCTCTAAACTAGTCAAATCGCGACTATCAATTTTTTTTATACTGATTTGTTTTTATAGTTATTTTAATTGCATTATTAACAAATCGGTTTTATTTATAAATATGATTATATGATTAGAAGCATTTCAGCATTAAATCATTTATGTAGTTTATCTATGAGTTATTTATTCAGTTATGTCTTTTTTTAAATTTGATTTTGAAAAAACAATCTTTTCTTTTTTTCAAACATAAAACTAGTATACAAAAAAAACTTATCATTCACTTTAAGCCAATTAAATCAAATTGTAAGAAGTCAAATAAAAAATGTTCAAAACAACAACAATAATACATTGAAATAAAACTATTGGCATTATTCCAATAAATCCGACCTTTTAGAAAAACTTTACTGCAGAATTATAAAACTTTTTTTTATAAACTAGTCAAACTAAGTGTACTATGTATTTTTTTAACTCGATAGTGATTTGTTTTTATAGTTATTATTTTAATTGCACTATTAACCAATCAGTTTAATTTATAAATATGATTATATGATATGATAAGAAGATAATAACAGCAGACCGGCCACTGAAGATTATTTACTGCTGAAATACATGAAACGTATCAATAATAGTTTGTATGATAGGTTTTTCTCAACAAAAAATAAATAAATAAATAATAATAATAATTAGAAGCATTCCACCATTAAATTATTTTTGTAGTTGGTCTGTGAGTTTGTTTTCTTTTCTTTTATTTGATAAAACAAACTTTTTTGCAAACATAAACCTAGTATACAATTTTTTTTTGCACTTTTTTAAAGTGAACTATGTATTTTTTTTTAAACTCAATAGTGATTTGTTTTAATAGTTATAATTTTAATTGCACTATTAACCAATCAGTCTAATTTATAAATATAATTACATGATATCTTAAAAAGTTAATAACAGAAATAAATTTTTAAAAAAGGAGGACATAATTGGGTTAATAACACACAGACCAACTATTATTTCTAAATGACCTGCGACTACCAAAGTACAAACAATATTTCGTGTACTAGGTTTTTGTTTAAAAAAAAAGATTGTTTTATCAAAATGAACAAAAAGTACACAACTGAATAAATAACTCGCAGACTGACTAATGATTTAATGCTGAAATGCTTTTTACACACCGATAATAATTTGTGTGATAGATTTTTAAAAAATAATAACATAAAAACACTTTTGTTTTGTTCTATCATTAATAAAATTATTAATAAAACGGTCATAACTCGGTTAATAATGCAAAAACCATCCACTGAAAATTATTTAATCCTGTCTTCGATAATAGTTTGTATGATGTTTTTCTTAAAAAGAAAAGTATTTGTTTGAGAAAAAAATTGATTGCTTTATCAAAGTGAAAAAAAAAGACCACAACTAAGTTAATAGCACAGGCCAATCACTGGAGATGATTTAATGCTGAAATATACCTGACCTTGTCTATAATAGTTTGTATATGTTTTTCTATCAGGACGAATAAAATGACACGACTTAGTAGGTAATACACTGAACCTGTTAAAACGCTAAAACAAAACAGACAAACTCATTGAGAAATATTTAATTAATAAATCTACAGATTAAATGGTTTTTAGTCTTCAGACGTGTTTATTTTTTTGAAATAAATTTCCTTTCTGCTCTTAACTTTACCTGTTCTAACAAGATAAACTAGCCAATTATTATTACTATCAAGGGTATCTTGAAGTTTATTGTCGAATAATTTTTAAACATAAGAAATTAAAATAAAATTTGTTTTAAATTTGTATAGATACGCCAGAACTATCAAGCCTTTCATTTGATATTTTGAACTCAATTATATTGCATAAATAATTTTTATAGTTTATTATCATTAATTTTCATTATGACTTGTTCTCACCCTATTCCCAGCACCGTTAAAAGCTAATAAAAATAAATTACACTGTTATCTCTTTATTTAAACATGAGCGTTATTAAATGAAATTAAAATAATTGTTCATTAGCTTGAACGCTTTATGTATAGTAAAAAGAAATTTGTTACTGTCATCCAAACTCTTTTAAATTATGTTTTCCTGTGAAAATGTAAGAAAAAATATTTTTTTTTTTTTTTTTTTAATTGTTTTATTAGTTTGCTGTAAAATTACAAGCTTTCTGTTATTGTATAGGAAATATAAGAATCGATGTTTTACCAACCGGATATTTTTTTTGTCTTCTTGTTTTTATTTTTATTTTTATTTTCATTTTTTTTATTTTATTTTAATTTTTTTTTTTTTTTACGAAGGTTCGCAACAGCAGAGGTCATATAAACCCTCAGGGTGCCGGTGTTTTTGAAAAAAAGCCCATTTGTAAGTATGTCGGGTTCGAATGTAGGGCCACTGGATTCGAACCCGGGACCTTGACCTTACAGTGATGAGTGCTGTGTCAAAGACGAAACCTGTCGTTTCTATTTTACTTTTATGAATAGTTTTATTTTTTCATAATTTAAATAAATCAAGTTTTTAATTAATTTTTTAATGTCTGTAAAAAAAATAAAAAATAAAAAAAATAAATAAATAAATAAAATAAAATAAAGAAAGAAAGATAAAACAATCGATTGCAGGTTTATCATCTTGCGGACCACACAGATAAATATCACAAGTTAATTTTAGAATATAACAAGGCATATTTATACCTTATTAACTATTAACTTTCTGCCAGGCAGGTTTCACTTTGTCTTCAGTAATTGGCCTGTGTTATTTTAGAAGTGGAAGAGACCACAGTAGCCAAGTGATTAGCGTGTTATATTCTCAGCTCACAGAACCCAGGGTCATAGGTTCAATTCCCAGTCGCCCCAGGTGTTTTTTGTCACACACCCCTTTCCAATTTTTTTTAAAGCATTTCATCCTCCTATACAACTTATTTATAGTAAAACAAAATTGCATTTGATATGACTTGAATGTAAAAAAATGTTTAAGGATCTATAGGTTTTTCCCTAAAACTGATTAGTTGGAAAGAATCAAAAGTCAATTAAAGTAAAAAAAAAAAAAAAAAAAAAAAAAAAAAAAACTTAAGTATTAATTTTTTATGTATGATTGTATAGTTAGAATACGGTCAATAGACAGACAAGGCAGCCGTGATTGCTACGGTTTAAGCATTGAAAGTGCTCATCACCTCATCCCAAGTTCAAATCCAGCATATTCAAACCCGACATACAAATGGGCTTTTTTTCCCCCAAAAAAATACTGGCACTTTAAGGTTTCATATAATCTCGTAGTTAAAAATCCATATAAAAAAATTTAAAAAAACGTGTGAAACTACCATTATTCTCATGAAAATTTAAATTAAATAAAATAAATAAATAAAAAATAACTCCGATATTATTATTCGTATAGCTTTGTGCACAATTAAATTATCATAATGTTCAATTTCCAGAAAGTACAAGTTACTTGGATTGGATAACAAACTGCACAGTCAAGTCCCATTTTTCACTATTTTGATTGTTTATTTAAGCTGTTTGATTTGTTTTAAAATAATTTTACACATATTCTCATACAAAAGGGAATTAATTTATAAAGAAAAGAACTTATATAATAAAATATACAAAAGATTCATTTTTTTTCTTCCTTATATTTTTAATATCAATGTTTAATTATATTTATTTATTAACTGTACAAAATAAAAATATACAATATACTCAACAAATACACTTAAACTTTGAGAGGGATTGGAATAAAAAACATAAAATTTTAACAAACAATAATAATACTGGAAATCTCTCAAAAGAAAACAATAAAATGAAGGTAGAAAGGAAATGCTGATATTTTCATTTTTTTGTTTTTTTCCTATCTTCGCCTTTTCATTTATCTGTTGTACCATATCTCCGAATCAGACTTTTTCCGATGAGCCTAACAAAACAGAAGAGCATATCATAAAAAAAAGGTTTCATCGGGGAGATCAGGGGAGGGGAGGTTTTCACTCACCACTACGACGTTTTCCTCGTTTTCTTCCGTTTCCTTCGACTGGGAGGGAAAAAAAAATTTAAAAAAGCATTCAACATAATTGCATTCAGATAGGACAATCATTCAAGCTTTACCTGATATGTATAACTTGGTTCCCTCCATTGCTCCTCAAATTCTTATAAACAAATAATTCAAAAATATAATTATATTAAATTGAAGAATTAAAAAAATAAGTAAATACTTACCAGTTGATCTTCTCATACGATCTTCCGTAGGCGTAATTTCGGTGTCAGATTCTTTAAAAGATATAACGCGTATTAATAATTTAAAGAAAAGGTAACATAAAATTCTTTGGACAGCTTTATAGTCAATTTTAAACTTAATAGCCCAATAAATTATTAACATGTTTATACAATTATAGGTAACAAATAAATGTATTTATTGAGTTCTACTGGGTAATAAACTAGCTTGGTAATTTCTGATCACCCTAAGATTGATAAGACAGTTTTTTTATCTTATAATAAAGTGAATTAATTAAAGTTAAATTTTTGTAAATAAAAAAGTATTTATTGTATCGAAGCTTCTTATTGTTACCTGAATTGAGCTGGGAGACGAGTGAGGACATTGCATTTGTGACCGAATCCGCAGCCTGTAGCAGCTCAGAACAAACCGACCGCTGCTTGTTTAAACTGGTATTTGACACTGAAATAAAATTATCGGCACATTTTTACAACGGACGAATATTTGAACATTTTCTCTAATTTACTGTCCTACCGAAGCCTTGGCTGAGACGGGATGCTTCTGAGTTGGGCGTAGGAGGCGCAGATCTCGACGAGGGTGGTGGGCTTTTTGAACCCCTTGGGGAGCTGTTTGGAGTCGATTTCGGTGACGACTGGTGATTCTGAAATTGAAAACAATAAAATTATTAGAATAGATGAATATACTGAAAAAATGTGAACAGCTACGATCGTTCTCTTCTGACTAGTCTCTTTTCAGTAGTTTACCATCTTCAGTGTTTTGTCTGATTTTTTTTCCGTTGCCTTTTTTTATAAGTTTGTAAAATCTAATTATAATAATACTAATGGTCATATATTTCCAATTTAAATAAGATGTGTAAAAAGTGAAGTACACAAGTTGAATAAATGTAATTTTTATTACAAATGCTAATTCACCCTGGTAAATTATTATTTTTTACAATTGAATATTCACCGTTTTGTCCTAGTTAGAATAAAAAACTAACTGAATATGTAGGATAAAAATAAAAAACAAAATGTATTCACTTTCCAATTTGATTATTTTAGTTCACATGCCAGAGCGTAAGAAAAAAATCTTATTTTAAGACATTTCTAGAATAGTTTAATTAGATTTTTAGGAGAAATCTAACCTTAAGTAATTTCATTAGCCCTTCTAACTGAAGCATTAGATGCCTTCTGGAGTCTTGAAGCGAGGTGAGATGCGTTTCCAGTTCATCCTTTCTTTTACGAAGGGCCCGTAGTTCACTCATGAGCGCAGGGTTCTCTTCTGTCCCGACACTCTCCTGCTGCCTTCTAGCACAATAATTTATTTGATCGATTAACAAGCTGCCCCGATTGTCCAGGTTTTACAATTTGATTTACCTCAGCCTTGTTATTTCTCTCATGATCTCCCTGTTTTTGGCCTCCAGCTGGAGAATAAGTTCCCTCTGCGCCCTGGAAGTATCAAGATTGAGGGATGTTTCCGTAGGTGTCCGGCCCGCTTGCACTTCCTGAGCTAAACGCGCTGCATAACGCGCTATAAGCTTATGTTCATCGTCCAACCTTAAAGATTGTATGCTTTTACCGGGGCTGGAAAAAAATTGTTAAAAAACATTCGAATTCAAAATTCAAAGGCTTCAACTGACCTCCTGGCGTTTGTTCTACTATCCAGGCTGTCGTAGCCGTAATCAGGGAAGCCGTTATGGTTTAATAATGGTGAAGGGGGTACGATGTGTGACAAATTGAGTGGCTTTTCCGGTTGGTCAGGATATCTCGGGAGAGATCTCGATTTCTCCGGCACACAGCGAAAACTTTTCCTTAAAGAGTGGCCTATTTGCTTACTCGGAGACTTCTGTCAAAAGAAATGTGATACAACCTTTCTAGATTTAATATTTTTTTTTTTTTTTAATATTACATAGCTCGTGTATTCTCGGACTTCATGGTCTAGTGTGTGGTTTCCTGAGGAACGTCCGAGCCAAAAACATTGCTGACACATATTATACGAACTGCATTTTACACAACGATAGCGGAACCCAGCAAAATCGTACGTGAGACAGCAATCACACTGGAGGCCATGGATGACTAGAATTAACAATATTAACATTGTGTTAAAAGTAATAGAAAATAATTTACTAATTTCGTGGTCCACTTGACCAATTAATTATGTTTTTAGTTGGGATAAAAAAGTCAATGGCATGAGTAGGATTCGAACCCATGATCTTTGGCTAGGTACCGCCGCTGCCTGACCACTTAAATTAAAATGAAGTATACTTCACAAAAGCTCTCCGTGGCCATTTCATTTATCGTCGGGAATTCAATCCGATTACACGACATTTGAAAAATGGCAAAAAGGGGAAAACTGAAAAAGTGGGGTTGAGATAGGAAGTTGGTGTCCGAGTGGATCAACGCATGATAGCTCAAGTGGTAGAACAGCGCGTATCTAGCCGAAAATCGTGGGTTCGAATCCCGCTCGTCACACTGAATTTTTATCTCAACTGAAAACCTTAATTAATTTATAGAAAATAACACTGAAATGTTTACCATTTTCAACACTGGCTATTCGATGGAGAAGAGGCAGCCAAACCAGTACTGGTGGGCCAGGATCACTCATGAGAGTGTCTAGAAAATCGTTTACAGTTACCTTGCCATTCTGAAAAAATAATCCTTACAAAACATTGTTTTAATATTACTTTAATTTTAAAAAAAAAGAAGTCAATTACCCCTCCAAAGACTTCTGTGGCAAGTTCCTCCCTAAATACAAAACTGGGGCTCTCGTACACAGAAGCTGGCAAGGCGAGCACTTGCTTCAAATAGAGTGAAAACTTTGATACGATCATGTGACCGTTTTCATCACAAATCTATAAATACAGAAGTAAATCAGTGGACAAATTCCAACCAGCACAGTCACCGTCTGTGCTTTCACCTGGGAGAAAATGTATCTGAGCTTGTCCATCAGCTTGCCAGAAGACATCGTAGCGAGGGCGACTTTGATGGAGAAAACCCTGATCCTTCCGAGCGTCTCGACCGAGTATGCCGAGAGGAGCCAGTTTAAAAGATGGTTTGAATTCGTTTCAATGGAAACCTGCTGGGAAGGCGGGAGCCGCTTGTTCAGCGTCCTATACAACGAGGAGACAAGTGACTCCAGCCGTGCCACAGACAATTCAGCCTCCTCGATTTCAAGCGTATTCAACGAATGCTCTCTAAAAGCCTCGATCACATTCCAGATATCGACTAAATGAACTGAAAAAGAAAGAATGATTATGACATGCCATAAAAATATAACCATATACTTTTTTTTGCCGTCTCCGTAATAATTGAACTAAGTTGCAACTGTGCGATTTATTGGCATCCAAGTCTCTTAAAAAGAGTCATTTGAATGTAAATCTCTTGAATCTTTGGGATTTAAAGATAAAATGTTACAAGGAGTTAAACCTTCTAAGTTTTTTTAGTTTGTATAACAAATGGACAGTTGCATAAACTTACGGTTGAGTTTTTTCTGCAAGAAGCGTAGTTTTGACGCTGTCCTGTATCCTGCGAACCTTATCAGGTCGAAATTTTGCGCTCGCATCTCCTGGAGGAGCTGCAGCCTCCCGGGCTCTTCCATTGTTCCCTTCGGTGGACTTTTTAATCAGTTTCACTCCCTCCCGCCGGTTTCAATGGTCTGACAATGGAAATTATTTAAAAAAAATAAAATAGATACGAGCTGTCAAAAGGGCCAAGCCCAGAAAATCAATAACAGCCTCTGTGTAACCTTATCCCACCCAAACAGTACTAAAACCTTTTGGTGAGAGTGGTCATGGCAGTTCGTCCCCCTGTAAAGTGTAAAGTTTCTGCAAAGTGAAAAATCCAGCTGGATTTATTTGATGACAATGTTTATATTTATACTGAACCGTTTCCTTTCTTAAGATCCTTTCTAATTCACTTATTAAAAAGGTCTTGACACGATAAAGTAATTATAAATTCGAATAACTCGTTAACAGATTTATTTATTAATTTATTTATTTCGGACATTTTTTTTCTTAATTATTTAAACTTACATGAAAAGATGCTGTCAAGCTTTTACGAGAAATTTCAGAATGTTCAAGACCACATCTCATCCAGGTACGTTCAAACTGTGTTTATTTTTTGTTTTAACTTTTTTTTTTTAATTGAGAACAAAAAGACAAAAATTTGTACGATTTTCAAGAATGATTGTTGACAAACGCATAAAACATTGAGGTTCACATACTAAATAAAAATAAACATTTTGATTATATTTAATTTCCCAGTTTTCATTGAGCACAATAGGTGAAAGTTTAAAACTATTATGATGATGGTGACAGAATTGTCTTTACACAAAGTCTCTATAAAGTTCAGGAGGTACGATTTTTTTTTTTTTTTTTTGTAATAAATAAAATATAGTAAAAGAAGAGAGGAGGTAGAACAAGAAGATTAGATTATATAGGAGCTGGTCTCTTTACGAATTGTGCACTATGGCAAATAACCAATGGTCTATTGTGTATCTCTATTTTGTTTTTGTTTTTTTTTGTCTAGAGCTCGTTAAGCTTGAGACGATTTACCAGACCCCAAAGCTTTCTCAAGTGCACCTGTCTGTCAATTTCAGTCCTAGGTTTTTCTTCTCCCAGGATTAGAAACCTCATCCTATATAGACCTTCGTACCTACAGAGGATCCCTATGGCCAAGTGAGAAATTCTAAGAGAGCTGGGAGTAATAATACCAAACTTTGTCAGTTAAAAGAAGAAAGAATGAAAAATAAAAAAAAAGAATAGAGATAGGCAATCAAACGTTATCATCAACCAGCAAACAAAGAGAAGCGGAATAGAAATGTAGAAAAAGTGTCATGGGCCACCAACTCAGTATCGTGCAAAAAATAACAGTAAAAATAAATTTTTTTATAAGAAATTAAAAATTTAATCTCATCTTTTTTAAATTATTATTAAACAAGTTAATCGTACACCTCGGTCTTTCAAGCAGAGATACATGCTATCAATGCTTGTGCCCTGGAAAATCTTAAAAGAGGTTACTCATAAGATCAGACAGCCAAGCAGCCATCAAAGCACTGGCATGTACAAGGATTACATCAAAATTAGTCAGTGAATGCATCCAAAATCTCCAAAACCTGAGGGAACATAACAACCTGACGGTATCCTGGTTGCCAGTGCACAGGGGAATTTTGGGTAATGAGGAAGCAGACAGACTGGCCAGAGGAGACATAGGCCCCGAACCTATCCTTGGGATATCAAAAACAAACATAGAATCCTCCATCGCAGAATGAATCCAAACAAAACAAAGAGAGAAGTGGATAAACTATAGCAATGCTAGACACAGTAAACTTATGATAAAACAACCCTCACCAAACTAGCAAAAACACTACTACAATTGGAGAGGGCAAATCTCAGAGGAGTGGTAGGACTACTAACCGGCCACTGGCATCTAAGAAAACATCTGCACAACATGGGCATATACTATGATGATCCCATTTACAGACTATGCAATGAGGAGGAGGAAACAGCCACTCATATCATCTTCGAATGCGAAGCAACGGCTCAATGGAAGTTCAATCTAACGTATAAAAACGACTCATTGAACCAATAACAGTCAATGACTTGATACTTCTGAGAAAAAGGATTGAGTCTATTGACTAAACCAAGGAACTAGAAAGGCACAATAAGCCAGAAGGCTGCAGTGCTTGGGGCACACAAACCTCACTTCAATTTAATTAGTAAATAAATATGGTTATTTAGGAGTTACTCTGAAGCCTCTCTTGTTGATCAAGCCCTTTGAATGGAAATCCAGTGCTGTGAACATGTATGTTTGGACGTCTGTAGTTAGCAGTCCAACAATTTTTTTCCCTTTTCCCCACCCGTCTAAGGAAAATGTTTTTAAAACAAAAAGCTGGGCAATTTTGTATTACACAGCACAAGTGTGGAGTTACCAAGTCACCAAGAATATAAATTTGCCCAGAATGACTACCGTCACACATGCTTTTCGTAAAGAATAAGATGGTTCTCATCGTGTCGTTCATGGCGCATTTCGTCATGACCATCTGAACAAAACTGCTGGAGGATTTTGAGAAGGATCTCGCTAGGTGCCAAAGATGACATGGTGGAGGAAGCCATTATCAGGGCGAATACGTCAAATCAAGATGAAGTGGAGTAATCATCAGCTGAAAACAGTCTGATCATCCACTAGAGAAGAATTATCTTTCTTAAAATAAATAGAGGACCCAGAGCACTTTTTCTGTGCCACCTCGAGGAGTCCCTTTATGTCCCCCCCCCTTTTAAAGAAATTACTCAACAGGGATGAATAATTAATATGTTAAGCGACCTGAAACAATGAAGCAGTGATGGATCTTTTACTTGCTCAGCTTTATAAAGTATCGGAGATTTTTCAATTACTGAGAGAATAGTTGGATAAAATATAATTTTTTGTTTTAAATTCATACAAAATTATTGTGCATCTTGGGGGCCCGTACCTCAGGCTGATGGTCTTTGGCCATTGCTAAATGGATTAAAAATAGTTTATTTTCTTTATGTTTATCTATATGTAGTTTTAGTACGAATATACCTCCTTTTTTTCCTTTTCTTTTGCAAATTTTACAACTGATCAAAGTTGACCTTTCAGCATCTCATTTGCACTTCTTTTTTTTTATTCCCCCACCTCTCTCTTACAATGTTGACGGCATCTGCCCTCATCGCAAAAAGGAGGGAAGGAAAATTCAAAAGGTGCGGTTGAGATGGGAATTTAGTGTCCGAATAGATCAAGTTCACGATAACTCAAGCGGTAGAGCAGCGGCGAATCAAGCTGTTGATCACGGGTTCGAATCCCGCTCGTGCCATTGACTTTTTTTATCTCAACTAAAAACCTTAATTAATTGTAATATATCAATTGGTCAAGCGGACCACGAAATTAGTGAATTTAATAGGGATTATATTTATATACTTTTAATTTTATTTTTTTATTAGTTTTAGAGAGTTAACAGTTGGGGAACAACCACCTCCCGATTCGCCTGATTTTGGTAATGAGTACCAAGCTGGGCGTAGGCTCCTCGCCAAGTACCAGGATGATTGGAAATGGATCAGGAGCCTTTCTGAAGTTAATGCCACGAATGCTAGAGAGCTTAACCGTCAGATCCAGCGGATTCACAAAAAGACAGAGGCTACGAAAACGGTATTCAACCGCCTTGAGAAAGAACTGGGTCGACTCGACGAGATGATCGTCTCGACAGAATCAGTCGTCAACAGCATCGGGCAGCTACGCCTCCAGGCAGAATCGATCGAGAAGTCCCTCTTCGCCCTAGATGACAAAATCGAGGCGGAAATGACGGCCAAACGCACCGAAGGAGAAAAGCTCAAACTGTCGTTGTTCAGGCAGCAAATGCTCGACAACCTTGACCACGTCAGATCGCAGCTGTCGTCCGAACATGATTTAAAGGTCAGGGCCAAAGAGGCCAACGACTTACTGTTGAGAGAAAAAATGGACAAAAAGGTTGAAATTTAAAAATATTCGACAATATAATGGAAAATAATGTCAGTTATCGTATCATATTCCTCAAAAATACAAGTTAAAGAATTATTTTTTAAAAAGATATAAAAACCATATAGTGGGTACAGGGGGAGAGAATATATTTTAAAAGTTAATCATTTAAAAAATGTTTATATTTCCAATGTCATATTTTTATAAAATGTATGAAAAACAAATAAATCTAATTTATATATAATATTTGTTTTAATATTTAATAGCCACCGCTGATTGTGTAAGAGATAGTGGCTCCCGTTAAAAAAAATTGCCACAGTCATAAATACTTTGAGAGAAGAATTACTTAATTTTGTTTTCTTCGTAATTTATACAAATTTCAGACCAAGCAGGTTTCGTGTATAATTTTAACTTTTATTTGTCAACTTTAATAATTTGGTAGTTTCTCATTTCACCGTACTGGATACTAGGAAGCAGCCTTCTGGCTTACTGTACCGTAATACCATTTAATCTAGAAACTTTTTTAATTGATAAATGTACCGACCATTGTTCATGGCCTGAATCACATATGGTCTTCGTACAAATTGAACTGTTACTGCCAACTTTTCGACATATTTTAAGGTCGTTATCAGGGTACAAGCGATCTTAAGTATGACTACAAACAGATATAATTAAATTTTAACACGGATGATTTAAAATTTCTTTGAAGACAAACTCAGTCCTGACATTACCAAGGATTGTAGCAATAGTAGTAATAAAAATTTACGCCTATTTATAGACATATTTAAGATTGTTTTGCCCTGACGATGACCTAAAAATAGGTGGAAAGCTTAACAATAACAATTGAATTTCCTTTTACATCAAAACGGAGTCGTTGATTTACATGATGCAGACAAAAACCATCTACATCGAAATATCCATGGAAAAGTTCAGATCTCCAGGGTTAAAAAGGCTCCCCTGCTCGTCCCTAGGTCCCTCTGACACACCCTAAATAATAATTATTTGAAATTAAATTTTCTTTTAATTTTTTACTTCATGAGATTCTCATAAAGTTTGTTTTAATTATCATTGTACTATTGTTCAAGACTGTTGATTTTAACTGTGATACATAACAGATAAGTTTTATTTACAAGATACGAGACAATAGAATAATCGTCGTTAATGACAATCTTATCTTTTCTATTTAAGGAATTTTTTCCCATTTTTGATTGAAAAATATTAAAAGCAATTTGAAATCTATTTAGAAGTAAAGTTAGATTTCATCCATGTTTGAAATTGTTTTAAATTCGACAACAAAACAAATCTAAATCTCTTGGCCATGGTGGTAAATTACATTCTTGCCCAAAATGATTTGAATATATACATAAATCGCCTGATTGTATGTGGTAGAATACCAGCCTGCGTTCTTTCCCATTTGTCGGTTTCGGTTTTTCTAAACCACCACTTTAAAATTCTGTGTTGCAGATTGTGACCCATAGTGGCTACATGCCTTTATAGAATTTTTTTAATCTTAACTGATCTTCGATAATCATCAGGATTCTTAACAGAACAAAATTGTGGAACTATTACGACAGATGAGTTAGTTAAATAGACAGGTTTAAAAAAAAAAAAAAATGTTATTTTTTGTTGCAAATTTTATTACATTGTTTGCATTATCAAAAGTTTTCCAATTCCAAAAACACATATTCATACTTTATAATCAACTTAAAATATTTGTAATAAAAATCAAGTTTTTTTACACTCAAAGACAAAAATCATACAGACATTTTGTTCTTTAGTTCAAACTATACACATTTTTTATCATTATATTAATTACAACGTACTTATTTTATGTAAGCAAAATTAAACGAGATTTAAAAAATAAAATTATTCTCTTTCTCGATGATTTTCTGGTATTTTGGTGAATTTTCTTTCAAACCATATATTTCATTAAAACTCATTTCTGATCTTGTTTAATTTGGCTTACATTAATGTTGTAATTGACACATTTGTTACAACACTGATTTGTAATAACATGGTACATTTTGGTATCTTACAAATTTTTAAAGGTCAAATCCAAAAACGGTCTTCATCATGGCCGATAAAATGTTTGACATTGATCCAATTCCAAGCTTTCGACAAGCTTCAAAAAGCAAGGCTCTATAAGAAAGAGTATTTGGAGGTGCGGGCTGGTGTGATGTAGGTTTTAGAAAAACATTTTCTTTATCGTGCCAACGTTCTCGCAAGGAAACATCTACATGGAAAACAAACACTTTGAGCCCTGAAGATGATCTCGATAAAGGTTGAAACGAGCCATGATAAAGAAAATGTTTTTCTAAAACCTACGTCACACCAGACTGCACCTCGCGATCTCCAAATAATCATTGGCTAACTGTCACTAAACACCACAGTGTGTATAAGAGGTTCAAAATCTCGTGTTTCTGGTACAAAATCCATTTTTTGGGAAGGGTCTAATGCATCATTCCAGAACTATGGTCATAATACATGTAGTTTGAAGTAAATAATTTTTTTTTTTTTTGCCTTTGCGTATATTAAGGTTATATTTAAGAAAAATCAGTTTCATTCATATTTATTTGTTCTGTGTAATTAGTTAGTATGCTATAGTAAGCATTAATAATAAAATCGATATTCATGTTATTAACATAAAAGTATGTTTCTATTTTTTAAAGGCAGCCTCTGCTAACTCGTAGAGCTTTCGGATCATTTCATTATCTGAATATTTCCCGAAGAGAAGAGTGAGCAGGGCCACACCATAACCTGTAGCACGCTCATTGCAGTATGCTGGAGATGCCATGTCTATGTGCATCCACGCTCCCGGGAAGTCAAAACCGAGGTGAGCCATTATGAAGAGACCTGCACACGAAGACTGTGCATTTGCTCGATCCTGAAATATTTATCAAATCAAACATTAAAAAAAGTAAAGATGATAAAAAGTAATAATCTTACTGCGACGGAATTCTTCATGTCGGCTACAGCGGATGTAAATTCAGAGAAATGAAGCTCTGGCGAAAAAGGTATTGGATAGATCAGGTCACCTGCGATTCTGGAAATTTCGACAGCCTCGGCCTCAATTTCTGCAGAATTTGTGAGCAACGCTGCGTGATATTTGCCCGTGGCAATTCCCTGGGCACCGGTTAATGTAGCCATATCTACGATGAAATCTGCTTTTAAGTCTCTGGCAGCATAAACCACACCGTCGGCGAGCACAAGTCGGCCCTCGGCGTCTGTGTTGTTTATCTCGACACTTTTCCCACTGTAGAGCGTTTCCACGTCATCCGGTCGGGTGGCCTTCGGTCCGACTGAATTTTCTGCAAGGCAGAAAATAGCATGTAGCTCACTACAAGAGGACAGACCGAGCCGAGCGGCAACACAAAGTGCACCGAGGATTCCCGCAGCACCTGCACAATCTCTTTTCATGCCAGGCATTAAAGCCTTGAACAGATTATTAATAATGATTCAACAAGTACAATCACACAATATTGAAAAGTATTTACCTTTGTTTTAATAGAAAGGCCACCAGTGTCGTAAACAATGCCTTTCCCAACCCATGCCATTACTGGACCACCTTCCTTATTAGACTTATATTTAACTGCTACAAGTGCTGGACCGTTTTCAGCACTTCGTCCAACTGAATAGATCCCATTCATTCCCCGAACTCTTAACTCTTCACCTTGAATTACAGTGAGTTCCAAATCACATTCATATGCGACACTCTTGATCTCTTGGATAAAAGTATTTGTATTCATTTCATTGCAGGGCATGTCTACAATACGTGCCGCATTCCGCACTGCCGATCCTATGATGTTCAAGGCGTAATAATCGACAGCATCACGGTTACCATCTGTTATTATAAATTCCACTCGAACAAGCTGGGGAGTTTTACCCGAGGACTTTTTCGAATAAAGAGGATAAGACCTCGCTATCGCGCAAGCCGAAGCGAGCACATCGACAAAAGGACAGACGACTACAATAGTCTCCGATACTCCAGAGCTCGCAGATTTTACAATGCTGGCTAAAGAATAAGGCCTCGCAGTGCTATTATGACGTGAACACTTGCTCGGCAAAGACGCCAACATGGCAACGTTGATATAGAGTGACACGGAATCGGGCGTCGTCTGGTGTAGTGATGCAAGCGCACTTTTGTACACTTCAGCACTGACTCGGTCGCCCAACTTGTGTTTCACAGCGTCGTACCCGACACTCCGAAGATTATCAACCTGCCCGACTATCAAAACCGGCTCAGATTGCGGATCGGACGGAGGCGAATCCGGACAAAACATGACTCGGCCTTCACTGCCTATCGAATTCTCCATTATCACTAGAACAAACGGGATAATTGACCATTAACAACTTTTTAAATATCCACATAATTAAAAATTATTAATATAAAATCAAGCTGAAGAAATATACAAAAACATAAACAAAAACCTTCGGTTGAACATATTTCCTATACAAACATTTACATATATTTAATATTGATTTGGGGAAAGATGGCTTTTAAGAAGCCAAGCAATTACGTTTTCTACACAAAAATCCACGTAAGTTGGAAAATTTGGGATAAATACAATAAATACACAAGAGGTCAAATTTAAAATTCTTCAAGTCAATACTAACCTTATAATCGTAAATTAAACTACGATAAAAGTTCAAATTGACCAATGTTTTCCCCTTTGTAACCAAAGGGCCAACAACTATGCACCAGGGTTGGAAAACCAGGGCGGAGGTTGTCGAACGATTACAATTATCGATAGACTCGTCGATCGTGTTGTCGAACGAAAAGAATTTTTTCGTTAAACACTGAATCTTCCCTTATTTTATTTATTTATTTTTTATCTTTACTTTTTCCCTATTTAAATACAGACGTACGACTAAACTATATTCTAAAACAATATATAAATAAAACAATTCATATCTTAAACTACATACTGCTGCCTTCTGCAGGTGGTTGGACATACCATGTTGTATAAGTTTCAATTTTAATAATATATATTTTACAGAAGAAATACAATTTACAAAAATTTTTAAATATAGAAAATGTAACAATATATAAAATATAACGATTTATAAAACAAAACGAGGGAAAAAAAACTTAAACAATATTAGAAATATTAACTAATTATAAATTTAATCTAAGGTCATGGATGAAATGAAAACTTTTCAATTTTAATAATAATAATGTACAAAATCAAAGCACTTAAAATGTGGTATTTGTTTGGGTAGCTAATTGGCACTTCTGGAAATGAAAAACTCAACAGGCAAGAATCATTCCCAAAGGCATATCAATTTCTTCTCCACTCAGATGACATAGTCATTTCTATTAAAAACATTATCAAACAATAGTGGGCAGAAATTCTGTAGTGATAGTATGAAAGAAATCGAGCCGTATGTAAATAAATGGCCAACTGAGGAATTTGAGGGAAAAGAACTTGTGATTCTCTCTAGATTGTGGATAGGTCACATCAGGCTAACCCGCAATAGGCTTTTAATAGGCAACAACCTTCCAACTTGTCCTCTATTTATTCAAAGTGGATGTATCATTCTGACTGTAAAATATATTTTGGCCGACTGTCACTCTTTTAGGCAAATGTTCAACTTTTCGAGAGATCTAAAGGCATTGTTAGGCCCTCAGTGTAGCTTTAGTTTATTTATTGTATTTAATAGAAAAATTAAAGGAGAACAATGAGCCTTTATTCATGCTGAGACTGTTGCTAGTCTGACTCCATTATTATTATTGGACTATGAAATTTTTTTTCAATTAATTATAATTATGAAAGGTATTTATTTGTTCAAATAAAAAAAGTCAGTATCACGAGCGGGATTCGAACCCACAACCTTCGGCTGAACACGCCACTGCACTATCACATGAGCTATCGACAAGCTATTAAGTGGTAGAGCAGTGGTGTATTTATTGAAGGTCGTGGGTTCGAATCCCGCTCGTGGCACTGACTTTTTTATCTCGACCAATACCTTTCATAAATATTAATTAATTGAAAAAAAGTTAATTGATCAATCAGACCACGAACTGTAATGGACCTATGAGAAATGTTTAAATTATGGAACAGAAATTCGAAATTCTAATTAAAGAACGGGATAAATTTTCTAATTTCAATTTTTTTGTATAAATTTGGCCTCCGAAATTAAGGAATTTAAAAGGATAAATTAAAGCCTCAGTTGAGATGAAAAAAGCAAGTGTGACAAGCGGGAGACATTTATTTTTCATTTTAACCAAGTAAAATTAATTCAAAGAATTATTTAGAAATCGTGAGATGCAGTCTGGTGTGATGAAGGTTTCAGAAAAACATTTTCTTTATCGTGCCGACGTTTTTTTTTTTTTATTTTTTTTTTTTTTTTTTTTTTTTTTTTTTTTTTTTTTTTTTTTTTTATTGAGATCATCTTCAGGGCTCTGTAGGGCATTCAGGTGTGAAAACTATTCGATTTTCTAGCAAACAATCCGTGCACAGCAGTAACTGAGGGGAAGTCAGTGAGACTAGGTAAGCAGAGAGATCTGAAGCACGTGCCATCACAAAACATTCCGAAGTCTAAAATAACTTCATAGTTATCACCATTGCAAATACCCTGTCTGTGAAGACAAGGCGAAAACAGTGGTAACTTAATCTACGTTCCAAGAACCAGTGAAGTTATGGAATGGATATATAATTTTCAGTGGTTGAACAGTTTTTTTGTCACACCTGTACTCTTTAAAACAAAACGTTAATAGCGCAAGTAAATTTGCAAAAAATAACATGCATACTAACCTCTTAAGATGGCCAAACTGCAAAAAGCAGACAAATCCAATAGATGCATGATCAGGAATGATTTAGCCTGACAAAGGGTCGAACCACCAATAACATTATTATATACTCAACTTCTCAAAATCAAAAGCAGGTCAACTATATGAAAAAAATATGAGATAGACATCTTATAATCCCAAATGCTGTATATTTCTTATTTTATTGTTTGTTTTTTCCTCAAAGGAATAGACACTCATATCTTGTAATACAAGTTCAAATTTTGTTTGGTTTCCAGTCAGCTTGACGCTTCAATATACACATCTTTTTATAATAATATGAAAGTTTAATTTAATTTACTTTTAATAGAGCCAATTAATAAATTCGTTTAGTAAAGAAAGTTCAACTATTTTTTTTTTGCCACTAACCAGAAATTTTTTTATTTATAATAAAAACAATCATGTATCCTACTTAAGGCAAAAGGACAATGTTGAACGATCATATAAGCCTGTTAATATTTTTAAATTACACAATCTAATTTTTTTTTTTTATATGTAATATTTTAATAAAAGGAACAACCTTACCTTGTTGAATGTAAGTTTCAATTTTTATTGTTAATTATTTATTTATTTAAAAACAATTCTTTTCACTTTATCGAGTTTGGAAAGGAAAATTTTTGTGATATAATTGAATTAAATTTTTATATAACATTATAATTATTTACAACAAAATCTAAACAATGTGTCAAAACTAGAATTTGTATTATGAAGGCACACATACATAATATACACACATATATATGCCGTTTTATTAATCACTAACTTTGTTTTTCATAAAACAAAAAACATTTGATTTTGAATTTGTAAATCTAGTGTTAAATTTTTGTTTCTTTTGTGAGCATGATCATCTAATTGTACAGGTTTCTTCTTTCTTTCTTTACTGGAGTTCTTCGAGCGCATTAGGAATCCCCGCTTGCCTCAGAAGGGCCTTTAGCCTTGTGTTTTCTTCTCTCAGCTGCTCATTCTGTTGACCTGTTCAAACAATAATGATGAACGATGATTACTGATTTGACAAAAAAAATTGAAAATTCGTTATAAAACACACCAAGGTTTTCAATGTCGGCTAAAAGTTGTTCGTTTTCCTTAGCGTAAACTAATAGCCTTTCGTTAGTTTCTCTCAATTCTGTTATGTAGTCACAGGCCTTGGCTAAAATGCCACCTTTACTCTGGAAAGAAAAATATAAAAATAATTTTGCAACGCAGTTCGATCATTTGCGATTAATTTGGTCTGCTAATTTTCGCCATTTATATTATTGAAACATACAAAAAGACATAATTGACACAATAACAAATCCAAGACCATGACAATCAGAGAAGGTCTAAGTACAATTTCATCAACTCACTGACCCCAATTTCACAATTTTATTGGGTTGTTCCACATGAAACTTTTTTTTTTACCTTAACCACTTTAAAGAGGATGTAAGAGTTACCTGTTTCCCAGTGAAATTTATACATTCTGTAATTCTGTAAATAATTTTTTATTTAATAATAATAATTGTATAATCAATCGACATTCCTACTTTGTTTAAACACAAGATTTTCTGATATTTCATTCTGTCTGTATTTTCTGTTATTCAGGATGTTAATCATGTGAAGGGAGTTTTAACAAAAGTTAGTTTGGAAAGCCTTCTTATGATATTCTATAAAATCCAACCCTGTAGGAAACTTCAACATCAATTGATGACAAAATTTCCTTAGGAAAACTGAGAAGAAAATACCAGGAATCAAAGAATTGTACGTCTTGTAGAACAACAGTTTCGAAACACTTAAAATTAATTAAAAACATCAATAAAAGGGATTCACATAAGTTGAATCAACATAAATAACGAAAACATCAAGAGATCCGATTTTAGGAAATTGACAGAATAATCTAACTCCTAAAAAGAAGGAAAAAAATATATATTGAGGGCAAAGTTTAATCTTTAGGTAACAGAACAGTGGTTACAAGTGATTTTTCTCAATATTTTATTTCTGGCTGACAATTTATTATTTCACAAAAACTTTTTTTTTTACTTTAAAACTGAGCTGTTTGTTTCATTTTTTAAGTGACCTCCAGGACCAATTATAATTAAATAATTTCAACCGGATTTTTGGGTAACCTGTTAGCAATCATTTAAATTTATTTTAAGTAAGCCCAATGATGCCAACACTTCGTTGACAAAATTTACAAAATGGATTAAAATTTGACTAAAAACACCAGGTTGTGCCCAGGAAAGATCTCATCTTGTTCTATGACAACAGCCAACTTTGTGGTTCAGTACAGACAATAAAAAAAAAAAAAAAAAAAAAAAAAAAAAAAAAAAAAAAATTATAGAAGTTTTAAGTTTGAAGCTGGAAACCATCAAGCCCAATGATGTACTGCTAAGAAATTGACAATGAAAATTTTACCTAAAACAGCCGACTAGTGCAAGGAAAGATCTCATCCTGCATGACAACAGCCAACCTCATGGTTCAATATAGTCAGTGAAAAAAAAAAAAAATTGTAGATGCTTGGCAGTGAATAGTAACACATCAATCTTATTTTAGGCCTGGGTTTGGATGTTGAAGAGGGCAATTTCACAAATTGTGCATCTGCTTTCTTCATCGTGTTTTCTACACATTAAAAATAAGAGAGACAGTATCGCTCTAAGTCCAAAAAATTGGGTATTTCTCTCTTTGGCAATGGCATAATATCCTATGGTCTGCTCTAGAAGAGAAATTCTATTTATATACAGGGATTTTATTGGTGCAAAAAAGAGTCAAAAATAATGCTGGAAAAACCAAAAACATCGCGGTACAAATTTATATATGTACGTTTATTTTAACCTAAAATAATTTAAAAAATCATGTATCTTTTAAAATTGTAGACAATCATAATTCCTCAGACCTAGTTATGCCACAACATATAAGGAATCAATTATGTTCAATGGTTATGAGAGGACTAATCAATAATTTACCTGAAACTGTTTAGAGTTTTACCTGTTAAAAGATTTAATAATGTAATTTATAAATGGCTAGTGAAAAAACCTGCTATTAATCATGTTGTTGAAGTTATATAGACTTCAACATTCCTTCAATTGACGTAGATATTGTTTATTCAAACATGTAAAATTAATGACACAAAGTTTTATTTAATTTTATTTTATTATTACCCCAATCTGCCCCCTATATTTTTTCAGAGCTTGGAAAAATTTATTCGAGGAAAAATTAATTTAAAATGCCTTTTCTAACTGTTTATGTAATGACTCAATTTTTCCAAATCTCGGTATAGAAAATTCAGTTAACTGTCCAAAAAATAAATAAATTAATTTAAAAAATAAAAAAAGCAGAAAGATATGGCAAACACAATGAATAATATATAGATATATTTATTCAGAAATTGTGAGATGCAATCTGGTGTGATGTAGGCTTCAGAAGAACATTTTCTTTATCGTGCCTACATTTCAATCTTAATTGAAATCATCTTCAGGGCATGGGATTTACAAACATTGTTTAAATTTTACATTTAACAAATATACGTAGAATATGGAAAAAAAAAGTGAATTTATACAATGCAAAATATATTTTTTATATTCAATCAAATATATAAAATATATTAGGCATTGTATAAATTCATTTTTTTCCACATTCTACATGTATTTGTTAAATATAAAAAATGTTTGTAAATCCCAGGCCCTGAAGATGATCTCAATAAAGATTGAAATGTTGGTATGGTAAAGAAAATGTTTTTCTGAAACCTACATCACACCAGACCACATCTCACAATTTTTGAATAATTATCGATTAATGGTCACTAATCACCACACATATAAATATTTGCTATTTTTTCATTTATTTCCTGTTAAACAACATTTTATATGTGACAACTCAATAATATTAATATTACAAATGTAATAAATAGTGTTTTGAATACCTGGGATTCAATCTTAGCGGAATCTTGTTTACACTCGGGTATAATTTTACCGAGTTTCATTATCCAGTGGTTGATCTTATCTCTTCTCCGTCTTTCCACCTCGTTATGGGTCGCTCGCCTTTTATCATCCCTCTACAAACAATTCATGTTAAATTCAAAAATTTTAAAACGACGAAATAAATCATAAACGCATACTGTTACAGGCGGCCTGGTGTTTTCTTCAACAAGGGACCGGGCAACGACGGCCTTCTGCGTCCCAAGAAAAACATCGTGGGACGGCCCGATCATATAAATACGACCGTTCAACGGGTCGGAATAAAATGTCTGAAGAGGCGAAGGCGGGCCCTGCGCTGGTTGGGCGACTTCGTCCACATCGGCTAGTTGAACTACTCTAAAACCTGTCACTATTTATCAGTATAGGCAAACTACAAGTTTTCTTTTACAGTGTGCAACTCACGCTCATCTTCATCGATCATTTCATATTGGATTTGTGTCTCTTCCCCTCCTTCGACTAATCTCGTCGCAATCTTATCTGACTCGACACAAGTGTCATCCTGCTCTACTATCCCAAGACCGTTGATAACATCCTGTCTCTCCTCTTTGATCTTCACACTGGAAAAAAGACAAAAGCAAGCTAAAAAAAAACTTTGTTTAATAGATAATTTCAATAATATATTAACATTTCAAAAAGATTATAAACCAAATTGTTAATTAGTTCTAAAAGAAAAAAATCAGTACCATGGAGCATAATTCATAAATGTGGATTTTATTTATTGATTCTTTTAAACGTTTTTGCTTTATTTACACATATCAAGTTCACAAGAACAAAATAAATAAATACAAATAAAAATAAGAAGCATATCTGATCGTTTCTTCCCACAGAAATTGCGAACAGAACTATTCACTGGTTATGGATAGATAGTTCTTAAACAGTTTAGTTGACAAGGAATAAAAAAAACAAAACAACCAAGAATAAGAAGCATATTTGATAGTCTCCACTCATAAGAAATACTTAAGGTGGAACGAGTAAAACTATTGACTGGTCGCATAGATAGTTAACTTACAGTTTCTGAGTAGAATTATTGAGAGGAGTAGTCAAGAATGAGGTAGTTTAGAAAAATATTTTTTTTTTTTTTGCCCTCTGATGTTTCTACCTTTATTTAAGGTCATCTTCAGGTAAATTATAAAACATACGTTAAAAAAAAAAACAAAAAAACTGATACTAAGTTTGTTGCTATTCTTGTGATGTTATTATATTGTTCACAAAAATAGCAACAAACTTAGTATCACTATGAAATACTTGATTCAAAATTTATATTTATATTTTAAATTGTAATGTTTCCAATCAACTTATGTTTCATAATTTGTAACAATTTATAAAATAAAACGAAGAAAAAGAAAAACTTAAACAATATTAGAAATGTTAACTTACTTTTATATCATAATTTTAATCATGGTTGAGATGAAAACTTTTCAATTTTAATAATAATGTACAAAATCAATTATCAAAGCACTTAACGAATATGAGGTATTTGTTTGGGTTCCTAGTCATGTCAGAATTTTTGGAAATGAAAAAGCTGATCCACAGTCAAGGAACACTGCAAACCATCTGCAAAGAACAGATCAATTTTCTCTCCGCCTAGATGGCATAGTCGTTTATGTTAAAAACATTATCAAAAAAAGTGGGCAGAATGTCTGTAGAGAGAGTATAAAAAAAATTAAGCCAGTTAAACCATAAATGGCCAACTGAGGAACTTGTGATTCTATCTAGAATGCGAATAGGACACATCAGGCTAACCCATAATAGGCTTTTAATACGCAACAACCTTCCAACTGGTACAATCGATGTATTCGAAGTGGAGAAAGTATCATTCTGACTGTAAAACATATTTTGGTCGACTGTCCCACTTTGCAACCCTTTAGTCAAAGGATAACATTTCGAATGATTTAAAGTTGTTACTAGGGTCCCAGGTGTAAATATAAATTTTGAACCAAGTATTTCATACTGATACTAATTGGCCACAAGAATAACACCACACTTTATGCGAGTGTGAAATACTTGGTTCAAAATTTATATTTACGTCTTAAATTGTATTTTTTTTTTTCTCCAATCAACGTATGTTTTGTAATGCCCCCTGAAGATGACCTGAAGAAAGGTTGAAACATCGGCAAAAAAATGAAAAAGGTGTTTTTCCAAACTACATCATTCCTGGCTCCTTACAACTTGAACAAATTATGAAACAACAGGTCACTAAAAAACACAAAATTATTATTTACGAACGGTGAATTGATGTACTCACAATATCTTGAATATTTCTATGTATTAATTTATCTGATTTTTACTACATTTTTAACAGTTTTAACTTTATTTACACATACTGAGTTGGCAAGGAATAAAAAAAACAGAATTATATTTGATCGTTAAGATGGAGTGAGTAAAACGATTCATTGGTAATAAACGATAGTACTATTCAGAAACAGTCTATAGGTAGACCTATTGTTTGCAACCAGTGTCTATACATTAACAGGCCTTTTTTTTTTTGTAAAATAAAAAACAGTAAAAATTAAATCAATCTTAGAATCTATTAATACTAATAAAACATTTCAGATCAACAAAATCCAATATTTTATTAGTTATAACACTCATAAACATACTTGTGCTGAATACTTCAGAGAGTTAATCAACGGATGAACAGTTTGTACATTATACAAATTTACACCGATACAATTAACAGGCTGTATATTGTTACTAACCAGATGTACAAATGGGTCGATAAATGACATTTTAGAGATGAACGAAAGGTGTAATTTTGTCTTCTAAACAACGAAACGATTTTCTTAAAATTGTAAAAGAAAAATCGATTACCTTTTATTACTAATGGCCCCAATTATGTCCATTTGTCATTTAAAAAGAGTCAATAATATATTGTTATTGTTTAATAAAACCAATCTTCCTCCCTCACAAAACAAAATTAAAATGTTAATTATCTGTTGTTTTTTTTTTGTCCGTCTTTGTTTTTAATGATAACAGGGAGGCCTTCCTCGGGCTTAACAGTACATCAGCTGGTCACTTTGTTGCAGTCTGTAGAGTTCTAGGGATGTTTCTAAGATTGAAGGAGAAACGATTTTTTTCCTTTTTAAATAAAACGACTATTTGTTATTACCTATAAATTTGTATTAAATATTTATTTTTTTACATTTTCTTCCATCTCAGGGAAATTTAAAAAAAATGTTATACTAATAAACTATTATATGTTATATAATGTAATGTATAAACGTAGAACGCAATCATAAATATAATTTTAAAAAATATTGTCAAGAAATTAATTACATTTTTATTTTTTGAATTTGAACCAGAATAAAACAAAATACAATTTCCGTTATATTCATATAACATTTATACGAATATAAAGGTTGCAAACTTGTTGTCCTTGAACAAATTAATGCAAAAAGGGGCAAAATAATTTATATAATAGTACTGTTTTATGATTTCAAGGCGATTTTTATTATTTGTACAAAGTGAATTTGTTTATCTGTTCATCGGGCGAAGCAAATATGCAAAGAATTCTGAGAGTGTTCAGAAATTCTGCGTTTGTAAGAGGCATGTCAAATATGTCGGTGAAATATGAGGTATAAATAATGATGATAAAGCATAAAGCTAAGGAAATCATATGCAAAATTTGATTCAGATTGCAATGTTGTTTCTTCTGTTGTTTTTTTTTTCTTCCCCAGGAGAAATTGGCATCGATAAACGGATCGTGCATCAATTATCTGAAAGCGGGGAATGGAGAAAATACGGTTTTCTGCCTTCCTGGCGCTCTAGGTAATCCGAATATTTTGGATTTACTGGCAATAAAAATTTACAAGGTTTTTTTGATATGAATTAGATGGATAGTTATTTAAAAAAAGGCAAAAGGTATACAGATTTATACGATTAGCAAAGCCTACATTGTTACTCCATATAATTTGAATTGTTTTGTATACAGATATCTCAATTTTTTTCAGAAAACCTTTAAAAATACATCAAGCAAGCTTTTAATCTTGCAAATTATATTGTACAACTTAACAGAAATGATAAATGATGGAATGAGTGTGTTGTTCAATCTTTTTAAAAAGATTATGTAAGTAACAATGAAATTTACGGTTTTCTTTGATGCGCTACAATAAATTAGCTCATCGTTGACCCTTGTCCAGACATAAGAAAATTCTTTCTTGAACAAAAAGAAAATGTGAATTTAAAAAAAAATTTGTTGGAGAATAATTGCAGTGAGGAAGAGATGTACTTGTCAAAAAAAAACACTAATTTTAAAGTCAGAAAAAACAATTAAAACCCAAACAAATAAGCAGACCAACAAAGAAAGATACAAATACAAATAAACCGTCCAAAACCAGTTAAACAAACACAGGCAGAGGAAAGATGAGAATAGGTGAAAACCAAAGACAGTCAGTGGACAGATTGAAAAGCAAAAAATTACAAACCCTTTAAAATTTCACAAAAGGCAGACAAGCAAAGGAAAAAGGCAGACTGAAAATAGTTTCATATCAAGAAATATGGAAACTCATAAACACAGGTAAACATATCTTGGACGTTAAAAACAACGGAAGATCAGTAAATGTTTTAAGATATACAGCACACAAGCTGATCAAGATAAAAGGAGATGAACACAAAAAATTTGAATTTCAGGCATTTAAGCCTATAAAAAATGTTGTCTTACTGAGATAGAAAAGAGGCAAGAATAGATGAAAAATAGAGAGTGAACAATCTCATAAAGAGATAGCCCAGCTAAAATGACAAAAATTGCTTTAAAAAAAAAAGACATGAGCAAAGGAGAAAGGCAGACAACAAAGTTTCATATTGAGAATGATAGAAACTATAGCAAACGAATAAATACCAAGTTAAAACAAAAAGATAAGTAAACCAGCTCATCAATTAAACTAAAAGGACATGAACTTAGAATGAATTCTATATAGACAAAAATAAAAAATCATTGTAAAATAATACAGACTCATACAAAGACAACAAACAAAAAGTATAGGTGAAAACCGAGGACAGCCGGCAAACAAGCTCATTGAGGAAGATAGCTCATAAGTGGACAGATAAACAATCCTCCACATAAAAAATCCAAAATAAATGGGCCTATGGGTAGACAAGGGGGCCGCGGTAGCCGAGTAGTTAAGGCGTCAGACTTGGCTAGTAGACCCCGCAGTCGTGGGTTCGATCCCCACCGTCGCCTCTGGAATTTTTCTGACGCCGAAGGGGACCGGTGGCCGCAATTAAAAGAAATTGACATGGCACTCATCAATGGAAGGGGCGGGACTGGATCCCAGTGACCCTGAATCTGGTCTCAACCCCCTTCAAAAATGAGTTTCTTCGATGGAAGAACACTGGTACAACGGGGGGTCAAGTTCACTTTGTGTTGTGAGCTCTCCCCCAAAAATGGAGCCAGGGTATAGTACAGCTGCAGTGCTCAGTCCCTGGTGTCCATCCATCCACATCCATGGGTAGACAAGCAGAAGTAAAAAGAAGACAAAAAAAGCCCAAAAACAACCTTCAAAGAAAGAAATAATGTAGCAAGTATAGGTGAAAAACAAAGGCAGATGCAAATAAACTCGCCCAGAAACACAAAATCACATAAATATATATAGACAAAATATGATACATACGCAAATAAAGAGATTCTTAACAGACAAACAAAATTGAAAGAAGTGAAAATATTAACATACCCAAATCATACAAATTAAAAAAGTGGCTGTAACCGGACTGCATAACAATCGTTAAAAGTAGACAAATAACAATAAAAAACAAAATTCATACAGTTTAGTATATAATATTTTAACAAACACTGTACCCATCAAAACAAAAATTTAGACAGTAAATACATGCGTATCAAGCAAAACCGAGCACGTGTTTAGATGAATGGATACCTAAATGTCTGTAGACATAAATAAATAATCACAGAAAGACATACTATCAATGTTAAGCATAAAGACACCAAACAGACTCAAGACATCAATAATTGTAGTATCACACAAACACAAAAAAACCCAAACTCAATATTAAAAAAACAGATAGAAAAATACTTATATCTTGGAAAATATAAACAATATATCTTCAATCAACATCACTATAGAAATTTAAAAAAAAAATATATAAAGGCTGCTGAGGAAGGGTTTAAAAAACCTCAAAAAACAGAAAAAACTTTGTAATAAACAACACATGCTAAGAAGAAACATAAAACTAACCATTGTAGTATGTCAATAGACAAAAGAAGCAAACAGGTTGACCAGAGACAATTTCGAACACAGATTTCATCATTAAGAAATAAATTAAAATTCTAAAATGGGGATCGATTGTAATTAAATTTGTATTTATATATTAGAGTGAACAATATTTTATTTTATTCGTACAATTAATCATCTTTGTTTTAGGGACGATCTGGTCTGATTTCAAACCTCAGGTAGAATTTCTCTGCAACCATATGACAGTTGTGGCTTGGGATCCGCCAGGTTACGGTAAAAGCCGCCCGCCGCCAAGAGATTTCTCAGGGCATTTTTTCGAACGTGATGCCGATGCTGGCGCTTGCCTAATGGAAGTATGTCAGCTTTTGTTTAACAAAATGTAACAAAAACTAATCAAGGGTCAGAGCGTTAACGAAACTCTTATAATATAAAATTTCAGTCAGTTCTTGCAATTATTTCGTTTATAGTAGTTAATATTGTTTTCAGCACCTTGGTATTAAGAAATTCTCGATATTGGGATGGTCGGACGGAGGCATAACTGGGCTAATCATCGCGGGAAAGTATGCTGAAAGGGTAGATAAAACAATAGTATGGGGGGCAAATGCTTATGTTACTGATCAAGACTTAAATCTATACGAAGGTAATTATCCTTTTTCCTTATTTACAAATTGAAAAAATACAGCTTTTTTTTATATGAAAATGTTATAGGAATTCGTGATACGAGCAAATGGTCAGAGAAAATGCGTGCGCCTCTTGAAGCAGCTTACGGTAAAGAGACTCTTTCAAAAATGATGTCAGATTGGGTAGAAGCAATGATACGCTATAGGAACTCAGAAGGTGGAGACATTTGTAAAACGTATTTGCCAATGATAACGTCAAAAACATTGATCGTACATGGTGATAAAGACCCCCTTGTTCCTTCCGAACACCCGAAATATTTAATGGAAACTATATCCAAAGCTACATACCACAATTTTCCAGATGGAAAGCACAATCTTCACTTAAGATACAGTGAAGAATTCAATACTCTTGTAAGAGATTTTATATGTGATAATTGATAATTTTGTAGATTAATTATTTTGGCTGTTTATATTTGTATTGATAATTCTAAGAGGATAAAATTAAATAAATAAAAAAAGAATAGAAAAAAAATTCCATTGTATTTTAACAATTTAATATGCCTTAAAAACTATTCCTAATAATGTACAAACATAGAAAAATATTTTTTTAAATTATACGTCTTTTTACAATCATGTTGACGTTTGTATTTTATGTAGCGACACCGTCAGGGTGGCGTTCGATAATCATTCCCACTCCTTGACCACCTGCCGCACAGGCTGCGACAAGTGCGAACTGTCCATCTTCACGGATGAGGCGGTTTGCCGCATGGACGGTCAGGCGTACACCGGTTGCTGTAAAAATCGTCAATCGGTCAGTTCTCGTTCAGAAGCGCTTAAGCGACGTAAAATACCTGCAAAAGGATGTCCGATACTTAATGAACCGCCCCAGTTGTTGAATTTTGAGAGCGGCGGAGCTCCGACTTTCGACGATCTGCCCATGTATGTCTGAGCGAACCAGTCCGAGTCCATGGCCTTCAGGTTCGCAAGGATTTGTCCCTTTGAGAAAATCAAATTTAAAAATGTCCAATAAATAAATTAAAAAAAAAAAAAAAACTTACAGCAAAGGCCTCATGAAATTCCCAAGCATCAATATCACTTAAACTGAGTCCAGCTTTTTCAAGCACTTTTGGTGTAGCATATGCCGGCCTGAAAAAATTATGAATGAATGTAAAACATATAAATTAAAAAAAAAAAAATCTAATTTTTTTTAAAGTGTATCTTTACCCAAGTAAAAGCTGGTCTTTAGGGTCTTGTGAAACGTACACAAAGTCCCTCAAGTATGCTTTCGGTTTAAGGCCAAGTTGTTTAGCCTTCTCTTCCGTCATAATAAGACAGGCAGAAGCTCCATCGGTCTGAAAAGATTAGACAAATTAACAAGCAGTAGTGATCAACTTATATATCAAACAAATAAAACTTGAAATTTTATATTTGACTATAGAATAATTACAGTTAATACGTACCAAGAATGATGCATTAGCAGCTGTTACAGTTCCATGGGGCTTGATAAATGCAGGGTTGAGCTGGGCAAGTTTTGCTGGTGATGCAACCCTGATGCCATTGTCACGTTCAACCACTTTATCACTTCCAGGCACTAAAAAATAAATAATTAAATAAAATAAAAAATAAAATTGAACACAGAGTTATATTACAATTTGACAACCTTTAAATGGTACTATATCTGTAAGAAAACCCTTGTTGGTAGCTTCTTCAGCAAGTGTGTGTGACCTCAGGGCATATTCATCCTGCTCGTTCCTCGAAACCTTAAACGCAGCGGCTAATCGGTCTGCTGAATGGCCCATTGTTTCACCACTCGAGAATTCAGCAACTGCAGGTAACTTTACAGGACAAATAGTATTAACATAATTTCCAAGGGAAAGTCTTAAGGATTACAAAAAAGGAATAAAGGAGTGAGGATAGGAGTTACCACAATTTCCTGATCAATTTCTTCTAAATCAGGCAATTCATGAAGCTCATTATGAAAAGGTAACTAAGGATGAGGAAAAAAGCTGAATTTTAAAACAAGACTCTATTACAAAAGAAAAAATATACATAATACACAGTAGATATTAAATCTTAACAGAAAATCTCACCTCAGGGACAAAAAAATCAGGTCTAAGAGATGAAAGTAGCTGTAGTTTCTGCATGGGAGTTTTAGCCTTGTTCGCTTTGAGCATGAGCGCACGCATTTTCCTTGAGTGACGAATTGGAACATCGCTCATTGTTTCGACACCTCCTGCGACAACGATTTCATGCGCACCGGCAGCTATCATCCCGATACCTGAAGTGATCCCCTGGTTACTGCTGATGCAGGCCATAGTGACAGTGTGTGCTGGCGTTTTATCGCTGAATCCCGCTGCAAGAGCCGCATCCCGGCCGACATTAGACGTCTTCACCTCCTGAATGACCGTACCGTAGATAATGTACTCGACCATTTCTTTTGGAACCTTTGTCTTTTTCATCAGCGACCTTTGATAATTTATGTTACATTAAAGTTTACAATTTAATACATATAAAAAAAAAAATAATAATAAAAAAATCGTACATCAGAGCGTGTCCTGCCAGCTGGTGGGGCATCAATTTAGAATAGTCTGTTCCTGACAATAAGAAAGGTGTTCGGACCCCATCGACAAAAACAATATTTTTTCCTGTTTTGTCTTTTAACGATTTACGTGGTGTTGCATTGACTAAAGATGTGCTAATGCAACGGATGGCTCCTAAAATTTATTAAACATTTTATTACATAGGTATATTGTAAAATTAAAACTTGTTCAGAACAGAAGTTCATTTCCAAAATAAAATGTTAAACATAAATAAAACAATCATCTAAGCTTGTTTATATTTTGCTAAACAAAATCATCACAAAAATCACCGATTACGTTATTTTTTGCTGTCTGGGGTTAGATTTAATCTTGATCATTCTGCCAAACTAAGAATGACACTAATTAAATTGATAAATAAGCAATTTAAGCCATAAATGCCTTCATTTTTTAATCTATGTTTTCTTTGGTCTGCCTATCCTTCCCATTTCTGTCTGTCAGTCATATTTTATCTTTATTTATTATAGCCTTATTCATTATAGCCCATTTTATATATTTTAGGAAGGTGAAAGGACTGTTGGCAACTTTGTTTTTTTGCCACCCATCGGGCAAAATGAGTCTGATACAATCATCGTATGACCATAAATGACAAGACTAAAACCTCAAATAAGTAATTTCAGCCGTAAACATTCTCAGTTTTAAATAGACATTCCTTTGTAAATATCGTAGGGTAGTTTAGACATTTTCGATCAGTTTGATCTCGCTGTTTTGATATGCTTTCGCTCCTTGCCATCTTCAGTGGGTTGGTGACATTTTTCGTTTATTCAAGTCCCTTTTATGTATCCTTGGAGAGTGAAAAAGAGTATGCCTGTTGGCAACTTTGATGGATTAGATTTTGGTTTTTTGCCACTGAAAATAACAAGAAGCCAAAACAAGTCTGATAGACTAAAATAATCAGAAATGACCAAAATAGAGGTTCATCACCCCTGTGAAAACTGAACACTGAGAAAATCTTCCAATTTATCGTGGAATGGGCGATATTTGTTTTTTCTTCCATTTCATGCGAGACAGACTGGCAAACCGTGTGTGCCCTATTCTGAGCCGGGCGAGAAAGATGCTTTTTGTTTCAAACCAGGCCTTGCAATGATCATTCAATATTAATCTGAGATACTTCTGATCAGAAAGACTTCATACAGTAATTTATCTTATTTTATCGCTGTTGACGTAATTTTATACCTGTAAATAATATTTCTACGAAATAAATAAACAAGTAAACGTATTATAAATATCTTGATACAGTTGAAATACTTTTGTACACTTATTAATCATAAAGAACAACTTTTGTTTAAAAATTACCAGAACAACTTTCACCTGAAATAGAAAAGATAGAATAAAGTCCAAACTGATAACAAAAAAACAAAACAAGAACTTCAGATACGTTATCTCTAGAAAGTCCTAAAAGAACCTTGAAGTTTTTCTTTCATTAATATTGCTTTTATATTTATTTTAAATGTTCTAATTTCCTTATTTCTGAATTGCACAACTCTCTACAAACAAGCGCAAAACATATATCTAAAAATATCCGTTTTGTAATTAATCCAATTTGATAAATGTAGAAAACATGCCCAATTATAGGTGAATAATCGTTATCACCCTTGGAAGATCAATATATATATAAAATATAAATATAGATTAACTCACCGAAACCAATTTTTGGTGATATTACGGTTTTCAGGAGAAGGCTCATTTTGACTCGCTTTTTTCGAACGGTCGATCTAGTCCAGAAACTGTCACAAATAGCACAAGGAAAATAACTACCAAAGTACCAACTACCAAGTGACAAGAATTATCGTCCTAGAGTAGGGGGCACTGGGTAGAGTCTAGGCTCTAGAGGTCAGAGGGGTCCGGATTGTTACAATGGTATAACAATCGAACCAAACAATCGTTGTATCGATAAAAAAAATAAATATTTATTTAAATCAAGGACAATTCAAATTATAAGTTGTAAAATTGTTTATAAGATTTATTTCTTTAAATCGATCGATTCGAATGGTTTAGAATAGTTCAGTATCGATTTAAAATTGATGCCGTCAACTAGAGAAGGATACAAGTTAAAGAGGGAAATTTAACATGAAAAGATATACATTGAATGAATAATAGTATTTATTTTCACGGAATACAACCATCTCAAATCTAGTTGATGTGAGCAAACACAAAATAATAAACATACATGAAATAATTAAAATAAATTAATCTATGAACATACTATAAAATACTGCGATTAAATTAAACAAAATAAAAAAATGAATAAATAAAAACAAAGCAATACTAGAGAAGAAAATCGAGGAAAAAGTAATAATAAAATTGTTGAGTATCGTGAGATGCGGTCTGGTGTGATGTATCAGAAAAACATTTTCTTTACCGTGTCAACGTTTCGATCTTTATTGAGATCATCTTCAGAGCTCAAGTGTTTGTCTTCTGTGTACATGTGCTATTATTGTTTATCGTGTTGAGAGTGTAATTTCAGAATAGCAACTCGCACCTTAATTTAAATAGCCAGCGGAGCTCTTTAAACGATAGACCACACGACCAGCCCCCAATCAGGCTGCATATGCCAGCACAATGATCAAGTTCCGGATATAATGTAAAAAGGGAGGGGACTACAGCTTTTTTTTTTTCTAAAGCTCTTCATGATGTGAAGATTTCATTTTACTCAATAAGGTGGCCAACTGGCCACTCCATAATGACATGTCTTCCAAAGTCATATCTCTCAGTCGGATCGATCCAATTCCTAAACCAGAAAGTTTTGGCTTTTATTATTTCCAAGGCAGAGATTCTTGGCAGTCTATGAGGAGGTAACCTCAACATCCTTAGGCAGTAATCAAAGTGTAACTTCAAGGTGAATTCTTCAGTAGATCGACCTCCGTTTTGAGATAAACCATATGGTTTGTAGCTACCGATGAAATACCAACTAATTTTTTAATGAAAAAAAAAAAAAAAAAACAAACAAAAACGCTGGAATTTCTCAATAACTTCGAATCGCTGCGAACCCCATGCCTGAGATCCATCAGACTACGGAAAGACAAAACAGACTTATTTACATTTAAATTTATTATATTCATTGTTTATGGCAAAAAAACCTTTTAAAATTTTCCTACCTTTTCACCATAATTATATTTATTTTCGCCTGAAAAATTATAATTCAAAATACAAAGAGAACTAGATACGTGTTAAAATTCAGCGATATAAGTCAGTTTTATGGGACAGTTTCACTAATATAATACATATATAGCAAAATTGTTTCGAAGGGTATCCTCAAAAATCCTGAAGCGTAAAAATACAGTATACACAAAATCGATATTTTTATTAACTTTGAAGTGTTTTGGCACTGCTGGATAGTCGAAACTAAATTTGGGATAAAAAGTTGAAAAATGACCCCACAAAGATAACCTTCGTACAATGCTCTACTCGGAACTGATTTCACTTTTTATTGCACTGGAATAATTAAAATGATTTATAAGTCAAATAAATAATATACATGCCTATAGCGCGGTCGACGAAAATGAAAAGCAAAACCAAAAAAATTCTTGAAGAGAGTCAGAGGATACGAGGGCTGCTCTTAGCTGAGCTTGTCGGAAGTAGATCATCCAGTTAACTGGACTCGCTCAAAAGTGTTTAAAAAATCCAATATTTTCAGTTTATGAAAAAGTGGAATAGACGCAAGATGGCAAACAAGAAGAGAAAGCAGCAAGAAGGGTAGACTGACTTTCAAATTCTTCCCTAAAATGGAGACAGGGATACAGTTAACTGGTTGCTTTCTGATGAATAATCCATAACAAATTCAAGAAAAACTCCTTCTCAGAATATTATTGACCATAATCGAAAATTCCAAATTTCCGAACATCAGTTTGGATTTTGCCCATTTCGTTCAACTGCAATATCGACAATATTGCTTCTTTTGAACAAAATCACCATTGGTTGGGTGACTTTCTTCGACATTCTCCCCATTGACGAGTCTGTGGGGAACTGAATTTTCTTCTCATTACATAAGGGTGGGTTTTCCCAGGGAAGTGTACACGGCCCGTTTCTATTTTCTATTTACACTGCAGATATTTACATTAAATTTACCAGGTAGTTTTCAATTTCTAATTAATTCTCCTATTAAAATGTTTTGGGTGGAAATTCTCTGTATAGAATAGTCCGTTCGACGCACCGTAGGAAAAAAATAAGATTACGAATGTATTAATGGATCATTTAAGCAGGTGGTGCGTATATTATTTTTTTTTTCCTAAAAAGCTCAAAATATTCTCACTTATTAATTAATTAAACGGAAAATTATAAGATCATGGTGGTCGGGGGTTTAGGCCGTCTGATTCGTATTTGTCACGCTAGGGGTTCTGGGTTCGAATCCTGCCAGAGCTCGCGAGCTCGTGGTTTTTTAATGGATTATAGTATGAAAAATGTTTCGTAAGTGCTTTGACCCCCTCGCCCATGATACCCAACGAGTACTTGGACGTTAAGCCCTCCTGTATGACTTGAATTACCTAGTTTTACTTACAGAAAATTATTTAAAAAATATAAGCGCCTTTTTAAAAAATTCTAACAGGTAGTTGATCACTCATCGGGGGGGGGGGCTTTATAACAACAGCGTATATTTTTTGTTTATTTGTTCACCCAGAAATTTTAACACTTTCAAACAATGTTTCCGGAGAAAGATTCATAGAAAATTTATTCAATCAACGCTCGGCAGGGCCGCACACCTCAGTTTCACTGTTCAACCCTGGATGTTTATGTTCGAAGAAAGTTTTCCACAAATAAATTCCAACAGGGTGAAACTCTAGAAAGCAATTAACAAGTGCTTTTCCCTTTATTGTATTTCTTGTCCCAATGAGTGGGGTAGTTTACTTGTAAAACAAGGTTTTAAATTGGATATTTTAAATTTTTTCCTGCAATACGAAATTTCAATCGTGTCCAGCTTAAAAAATAAAATGAACTTATGCGATTGCTTAAAGATCCGAATTTTTTTTTTTAATACGCATAAGATTTAACCTTTAAATTATGCAAATAACCAATGTATGCGATTGATAAATCTGTTCGCGATTTATCTTTTCTGTTTTTCTTTATCTGAAGGTAAAGATAAATGGATAATTTCCTGCGAACGTTTATGGTAAGTTTCAAACCGAACGAGTTTTTAAGAAAAGCATAAATATTTAATAAAACAAGACTTCAACGAAGAAAATATGTTTTTAAATATTTCAATAGGTAAATTTTACAGCTTCAAAATGTAACAATGAAGGCCTTTTTTTTTTTAAATGTGAGAAAGTGGTATTTTTAGAAAATTTGCTGAGGGACTGCACTATTTTCTAATCGGCACTGTAAAAGGCTTCATCCCAAGGTGGGGGCGGCGATACCAGCACTCAAAGCCCCTTCCCATTTTGCAAATTGTGCGTTGTAAAATTGTACATGGGAAATTTTAAATTTTACACTCGGTTTATACTCTTAAAAGCTGAAAGGCAAAACGCTATCATCTTTATAAAATGAAACGTAAGTAGTTACTTATAGATTGTTAACATTTCATACTGTCACAATTTAAAAAAAATGTTATGAAGAGATAATGCTAGAGTAGATGATAAAATGCGAAATAAAGACGATATGTATTAATTATCGTCTTATGGAAAGAAAATTTTTTGAAAATAAATAGTTTTTGATATATTTTTCTAGCGAGGCAACAGTTTAAAAAACAAATAGACTTTGTTTGACTCCTTTAAATATTAGACATGCCACCAAAAAGTATCTTCTTTCTGTACGATATATAAATTATAATTCAAAGACAAAGTAACTTTTAGCAAAATATTTTTATCTACACAAATCACTACTAATTCCCCCATCTTTTGGTGTTATAGGGATTTCCTCTTTTGCTCTTAGGTAGGCCGTCTACTGGAACTGTTTTCGGCTGAACTTGATCGACCGTTGCCCGGCCGAATAGGGCCGGATGATCCAAAAACGAAGAAACGAATGAGCACACGACCATTAGAAAAAATTCGTTCGGTCGTGTTAGGCCGAAGCACTTTCCAATCGAAATAAATTTGGATTTTCCAGTCCTATTCGGTTACTTCCTATGGTTACTTCGACTTCAACTACCAGCCAAGTGACCTCACCATTGTTTAATGCTGTTCTTTGCGTTTTGCTTATCTTTTCGTTTCGTTTCATTTCGATAGATTGAGAAAAATTGATAAGTGTGGTTAAGGAAATGGCTCTTGGGACATGCGTGATCCACTCTATCAACGGTGAGATGTCCAGCGTTAGCTGAGGTCAAGGATAACTCTAGAAATGGAACTTCCAGTATTTTTGTTTATTTCTTTCATTCCATTTGTATGTAAACTAAGAATTTTCGAGCGGAAACAAATCTCTACATCCATTTGGGCTGTGTCGTGAACTAACGAAAATCGGCTACAATGGACGACGGCGTTCGGCTATATTGCCGGTCGTCCGTTTCGTCAAATAGTTCGGCTGTTTAACGACCGTCTAGCCTTCTTCTTTCTCTACTGTTCCTAGGCCGTTGCCGGCTCTTTACAGTATTTGGCTATATTTTGTGTTTGCTTTTTTATTTAAGACGGAAGCGGTCGAACATTGGGGGTCAGAGAGAACGTGCCCCAAAAAAAAAATGAATAAAAAAATGAAATAAATAATAAATAAAAATAAATAAAATAAATAATAATGAAATAAATAAAAATAAAAAATAAAAATAATAATAC
>CM077106.1:15052808-15089294 GCA_039619505.1 Cimex hemipterus | reverse complement strand
AAAAAAAAAAAAAAAAAAAAAAAAAAAAAAAAAAAATCAATTTCTAGGTGATCTAGCTTCGTTGAGCAGTTCTGATATGCGACCATTTCCGGGCACAGGCCATAGTTTTTGTTCCATAACCTTATGGACGTATTTTTTCGTTGCTTTGAAAGCGGAACAGGTAGACACTGATAGTCCCATAATGTCATCCCGACTGTCGCCGACACCGCTAGGCAGTATCTGGCGGAGCCAGGATGTTCGGGCTTCAGTGAATTTGTGGCATTCGAGGAAAACGTGCGCCGCTGTTTCGATGTCCCCACACTCACAAATGTCTGTACTTTTAACTTTATGATCGTACAGTTTTTTATTAAAATCTCCGTGTCCGGTGAGATATTGCGCTATGTAGTGGTCTACCTCGAGATGTTTCATTTTCAGTCTTTCTTTAATGTTAGGCAGGATCCGATAGGTATGCCTGCTGTTTAACGACCGTCGTGGTTTGTTCTAATGGAAGCAGCTACTTGAATTCTGCTGCTGATGATAATGATGAATAATAGGAAGAGGGGTTTTTGTTCCCCAAGCATTGCTGCCTTCTGGGTTATTGCACTTTCCTAGTTCCTTAGTTCAATGCAATCTACTCGATCCTTCTAGAATTACTAGGTTATTGACTGTTGTTCCTGCATTTCCTTTCCGCGTTGTCTTTGTATCCCAGTTATTTCTCTTACTCTTGATCGCATAACCTACAAATGGGGGGGTCATCTTTGAATATGCCCGTGTCTTTTTACGTGGTAATCAGTTGCATATTGCTTGTGTTCTCACTTCGTATACAAACAAGTTGTAAAGGATTTGCTATGTTGCCTGTCTCCTTAACAACTGAGATTAGTCATCTCCTGATAGGCCCATTTTTAAGTAGTATTTTACTGGAACTTATTCTGTAAATATACCGGTTTGGGTTTTTAATTTGTTCGAATAACATGTCTGTTCTTAACGGTATAAAATCCCTGGGATAACTCTAGGGCGTGTGTGCGTGAGGGGTGTGGATGAGAAGCCAGCCAAAGGTGGTACTCAGTGTGATACGTGCCACCGTTTCAGGCGACGTGGAGGGTCCTTGGGATGGGAAGAAGTAGAGAGGGCTTGACCAGTAGGGTTAGGATGGATTCTGTTTCATTTTCCACGTTTTGCACCATTATTCAACGAGCTCAAGATGCAATTGCACTATTGCCCGCGTAGGTTGTAAGATTGTTGCTGGAAAATATCTGCAGGTTAGCAGTATAAATTGTATATAGTGTGGGACCAAGAATGCTCCTTGTGGGATGCCGGCCTGGATCGGTCTGATTTTTAAAACTCATTGCCGCATCTCTCTCTGAAGCAGTTATCAGATATAATTTTAGAATTCTTTATTACAATAGCTTTACAATTCTCAATAAAATAGATTGAGTATTTATACCTAAACGACTTTTTATTGATTTCTACGATGAAGGTACAAAGTCCTTGATAAAGGACAATATATTCCCTTGACCAACTACCTACTAGTCCGCGCTTCGAGAAGTTTCCCCTGACTTTCACATAAATAAGCAAGTTTGTAAGTCACAGGCGGCCTACGTTCTTCTTTACTGTTTGTGTCATTAGTTATTACTTTAGGCAGAACAAGCAAAATTAAGGGCCCTCCTAGGAAAGAAAGTTTTTTTTTCTTTAAAATAAAAATTCCCAATAATTTCTATATTGATTCTATTACATAAACGTCGGGTGGCTATACCGTGTACTGTGTATAATTAGTTAACAAGATTTTTGTCCTTTTTTAAAAAGAAGTTCCTACTCACAGTAAGTTGTTTTAGCGATCCGGATTTCGAGCTTTTAACTCATCATCAGTTTGAAGGACTTCTACAACCACGCCTATCGACATGAATTGCCAAAGTGTACCCGCTGACACCTCCGCCAACGCGACGTTCCAATTAACAGCTGATTTTTTTAATGGGGCTCAATTTAAACTTGCGAAACGCGGAAATCATAACACAAATAAATATTATAATAGTAAATAGTATTATTAAACTACTCTAAAAATAATAACAATTCAAAAATTAGTTTAATTATTTGGAAGTTTGATATTTATGTAGATATTTCAAATGGGAGGTAGATCAAAATGTGTTGTATTATTAATGCATGTTAATTGCACCATGTTTTACATTTTTTTAATTTCAAATTTTTCAAACCAATCTCGCTTTTTCCCTTTGTTGAAACTACGTAACACTTCGTGTTTAAATGTTGTTGTTCCTTTTAGGTGGTCCTTAAATTCCGAAATTTTCCTCGATTTTGGCAAGTGTTCTTTTATTCTTGTTTTTATTTCTCTACCGCTTTGTCCTATATTTGTCTTATTTAAGTCATAATTTATGGTCTATTTAATTAAGAAATACCCATGCCTCGATATTTCTTCTCTGTTTCCATTAAAATCGTGAAATAAATAAACGTCGAAATCCCCTCTAACGCCATGGAAACGGTAGAAAATTCAAATCGCTCAATTAAGACGTCGGCGGCTCCCATTTGCGGAATTCCGACTCCCCCAATTGGGGATGCGAGGACCGGCGAAGTGTGAACCGTACGGGGTCCAATATAAGGCATTCCAGGACGCGTGGGAATTCAGTTTAATAAACCGCCCCAATTGGGCGGGGGGGGGGGTCCGACCCGGAGGATCATTTGACGTTGACTTCCAACGGATGAAGAGAAAGATTCGGACCCGTTGAAAACTCGAAGGAATGTTTCGACTTTTATTATCGATTCCAATTTTGACCAATTTCTCAGCTCATCTGGGTAATAATTTGATGGTTGCATGCCCGGGCTGAAGCGTGCGAAGTATTTGTCATTGTTAGACCTTGGCTAATTTCATCAACGCATTTGCGATTACCTACTCACAAAATGAGGCATTCGCGTTGATATACAGTAAATCAATCAATTATTGATTACAATAATGATTAAATAATATTATCATTTTATTACAACTAATCTTTCCATAAAGGCTCTTAACAATAAAAATCAACGAATTGGTAATTCCAAATACCTTCGAATAATTTAACGCCAATTGCAATTACTTAGTAGTCTGAAATCATATATCACATATTAAAAACAACTTTTTATCCATAAAAAAACACCACTGGTATTATATTAGATCAAATATTCATAATTAAATATCTAATATTATATTTGGAAGAAGAGAAGAAATAAACAGCTCAAAAACGAATAGGAAATACTGCCAATTTTGTTGTATTCACTTTCCCTAACAGTTTTACTTTCTTTTTATTATAAATTGCATTAAAATTTGTTAGTAATTACTGAAGGAAAATTTAATTAAGGGATTTTGTAAAATAACAAAATAAAAGTTTTTAATTTTATAAATTTGTTCATTGGACGCAATATTTTTTAAACAATTAATATTTTGTATAAACCTCTGTGCACTTCCTGTTAGTAAGGTCGTCACATATTCCATGAGGAATTTCACTTCATGGAAACGTTGCACTCAATTGTTGCAGGTCAACTTGCTGCGGATGGTGGTCGAAAAGCTTTCTGTGGAACTAATCTCACATTTGCTCAATGGGATTGAGGTCTGGAGACAATGTGGAAACGGGCAGATGGGAAATTCCAGGTTTTGTAAACACTGATGAAAACTCTGTTTCTATGCGTCTGGCATTGTCATTCGGAAATCGAAAATCCCTGCCAATTAGATCCCTCGCTTGAGGGATGTATTCCTGGATATGTTTTTTGACATAACGGACTGCGGTGAGGTTGTCTTCGACAATATGGAGTCCAGTCTTCCAGACTAAACCCCAGGCGGGATGTTGCTGGAGGTCTTCTTATATGGGTGTAAGACGAGAGGATAACTTCCCAGTCGTAATCGTTTGTGTTGATAAATGCCTTGCACAAAACTTCTCGTACTTCATTTAGCATTTGGCGGGCAGCATGAAAGGGTTCCGTCTTGCAGCAATAACAATATTTCGGTAATTCTGTCCTCCATTCGTGTTGTAATTTCTAGAGATCCACTACCAGGGCTCCTATTGGTATTTCCGGTCTCATGGAATCGGGTTAAGCACAGAAGCACCGTCTGTCTTTGCGATATCCACTTGCCGGTGAACTCAATGACTCATTCTAACAATAATAACTCATAATAATATAAACTTCTGGTTCAAGATTATATCTTTCCATGGTTAAAGAGAATACAAATGGATTAAAATAGAGAAAAGGTGTCTGTTTACGCAATGAATAATTATTTAGAAATCGTGAATCGGTCTGGTGTGATGAAGGTTTCAGAAAAATATTTTCTTTATCATGTTGACGTTCGATCTTTATTGAGATTATCTTCAGGGCCTGGGATTTATAAACATTGTTTAAATTTTACAAATACATGTAAGATGCGGGAAAAAATTGCTTAATATAATGCTAGAATTTTTAAATTCAATTCAAAATTATTAAATCAATCAAAAGTATTTGTACTAACTCCAAGTAGTATTTTCCGCGTAGATGTGTCATGCTTGTGTGTCGTGTTTACAGAGAGTGTGAGAAAGTAAATCTTCATGTTTATTATTCTTAAGTAAATCCGTTATTAAAAATGAGGATTAACATTTGTTTGTTTTTGGCTTGTATGTTTTATATTGTTTTATCCAACTAACAATAATACATCGGTTTATTTAATTAAAATTAATAGAATAGGAATAAATCACAAATATCTCTATCAATTTTTGAGCAGTTTATTTTCCCGTTCAACTCATTTTTAAAGTAAGAGTCAGACTTTTGTAAACATATTTATCGGCCTCCTGCCAAACCTTGATTATTTGAGCTTTTCTAAGAAAATAATTACAGCCTGAGGGGAGGAAAAACCAATTACCCAGGGAATGAAATTTACTATCTCCCAGTCACCTTAAAAGATTTCATTAAAGAGGGGTACAAATGTCAGGTGTCATTGATCTGCGATTTCCGTTATCCTACGTGGAAAACGAAAAATGGAAAAGCGGTGGGTGATTTTGTTTCAAAGGAATAAAACGAACCAGAAATAGTGTTAAAATTTTGTTGTATTGTATAAATCGCTTTCTGGCTGTCGAACACACCCAGAATAACATATCGGTATTGTTTTCGTGACAATGCCCTTCCAACATACAAAGCAAAACTTTCCCGACACGGATGGAATAGAGCTTCTACTCTTCTAACGCAACAACCGATAATCCTCGACCTTCTTCCCGCAAACCTTTTCTATAGGAAGAAAGTTTTCTTTCGAGACATAACCCATACGTATTTATTCCAACGCACAATACAAAAATTTCCCGAAACGGATGGAATCGAGCTACTGCAACCATCCTATAGTCCTGAAATTTGATCCTGCAGATCACCTCTTTTTTATCTGTTGAAAGTAAGTTTTCTTCTGATGCATCCTCATGCAGAAGTACCGAACAAAACCTTTCGGAAATTGATAGAACGAGCCTCAACATCCAACAGACTGCGACCTTGCTCTTTTAATTTCCTTCCCTCTGTGAGAAGAAAGTTATCTTTCGAAAACATCATCCATCCGTACATGTCAATATACAAAACAAAAATTAGCCGAAAAGGATGGAATTGAGCTTCTACCGCAAACGCACAATAATCCTGGACATTGCTCCCGCAAACTACCCCTCCTTTTCTGTAGGAAGAAAGTTTTCTTTCGTGACATGGTTAATAAGATCCCTTGTACTGTAGGTTTCAGTGATTGAATTTCTTCTACAGTTGTACATGTTCCTCCTTCAGGCAAATGTGGCGCCACGGTTTGTTAGAAGGTACGGTAGTTTCTCATCTGCTTCCTTGAAAAATGTACACGTGCCATGTTGGATTATACCGATTTCTTCAAATGCCCATTCAATCCGTAGAGTACTGTTAAGAAGCCTGTCAGGATTCTAAGCTTTTCCTGCTCTCATTGATGCTTTGATTTCTTTCCTTCAGAACCTAGTCACGTTCTTGAACTGCTTACGTTAAATGAGTGAATTCTACGGTGTCTTCATTTTCATCGTATCTTTTAGTTTAGATATTCATTGATGGTGTGAATCTTAAGATAAGGCTCAGGACCTACCAATAGTATAGCAGCCCCCTTCCTTGCAAAGGCGTCTGCTCTCCGGATACCCTCTACCCTTACATATCGTGCTACTCATTGGGGGAACTTTATTTTGCATTTCTAATCGAGTTACTTTAATTTTGCAATTCATGACCATATTCGCGATGATTAAGCGTTGTACCCTTTGTGCATATTGAATTGATTAATCGCAAAATTGTGATCGCTGAAAGATAACGTGTAATAGCAGAAAGTGGCACACACTTAATAGTTTTGGATCTTGCTCCTTTAATCACCTCTTCTTTCTTGAGCAAGGAAGTTTTCTTTCGAGACATCATCCATCCGTACACATTCCCACATATAAAACAAAAAATTACCCGAATGGGTAGAATCAAGCTTTTATCCTTCTACCGCAGCCGCCAATAGTCGTGGAATTTCTTCTTGCAGACCAGCTCTTCTTTCTAAGGAAAGAAAGTTTTCTTCTGGTGCATACGGCAGTACTCTCTCAGACATACAAAGCATAATCTTCTGAAACAGTCTTGTTCTTTTAATCAGCTCTTCATTCCGTTGTAAGAATTTTTTTTTGTGACATAATCCATCTGTAAATATGATGGACTCGAGCTCTACCCTTCTACCGTAACCACCGGGAATTTGCTCCTACATACCAGCTCTTCTTTCTACGGAAGAATTCTCTTCTTCACCAACACCAGCAAAAGACCCAATACTCCTGGGTCTTGCTCATTTCATTCACCTTTACCTCTCTATAGAAAGGAAGTATTTGCTCGATGCATCCTCTAGCTTTGGATTCTCCAATTTCCATAAATAAACATTTTCGAAAAGTGTGGTGATTATTAGTGACCGTTAATCCATAATTATTCAGAAATCGTGAGACGCGGTTTGGAGTGATGTAGGTTTCAGAAAAACATCTTAATGGCGCCAATGTTTCGATCTTTATTGATATCAAGCTCAAAGGGTCTTCTTGAAAGGGCAAACACCACACGCAAGAATGGCACAATACACAGAAGACAAACACTTTGAGTCCTGAAGATGATCTCAATAAAAATCGAAACGTTGGCGCGATAAAGAAAATGTCTTTCTGTCTTCCGTCTGATTGCTCTAATTGGGCGGAATTATCCACTTGAGTTTGTTCTAAGGTCTTCTAAACAACTGGGGTTTCGTATACCTAAGTGTTTTATAGGAAGAAAATTCTGTTTAAACGCATTCATACTGGGTAGTTTCCGGTCATTTTGGTCTGCCTATCATTGCTGATGTGTCAGACACAAATTGATGTTGGAAGTTCTGGTTAAGACATCTGTCAAAATGCTAAACTCTCCTCCGTTCCCGATATACCTTTACCCAAGACCCACACCTACGGTAGGTAGGTAAAAGGCACAGACCACTAAATCAAGGCTATTTATCCTCAGGAAGAAACCTGAAAATTCTCAGCCGTACACTTCCCATCATACAAAGTAAAAACCTTGACATGAATATTTACACTGCCACTGGGTAGTATAGCCTGTCCTTACTCCCTTGAACCACTACGTCTTCCGAGCAGTGGCCCACTCCTCAAGAAAAAATCGTTGTAAGATCTACAGACGAGAAACGGTAATGACAAGGAACTTGGCCTCTCACGGTAATGCACAACATTAATAATAATTTATATTTTAATACTTGAATTGTTTTAATTAATAATAATTAACATGTATAACACTTTTGTTAATTAAGCATTTATTGAAAATCGCTTATCGAGAAACACATTCAATTGTGCACTTTTCCACTTTTATATGGGAAAAACTTTAGAAATAAAAGTTATAAAAAAAAAAAGAACTCCCTGGAGCAAGTAATGTGAATCCACCGTGAGTAGATATTATTAATTTAATCAACAACACGAAAATGAGAAAGCCCCTGAGATCGTGGATAAAAAGGGGACAGCGCTCGACAAACAGTTTCAGCAAGATGAAGAAAAGAACTCCTTTGTTCCTTAGTGCTTTTTTTCATAAAAAAAATCTATAAAACTCTGTAGAAAGGGGTGTGATTAAAGAGGAATCATTTTCAAAGACTAGGGCTTTTCGTGAAGTAGATGGGGTTACTTTAACCACCAATGAATCTAAAAACCCAGCATGATTACTTATAAAAAAATAATAATAATCAAACAGGAAAACTATGCGTGATTTCCTAAAACGATTAGTGAAGTGTTTAGTATAACGATATGCTTATGCCAATTTCTCAGCGTGCAACCACCAGCCATACAGAAGAAAATACCCAAATTCTGATAGAATAGTACATTTCATTCATACATTACCTCAGACCATAATTTACTTGGATATGAAGTTTTGGTTAAACAAAAAAAATCGCGGGGAAGCACCTAGGAAATTGCCAATAGATGCAATTTTGATGGCAAGGACATAGCGTGCAGAGAAAGATACTTGCACCAGCTAAGAAAAAATACACAAGGGCATGTCATGTGTAACAGGGCTGTTTAAAAAATTAGCTATAAAACATCTAGGAAAGCACGTACTTACATGGAGGAAGCATCTAAACAAAAGCTAATATTCTCCAAAGAAAGTACAATATCGAGTTATAGACATACAGTGCTAAAATAAATAACTATTAACTGCCCAGAAGATGTAATAATCCCTCAACGTAAGTTAATGCTGACTGCAAGGCCGTAGAGAACAGCGAAAGAAATTTTCTGTACCTGCCAAGAAGAAGAAAACATGGCTATGTCCTGCGCGTGCTGTTTTAGTTTAAAAAAACCAGCGGTAAAGCCGGTAAAGCACCAAGGAATGAGGTCTAATTCTAGAATTACACCGAAAACTCCGTAGCCTGGACGTTGCTGAAATGGATACATGCCGACTAAGCCAAAAAGAAGATAAATGAGGCTACCTACTTGGATGGAGGAAGCATCTAGGCACGCGCTCGTATTCTTAAAGGAAAATGCAATATTCGAGATATAGGCATAGAGTGCTGAGATAGATACTGACTCAGCCCAGAGAAAGCAGAAACATTAGACCATACCGTACTCGATTGTGAGGGGATTCCCAAGGTTATTATTAACCCACGATATATCTGATTAAGTCGTATTAAGTCGTATGTTGATTTTTCGTGTACAATGTAATGATAACGTTGTAATGTAAAACTATATCGTTTGTAGGGCGAGGTGATTTTTAAATAGGTAGCAGACAAAACAATATGAACGTGGGCCGGTTCAGTCTATCGGCGCTGTTAGTATCGTACGGTTATGTTACAACTTTTTCCCCAAATTTTCTATTCGTTTCTATTCTTCCTTGAATGTTTGTAATGCAGCCTGAACGATCAACATCCTGTTGAAACGAACTTATAAACAAATTAAGGCGTTAACGCCAATTTTGCCGATATCGAATGTCCTCATTCCTCATCCCGGGACATTTTCCCGTCCACCTTTCAACCGAGGAATGCAATACCAAATTCATATCTTGCAAGGTTCGGGAATCTCTGAGGTTCGGATGGCCAAAAGTGGGGAAATGAAGTGGTAAAGCCTTCTGGTGGGGGCCTCGGAGGCGGAGGGGCGGCGGAGGCGGTTCGCACCCATTCCGACCGAAGAAGGGGTCCGGACAACATCCTCGACTCTTTCTGCCCCAGGATGGTACCAAGGTATTTAACAAAAAAATATTAAATATCTCGAGATAATCTTCGTCCCGATCAAACCACGCAGAACAGATGTCATCCCAACCAGATAAAATTTTTTTGCTGTAGAATATTTGTTTTTTAATTTATTCCTGGATTCTATTACAAGCTGATATTAAACGTTAAAATTAGCCTAAAAATAAATACAAAATCAAACATTGTATATAAGTACAACTTAAAGTCTCAAGTTTATTGTACCATATGAATTTTTTAAATTCAAATTTTTAAGTCACTGAATTATTGCCGTATCAAATCAATATTCCAGTGAAGTAATGTTTTCATATAAAGTAAGGACTCATTATTATAAGGCATTTTTGTCTTTCCATTGGCAAAACCATTAACGCCCTTTGTTTACCAACACAAGCCACCAATTAAACAATTATGCTCTCAATAAAACCCTGTACTATTCCCAACAATATACTCGGGTTTTCTTAAAACTTTATATCGAATCTAGTTTCGATTTATGTCTTGCATGTATAAATTTGATTATCAATGTCAAAAATACACATATTTTATTATTGGCGTAGTACGATACAAAAGTGACAAAAAAATGTGTAAGGGAACAAAATTGGAGGTCTTAGCTGGACGAGTTTTAAAAATGCTACCGCATAACCATCCATAATGTTTTTTTTTTTTTTTCAATAAACATGTAATTAATAATGGGTGATCGACACTTGATGTAAAAACTCGTACGTGCGATATGTTTAATTTAGCCTTAGTAATAGCCAATAGACAGAATTGATTAATTTACTGTAGTACTAAAAAACAAAAAAAAACCTATGCATTTGAATAAATAAAATTCGATTATTGTAAGATAATTAAACAGTTTTGAGAAAAATCTAAAACTAAGTGTATTTTTAAATTATATTTTAATAACAATCCATTTTTTAATGTACAGAGGTTTACATAAAAACGGCATAAATCATCGCGGAACAAAAAATTCACTCTAAAGACACATTCTTCTAGTGGGTTTCGTTTAAGTAGTTGTAATTATTGTAATTTTGTGCTAATTAAAACCTATTGACCTTTCCTTCCTCAAATTAATTACCTACGCCTACTCCGCCTGACTTCACACACATGGCTAGACTGTCCAAATAAATCCCAAAAATGCGTTACCACTGAAGTGCCAGCATAAATTACACATTTGTACTAATTAACCTTGTTTTCTTTAGCTAGTTAAAGCCAAGGTTTAAAAAATTTAATTTGTAAAATGGTTAAAATTTAAAAAAAGAGGTTATTTTAGTAATTTGTGTGTGTCTTTTTTAAAGCTTATAATCTTTCTCATTACGCGTTATTACAAAGTTTATTTGGTATATTTCTTTTATAATTTTTTCTCGTTAAAACCCGTTTTAATTCGACCGGCTGACAAAGTTGTCATTGGGCTTTAACAACGGCCTAAGCCCTAGGACGATGGGCTACCTGTTTTTGTTTAATTTTGAGATCGGACTTGCAAACTTTGAATAACGAATTAACCGAGACTCGGAAACTTTACGGACAACGCACAAAAGGCTTTTCTCATTTTGCCAACAACGAAAAAAAGTTAGCGAGCTTAGATATTCATCACAACATAGTATGGTAGTTTAAACCGATATTACAATTACTTTTTTTTTTTTTGGGTAAAATTAGGGCTATTTTAATTATGTTTCAAATTGTCTTCGTGTTGTGTCTTGATTTGTTACATAAGATTACCGCATGATAAAGTAGACCTTTCTTAGTTTATAATTTCATATCTGCCGAGATATTTATGTTAGGCCCTTTGGTTAAAAATCCCCTCTCGATATACGGTTGCTCGGGAATGTGGAGGCGAATGGGAAATCGCATCAAAAACCATCCGATTATTTCCCGACTTGTGCCAACCTCGTCAAAACGACCTACCTAAAAAGAAATATCGTGACCCTTAAAACCAAAGCTTTACACGAAATAAGTCAATTCCAATTTACCTCTAGTTATACTTATCGAATCTTTAATTATTGAATTCTAAGAAGGAAATGTTGTTTCGTAGAAAAACCCATTTATAAATTAGACTTTTCTTGTAACTGTATTAATTAATTTTCAATATCGTTGAACTTTGAAGGACTTGAGAACGTTTGATCGTTTTCAACTTTCCTCTTTTCGGCCTTTATTATGTATCCTGTATGTTTTGATCAGGCGCCATTTGGCATTTAGCCATCTCACAAACAAACACCCTAGGAAGAGAAGACACGATATTTAGAGGCCGCTCGCGAATCAAATGGAAATACGTTAAAACTCAAAACACCCAATGACCGACCTGTTGCCTCTAGAGAAAAATCTCTCAAAGACAGCCCTAGCCAAAGAAATTTCTGAAATTTTTAAAATGCTGTTAGCTCTGCGAAGTGATAGACCTTGGTCGTCCTGGTCGCCCAGTTCGTTCACTCTGCTCATAAAAAGGAACGAAAAATAGAGCCACGGATGATGGCGAAAAGCAGAGAAAGACGGCAAAACCATGAATATCCTAGGGTGGCCCACAATAAAGATACAAATTCGCTAATTTGATTACTTGGAGTTAAGAAGAAAAATAAATAAACTATGAGAGCTAGGTCTTTTACATGACAAAGGGACAGATCGTATTTCGCCGATGTCTCATAAATTGTTTCACGTGGGCAAAGACCTGTTGCCAGGTCAAGGCAAATTCAAACAAAAGTTTCGTTGGGTCGATGGAACAAGTAGAAACTATATTACAAAAAATTGTGTTCGGTCAAAATCTGAAAATGTTTTCAAAGAACTTTTTTAATTTATTTTCTGAGTGATAGAAAATGCTCACTTATCCAACATTTCTATCATTGATCATCAAAAACTATAAATATAAAGCTAGAATTTTTTTTTTAATAAAAAAAAGAAAAGGCTGAACATTTTTGGAAGGATGGTATAATGAAATGGTCTCGAACATTGATGATATCGTCTCAACCATAATATTCAATAATTGACTATATCAACATAAAAAGTAAAAACAAAATCATCTGCCAAAATTGGCCAATTGGTTAATACAAGAAGCAAATATTATATAAATAAGCAAGTTTTTTTTTAATGAAATGAAATATTGTTGAAAAGATGGTGTAATTAAATCGTCTAGAAGTTGGGCGTGTAATTGGCTGAAAAAGTTTTAGAAGGTTGGCATAATAAATTCGTCGGGTTTGATCATTGTCGGTAGAAGAAATAAAAATTTAAAAAATTTTGAAATACTGAAATTTTTCAACAATATTTAAAATTGGGTCAACAAAATAATCATTTATTTTAGCCAACATATAGTTTCAAAGACGGAGAATGTTTTACAAAGATGGCAAATTTGATATGAATATTGAACTGCTTAATCCACCAAATTTTGATCATTGATTGGGTCAATAGAAGAAATAAAGACTACAAAAACTATATATCTAAAGAATCTTTTGATATCAAAAACCGAATTTTTTTTGGATGGTTTTATATTGGAATTACCTGGGAGATTGGAGGTATCTCATTATGGGCCAAATTAGATCATTGACTGGGTCAATAGAAAAAAATCACTGAAAAATACATATTTAAGGAAAAATCAAATAATAAATCCCTCTGAAAAACAGAAGGTCCTCATCCACTAAATTTGATCATTGGCTCGATCCATGTTTTAGAGAGGATTTTGTAAAAGAAGGGCTTGGATGATAGGCAAAATCTAAAAAGGACAATTATTCGACCGTTATAGGAATAATGAAATGAAATATTTAAAAAGCACTGTTTATCAACCCAGTGTTCAATAAACCATAACAACAAAAGCAAATTTTTCTTTAGAATGTAATGAAAAAAGTACAAAATACATGTTAATATGTGCAAGATACGTTTATTTATCCATGCGTGAAATTATTTTTTTAGGGCTGAATTAATTAGAAAGATAATAAAATTTTAGAAAGTTTCAAAAACCTCCAATTTAATTGTAATAACTTCGCTTATTTTGCTTTATATTTTTTCCTATTTAATATTTACATTTAAGTGTCGATGATCAGTACAAATTAAATGATTTTCTTCCAAGTTTCTGATTTTCTTCAATTATAAAGTGCACGGGGGCAAAGCCGGCAATGCCCCCAAGTTGTCACGGTTTAGCATTTGTTACCGTTCAAATACCTTTCACCCCTTAGCAGTTCGTGGGATGTAGGTAAAAAAAAAGATAAGAAATAATTGATTTTAAAGTAATTAAAGATTCTCTAAATTTCCGACGTCAGTTGTTTGAAAGTCAACCTTTTCTGTCTTTTGCATCTCCCCCCTGCTCTAAGTATTAATTTCTTGTTCCTAATAATAAAGAAAGAAAGAAATTGAAAGTTCTTAATTGGATTTTTTCCATCCCCGTCGGTTCAGGTTCGGGGCCCCCTTTTGCCTTTCCGCTCTAGCAGAAACACAACAACAAAGGCCGATTTTCATCTAATACGAAATCAGATTTGAGATAAACAATTTATATTTAAAAGCAATTAAAAACTTTAGACCTATTCACGTTTTTAGGTTTCACGTTCCTCCCATCCTGACAATATGCCACTTAAACATTTTTGAAAGTTAAAACTGAAAAACCCCTGGTTTTTCTTTAACGATGGAATAACAGTAGGTTTTATGAACTTTTATTGGATGTCATTAAGAATAAAAATAATGTGTGGTGTTTAGTGACCGTTAGTCATTAATTATTTGGAGATCGTGAGATGGGGTCTGGTGTGAAAACATTTTTTTATCGTGCTAACGTTTCGATCTTTATTGAGAACATCTTCAGGGCCTGGGATTTATAAACATTGTTTGACTTTTAAAAATACATGTATAATGTGAAAAATTAATTTATACAATGATAGAACATTTTAGATTAAAAATAATTGAATTTGTACAATGCTAGAAAATTGTAGATTAAAAAAAGAATGAATTTATACAATGATAGAAATTTTTTAGATTCAATCAACAAAACTTTGAGTGAGTACGAATACTTTGATTGAATCTAAAATATTTCCTAGCATTGTATAATTTCATTTTTTTAATCTAACAATTTCTAGCATTGTATAAATTCATTCTTTTTTTCCATATCCTACATGTATTTGTAAAAGTCAAACAATGTTTATAAATCCCAGGCCCTGAAGATGATCTCAATAAAGATCGAAATGCTGGCACGATAAAGAAAATGTTTTTTAAAGCTTACAACACACCTGACAGCATCTCACGGTCTCCAAATAAAAATAAAAATAATTAGATTTTTTATAATTATAAAGAACTACATTTGGTTCTCCGTTTGGAAGAAAATTTTACAATAACGTTCAATTTGTACAGGTAGTGGAGAAATATGGAAGAAAATGAAGAAACGGTGAGGACGAAGGAAGAAGTGTCAACATGCCTCACACACTACAACCTAGACGACGGTTACGGCTCCTCCAACAGTTCACCCCACAGTAATAAAACAAAATCTTATTTTAATAAAAATAATTAAATATTGTCCATGGTACATTTTACTGTGTTTTCGAGATGTATACTAGGGATAAAAGTTCAATACAATATCAACAATTTCAGTTGGAAGAACGGTAAATATCCTGACTAACAAAGAAACGCACCGCATATAAATTTTAATGTTTTTCAGTTTATTCATATTTCGCATACCGAAAATAGGTCCGGTTTTAAAAATAAAATGTTAAAAAACAAAAATAATTCGAAACAAATTTTTAAAAAATTACCGTTCAATACCAAGGATTTCCAACAATGGTAGGAATAAAGCCCGTTAAACGCCTTTTCATTCCCTGGAAACGTTTTTTGACAAAATCCTGAGGAATTCTTTCCCATTTATCAAGAAAAGCCGTTTCCAGTTTTTCTAGCGTGTTAGGACCTGGCATCCGTGGTCGTACTCGTCGCTTAAGTTAGCGTGTTCGATTGGGATCAAATCTGGACTTAGTGCTGGCAGCGCTAAGCACTCAATTCCACTCATTAAGGTAGTCATCCGTATGGTGCTTGGCATTGAAAATTCCTCTGTGAAGTTAGAAATTTTCCTTGCACCAATTCGATGCAGGTGACCAAAGAAATCCCAGAACATCAATGATCCATTGTGGAATGCCACCTGAGGAATCACTCCTTTCTCCTGAGCCTTTCCGTATGAAATTACGCCCATCTGAAGATGTGAAGCAGATTCTCCCCGCGTCTGAAAAGAGAACTCTTCCCCAATGTCCAATTCAGATGTTCGCATGAATTGAAGCCTGCCCACTTTCCCAGCTGTGTTAAGGAGAGGTTCTCGACACTCGGTTATTTTCACTGAGTCTTCTTCTTACAGTCCTGGAGGAAATCAAACGTTTCGGGCTTGTCTTTCTTCCGTTATGCTGCGGTTTCGTACAGCTTGATGACGGATGAATCTATTGACCTATATTGACCCTGTGCCTTCTAGCGTGGAGCCCTGTTTCTCTTAAGCGTCGAAAATCTCCTTCTTTACGTGATACAGTCTCCTAACGACTTCGCACTGGCTGTATCCTTCCTCTATGACATTGTCATACTCACTAAATGCCTTACTGAAAACATTGAAAAATGTTTAAGAAAAGAATAATTCCAAATAATTATTCTTTTCACCTAAGGTTTTTGGTTGAAATGAAAAATTAGTGTCACGAGTGGGATTCGAACCACGACCTTCGGTTCAATACGCCGCTGCTCTAACCTCTTGAGCTATCGGGAAATATGATCAGTTATGATCACTAAGCAAGTATTGATTATGAGGACAAAAGAATAATATCAAATCAAAGCTACGAAGGAAAAAGGTTAAGTGAATGCTATATGCGTAGCAGAACGGAAAGGTGCAATGGTACTTTTCGTGCAAATGGGATTAATCAGTACAAAATTAAATAAAGGAAATAAACAAAGCATTATTTACTGTTTATTTTAACTAGGGGAGCTCCTAATTACCTGCAACTGACGAAGAAAGATAATGGATTTAATTTTAAAGTAAATAAATTGACTGGTGCGTTAAATTTGTCCATTAGTATAAATCAGTGGTTCCCAAAATGGTCCCCGGTATCGTTGAGGGGAGTCCATGGAAAATTAAAATTGATTTTGACGTCTCTGAACATCAGGGGTTCCGCGCAAGGTTTAATATAAAATAATACAATATAAATTTCGTAATATAAAACAGTAGTATGTTGGTTATATAAAAGTGCATGTTTAAATCGATTGTATGCGCTCTTTGATTCAGTGTTGGAATGAATGATAATGAATGAATAGATAGACATTGATTTGCGACACAATTTAATTAACTCAAAAAAAGACATAGCCTATTTATTTGCCCAACGAAACATTTGAAACAAGGTGGCCAATTAAATTTAATCAAAACATTAAATTCACTAATCTCTTGGTATGCTTGACCAATTAATATGTTACAATTAATTAAGGTTTTTAGCTGAGATAAAAGAGTCAATGGCACGAGCGGGATTCGAACCCACGATCTTCGGCTTGAAACGCCGCTGCTCTACCACTTAAGTTATCGTAACTTCGATCCACTCGGACACTAACTTCCCATCTCTACCACCCTTTTTTACAAATGTTTCCCTCTTTTTTGCCATTTTTCAATTGTGAAATCGGATTGGAATGTCGGCGACAAATGAAATGGCCACGGATCTTATCTCAACTAAAAACCATAATTAATTATAATATATTAATTGGTCAAGCGGACCATGAAATTAGTGAATTTAATGATTTAAAATAAAGTATACTTTACTAAAGCTCTCCGTGGCCATTTCATTTGTCGTCGAGAATCCAATCTGAAGGATAGGTCACGCAAGGTTGACACATGGATGCTTACTTAACTGTCACAATGTATTGGTATTATTAAGCTGGTAAAGAGAGTGTTGTTAAATACTAAAAAAATTAATTGATTTGTCATTTCTTTAAAATATTCGTATGGTTGGTGGAGAAAGCGAAACGAAACTCCAAGTTGTGAGATTTCCTCTTGTGGTCTGTCGGATGATAACCTATTGTTTGAAAGTTACCGTCCTTACCATCATCCTCGTCTGCCTATCCTCGCTGATTTTTGTTAATTTTAAGATGGCGTGGTTAAGATGGCAAAATGCCGAAACCCATTTGAATTAACAAAAATAAAAAAAAAATAGGCAGGCAAAAGGTAGGTGATTAGGAACTATCAAACAATTGAAAATCCGAACGTCACGTGACATCAAGCGATTCAATCTTTTTTTTTTCGAAGGTTCGCAACAAGAGAGGTCGTATGAACCCTCAAGGTACCGGTGTTTTTGGGAGAAGAAAACATTTGTGTGTCGAGTTCGAATGCAGGGGCACTGGATTCGAACCCGGGACCTTCACCTTACAGTGATGAGCGCCGTTCAGGCTTATTTTCTGTAACAACTATTTAAATGAAATTTAAATACCTTGGAACAGTAATAAAGGCCGGGATGTCCTAAGCTCCAGACCTGACCACCGCGATCCGGTGCAGAGAAATTCTCTCGTATTAAGACAACTGATGGCCCTCGGAGGATCTGACTATCAAAAGAGGGGTTCTCCACATCAAATTAAAAATAGTCTATACGAGGTTGACTCATTTACTTTTGGGCCAAAATCCGCGTACATGAGCGGCATGAAGACAGGCTACTTGATCTGTCCACTTAATTAAAGGGTGCCATTCCTTGTCTCCATGCCTTGAGTCTTTGACGCTTGCGCGTATCTTGGTCCGTTGTACTGATTCTTGGAGGAAACTACTTTTTTACTGTATAATTGTGTACCTAGCTTACGTTGAAAATGAATGCATTTGTTAGCGTCGATATGTAGTGTAAGAAATGGTGAAATATTGTGTACCCCATCGACCCCCAATTGAGTTAGTTCTATAAGATATACGAGTTAAAGGTGATATCAAATAGTCGCCCTAACTGAGGACTGCGAGAAGTGATATGCTCAGCTCTGTGCACGCGTGTATTTACACATGTGCATATTTGAGCACATATAAATCAGTAATCAGTATTACAGAAAAGATGGGAGGAAAAGGATAAACAAATCAAAAATATAAATAACTTCTTGAAACACACTAAGGTTTTCAAAATTAGTACGGTTCATAACCATATTAACATGACCGTCTTCCCTGGGAAACAAATCATTTAATTACTACGGGTCTTTAGGATTTTCAAATTAAGACCAGAGAGATAGAGATAATACCGGAATAAGGTTAAATGAAAATCGAATTATAAAGATTGTCATCTTTCGCAATTAGACCGTGCCTCTCCATCTTAATGCCCACTCAGTTGAATTAGTGGTTAAATTACTTCCTTTTAACAACCGGAGTGACGGATGTTTACTAGATCTCGTTCCATTACTAATCGGGGTGATTCGTTGAATAAAATCACGGCAAGTTTATTCTAAATTGGAATTCAAATAGTGGCGGAAACCAAAACGGACGGATTTCGAACAGAAGCAACAACAAATTACATAAATTTATATATGAATCATATATTTTATTTTCCACCGTTTACAAGTGGCAAAATAAATTTTTCAGAATATCAAATTACATTAAATCACAGTTGTATATATTCATTTTGAAATGGTAACAAAAAATTGGTTCAAATAATGAATTTAGTTTTCGTTGCCGGTGCTTGCGTAGACGTGGTTCAAATGTCACGTGTGTGCTTTAGGGTCTTCTATACAACCAAAAGCGCGTTCTTCCAAACACCTTATAGTCTTATACCTAATGTTATACCCATATTCTAGACTACTGTCCTGTGGAAGCCCATAGAGCAGTGTGCTCGGACCTCGGACCAATACCGTATCACCTCTACACCTCAGACATCCCAACTACACCCCCTACCCTCCTTGCTTGTTTTGCAAACGGCACAGCCGTGCTTTACTCTGCTCCCGATCCTGCGATTGCCTCAGATGCGCTCCAGACACGTATAGCCGAATGGAGCAAACTTTGGAGGATAAGGATTAATAAAACAAAAACTCTCCGAAATAAACTTTTCCCACAGTATTCCTATCCCTAAACTCGATCGCTACCTTGGATGTTACCTTAACCTCACCAACTCACATTTAACCTGAAACCGACAAATACTAATAAAAAGCCAAGAATTGTACACATGCCTTGGACTTTTCTATAAACTACTTTATGCATATCCAACTTGTCAACAGCAAACATACGTACAAACATCAATGAAACTGATTTGATCATATGGACGAACTGGGGCACGAGATACCAAATAAATTGTTCAAACCCAAAGACTTCAGAACCATAGTCCAACGTCCTACTATGCCTTCAATACTACCATCTATAACAACCCCAAATACACTTTGTAAATAAATTAATCCTCTACAAGTTGTCCATGTCCAACATAATCCATACCCTATAATCCAATAATAATAATGTACAAATAATATAAGATAAGAATCGATTTTTGAATAATTATTACACAATAAAAGCAATTAAACAGTTATTATCTTATAATGAATAAGATAATCCCTGTTTAATTTACCTTTTAAAAAATAAAATACGTTTTGTAATTTATATTTTGTATTTGTTAATATTTTATTTTAAAAAATCAGTGATAATACCAATTTGAAAGCAAAGGCACTTAATTACTTCGCCAAGTTTTTAAGGACTAGGATAAGAATATACATCAGGACTTTGAAACTTATTGCAGAAATAGTGAAAATTATAATTTCAAACGTGGTAAATTTCTAAGTTTGTAATGGACAACATATGCAAACCTGTTCATTCTTTATCGGAATCATTTCGATTGTATTATATTTTTAATCTAATACTATATATTTATGATAGTAAATAAATTTAATAAATATATTTTTAAAGATGCTTAATTATGCATTAATAGTTTTATAAGTTTGAAAGTGGTCAGATATATTTAAGTTTTTTTTTTTTTTTTTAGTTTTAGTACTATTTCTGAAACTTTACAAAAGCAAGGCTTTGTCGTGTGTGATGCCTGAGGGAATGAATCTGTCCTTGTTTTTTATGGTTCCAGTTCCAGGTGATTTGGTGGGAAGGGGGGTAGCTGTTAATTTTCTGTGAGAATGCACATGTGATTTTTTTTCTCTGGGTATATTCAATGGTTTTTTTATCCTGAATAAAATCAGTAATTAATTTAATAAAACTATTAACTATAAATATAAATCTGTAATAAATTATCTCATGTGAATTTATGCAAATTTTTAGAATCAAAAATCAATCATGTCAGATAAACATTTTTTTTATTAATGTGTTGAAAACATTTGTATTTATTATCATTATTGCTTTTATTGTAAAAACTCGACCACATTATTTTTTTGAAGAATAGCACTGAAAAATTTGATCAAACTACATGATATTTTAAGACTGCGGCTTAAACTGTTTTTAGTATCACTTTTTATTATCAGCCTGTAAGAGTTTTACAGTAAATTGTTATCTTAACAAATGCCTAAATAAATTTATAACGCCCGCAATCCATAAACAAGTTTGTTTGCCATTCTCTCTGATAATTAAATTTATTACCTTTAAATTAATGCCTTATTTTTTCACTAATACAAACAAACCTTATAATTGTTTCAAATGTGTTTTTAATTTAATATTTTTCACTGTATTTTTTTTTTTGTCAAATTATATTCAACAGTAATTCTCAAAATAGCTTAAAAGCTGACCAAGCAGTAAAGCTGAGTTAACTTCTGAAAATAATGCATCTCCAGTTCTCTTCTGGTCACATTTTTCTTAAGTTGTACTTAAATTGCTAAATGTCAGTCTGCTTTCATTGTTATATTAAATGCCAAATTTGTATTGGCTTATTGATACATTTAATATTTTCTGAGGTATTTGACGCGCTTTAGCATTTGACTGTTACTTAAATTTAAATTGTCTTTTGGGACAGCATTAGCGGAGTGGTCAGAAAGATAGACTCTGAGCTCTTAGCCCCATGTTGCCTTGACCTTTATTTGTTTCACGATACCCTTCCCCAAAAAATAAATATGATATATTTACATACTATAGAATACTCTTGCTAACATGCAAGAATAAAGGATATAAGGCCAAAAATTATGATTTAAAAAAATGTTTAAAACCCAAGATTGTAAACAATAGGAGAATATTTTTGGAATCATTAAGAATTCTGAGGAAACTTGTACTTAAAGATAACGGTTTGATGATATTCTATAAATAATATATGCAAATAGTAACAAACATTATTAACATTTATACAAAGTTTTCTTTTCATTTTAATATTCATACAGGTTGTGTGCAATCACAGTACTGCAGTGGGCAGAAGAAGAAGAAGGAGTTTCCAGCACTAGCACTAAAAACGGAAGACGAAAAACGTGAATGACTTGTTTTGTTGTTTATATTTATAAGTCTTGAAGTCATAAAAAATGACTAAATCATTTTTATTCTTAAGGATCTTTGGAAGTACGGCTTATTGATGGAGTACTGAAGACTGAGGCAGTTGCTCCGGATGGAGGAGCCAATGCCGAAAGAGAGACATGGGGAAGAGACGCAGATTTTCTTCTATCAATTATCGGTTTCGCCGTCGATCTCGCCAATGTCTGGAGGTTCCCATACCTTTGTTATCGAAATGGTGGAGGTGAGTTTGAAACGATATTAATAAAGTTCTAATATGTTTAACATTCAAACAATAAAATTGTACTCCAGGGGCCTTTCTTATTCCTTACACCCTGATGCTTATATTTGGGGCAGTGCCGCTCTTCTACATGGAATTAGTCCTTGGGCAGTACAATCGACAAGGGCCGATAACTGTCTGGCAGATCTGCCCCATATTTAAAGGTGTTGGAGTTTGTGCGGTTGTCGTTGCCTTCTTCGTCTCATTCTACTACAATGTGATAATCGCTTGGGCACTGTACTTTTTCGTCGGTTCGATGCACAAAGAGCTTCCTTGGCTTTTCTGCAATAATACTTGGAACTCTCCTGACTGCATTTCCTACCAAGGCCCAGACAATCAAACCAAAGAGAACTACACGAGAGAGGCTGATAGATCACCAGCAGCTGAATATTTTAGGTAAGCAAGTAATTAAAATTTATATTAATTGCAAATTTATCTGTTCCACTAATTTTTAGTCAAGGAGTTCTTGAAATGCATAAAAGTTCTGGTTTTGGAGATCTAGGATACCCAAAGTGGCAGCTGGCCCTCTGTCTTTTCTTTGTCTACATAATGTTATATTTATCATTGTTCAAAGGTATTTTATTCATTCGTATGAATAAGCCGTTCAGAATTTCACATCCTTTGTGTATTTCTAGGTGTCAAATCAACAGGGAAAGTCGTCTGGGTAACTGCTACTCTGCCTTACGTTGTGCTTACAATTCTCTTGATCCGTGGCCTGATGTTGCCAGGAGCTATGACAGGCATCAAGTACTATTTACAGCCTGAATTATCAAAATTGAGAGAGCCTCAGGTTGGTGTTTTTCTTTTATACGTAAATGGTCATTTTTGCTCTTTCTTTACACGTAAATTCTCAGGTATGGGTTGATGCAGCTGTACAGATATTCTTCAGCGTTGGTGCAGGCTTTGGTGTACATCTCAGCTATGCAAGCTATAATAATTTCAAAAACAATTGCTTCAAGGATGCCATAATAACATCAATAGTCAACAGTTTTACAAGTTTTTTCTCAGGGTTTGTCATCTTCACCTATCTGGGATTCATGAGTCAGAAGCATGGCATACCTATCAACGATGTGGCAGATGAAGGTAAAATAAATTCACATCAGTCTGTTATAAAACTGTTGGGTGTCATGGACGAGGGAACAAACCACTTTACAATACCTGTTACATATTATTCCATTTGACCCAGAACCATTAATGTGGCAAATACAACTTGAACCACACGGCCACTGCAGTTCCCCAATACTTTATCAATTTATTTTGTTTTTATTGTTTAACAGGGCCAGGACTTGTTTTCCAAGTGTACCCAGAGGCTGTTGCAACCCTTCCAGGGTCACATTTCTGGTCCCTCCTGTTCTTCTTTATGCTCATGATGCTTGGTCTCGACAGTGGGGTAATTCCAAATGGCATTATACGTAAAATCCTTAATAACATGGTATTAATTTATTATTCAATTTCATTTTGTTGTAAGATGGGTGGGCTCGAGTGCGTGCTGACTGGACTCATGGATGAGTATGGAAAGCGTTTTGGACGCACTAAGCATCTTAGAGAAGGCTTCACAGCCATCATAGTCGGAATAAGCTTCACAGTTGCTCTCATCAATACAACACCTGGGGGCATCTACTTCTTTCATATGCTTGATACTTATGCTGCTGGGCTTTCTCTTCTTTGTTCTGCTCTATTCGAGGCCATTGCCGTCTCTTGGTTCTATGGTAAAAAAAACTCCTAAGATTATTTTGAATAAATTTGACTAACATTTATGCCAATAGGTCTGGAAAGATTCTGTCAAGATGTACAAGACATGATTGGCTCAAAGCCAGGGATCTATTGGAGGATCTGCTGGAAGTTTATTTCACCTTCATTCCTTATAGTAAGGTGTTCTGTTTCACCTAAAGAATGGAGTTTTGATTTATTTTTCAATTTTTTTCCCCCAGGCAGTGATAGTCTCAGGTTTAGTAAACCATGAAACATTAACATATGGCAATTACGTCTACCCTGTCTGGGCACAAGCCATTGGGATCGGAATGGCCCTTACTTCATTTTTAATGATTCCAGGTTTCGCCTGTTATGAACTCATGAAGACAAAAGGGACAAATAGAGAGGTAATTTTCTAAAACTGTACTCTAAACGTCTCTGTTGATATATAAAATTATTATTAATGTATTTATTTTTTTTAGAAAATGGCATTGGGCATTTCACCAAAAGTAGAACATGAGCATATACGCACGACTGGGGAGGTGAGCAGGTTTCGTCTCCGCCACTGGCTTTATATATAAAATGTATTTATGAAAATAAAAAAGTAGTAAAAAAGAAGAGCAATCGTAAATTAAGATGGAATTTCAAATAAGAAAAATATAAATTAGAAAATTATTATTTGTTTATAACAAATGTATATATTTGAATTTTTGTATACAGTACTGAACCAAATTTGGGTGTAAGTTTAAATAGAGGTTTAGATGTTATTATGATCGATTTACTGAACTCTTGAAATGGGAAAAATTGCATTTTTCTCTTAATTGTATTTGCATTCGGCTATTTCAGTATTTCTGGTCCTAGTTTTGCTTCAGACAAGTTCAAAAAAGGCGCAAACAAAAAGTGACTAGGGCTCAAATCAGACAAATATTTGTTTATTTATTTATTTGAAATCATTGTATAACATTTGAAATAAATTGGGGCTTTCAGATAATTCTATTAGTTACTAGTAATGCACATACATGTATTAATTCATATTCTTCATAAATTATATTAAACTAAACTCAAGCAAACCTGATTAAAAAAAAAGTATTTTTATACTATTTATTCAATCTTTATTTCTTTATGTACAAAAATGTTAAACAATCATTATTCAACTGGAGAATATTATAAGCCCTCTTTCCTTAAACAAAAATGTTTTTTAAATATAATAAATTGAACATTTTTAGTAGATTGTAGTGTATAGGCAAAAATTGGTTAGTTAATAAAATTATAGAAAGATATGAATATATAAAAATTTGTATTGTGATTTTTATTGTTGGCAAGCATGTGTCACAATGTAAATATTTATAGAAAAAAAGATACCATTCATAAAATTATTAACAAAATAATACCAAAATAACCACATAAAACCGGAAAAATAAACAAGGGAGCATATGTACTTACTGTTGGAAAAATAGCAAGTATATTCTAAAGTACTAAATGAATGTAGCATTAAATTTGTTAGCTATTATTATACTATAGATTATGAGAAAATGTCTGAAGAACAAAGTCCCAATACTTAAATGTTTCTTATTGTACAAACAAAAATAATGTAATTATTTTTTTAACTTTAATTATTTGTTTAAATTGTAAATGGATTGAAATTGGTGTACATTTATTAGACATTTATTTAGTTTTGTTTAGTGAGGACCAAAATAGAGAAAATAGTATTTTATAGTAATTCTATTTATACTGGTATAAATATAAAAATATAGACAAGTAAACTATTTTAAACAATTTGTAAAAACAGCCATTTTTCGAATTGTTTACTTAAAAAAATCTTGCAAAGACAGTACAGTTTTAAAAATGACAGGAAACAGCCATTTCTTGCCTTTTTTAAAAATGGATAATTAAAACAAAAATTATTGCATAATTTTGTCTTTATTTAAAACTTTCCTATCAACAATTGAAGGTAAACATGCTGAAAATTAATTCTTGTAACTGAATTAAGATAAGAAGAGAAGAATATTGACAGATTATTATATTGTAAGGACTGCTTCGAACTAAACACAGACTCAGATTTGTTCAGTGAAACACGTACAAAACCAGTATAAAGAATCATCCAACCATGGTATGTCTCAATTAACTATTCTAAATGTTCTTAAAACAAGCCAAACACCAAGAATGATACATATGTGAACATCATGGAAAGGTAGTTTGTCCATACTACTTTTGGTAGCTTGTCTGTAAATTCAGTGATTGCTTATAAGATGGAAATAGCTGAAACGCACCTGATAGACCACATAAGCAACAGGTAAGTCAAAATGGTAAAATCAGGGCTGATCAAGTGACAAGCTAAAACCCTACAATCGTGGAAGGGTTAAATAATACATATCCACAAGCCAGGCAATTCTGCTCTTTGCCCAACATTCCACAATCCAGTCTCCTAGAAGTTTTGGTAAATGTTTGTGAAGTTCTTGAGCTTTGGTTACAAAATTTCCTTCACGATTATTCATGTTTTGTAGGAGTTAGAAGTTATTCAATTTGCCAAGCGGAGGAAATCTCATAACGTTATAAGAAATACAGGCAGTTTCCCATAATTAATAAATGGCATGCATCAGTTTATCATAAAAGACTTATAAAATGCTATGATTAATTTTTTGAAAATATCTTTTTTTAAGTATTAAGCTGTGGTTTAGGCAACCGACTCATATTGTGCCAGCGATCCTAGGTTTGTATCCTGGCACAGCCGATGGTTTTTTTAAAAATTGAGATTAGTATTTAAACGAGTATAATCGTTTTTTAAAAAGATAGTTCCTACTCACGGTAAGTTGTTTTCTAATGTCCGGATTTCGAGCTTTTAGCTCATCATCAGTTTGAAGGATTTCTACAACCAGATCTCTCGACACGAATTGCAAAAGTGAACCCGCTGAAACCCCCGCCACCGCGATGTTCCAATTAGCAGCTGGTTTTTTAATGGCGCTCAATTTGAACGTGCAAAAAGCGGGAATTATAACACAAGATAATATTATAATGGTAACTACTGTAAGAAATGAATTATAAATTAGTGATTAAAGGTAAAAGATAAAATAAATAGAATAATACCTTAATATTAATTAAATCATTAGAAAAATAATAATTATTAAAATAATTAATTTAATTATTTCGAATTTGGACGTAATTAATTAATTAATTTTTTTTACTGGGACTTCCGACATCAAAGTTATTTAGCCCCACATTAAGTCAATATTCTATTTACACTTTCAAACACTACATTCATACAAATAAATACATCCATACAGTACACTCATTCCGTTTGGTCAGTGGAGTACTTGATATTCCCCCACCGACCCTATACTCAAACTAATCTAGATTGTGGTAGATGGAGTACTTGAATAAATATTCCGCCATTGACCCTTAACACACACAATCATACGCTTTCAACGTCCGAGGGGTGATGATGACGTTACATTTCACCCTCACCCCTCGCCATTCATGCCAATAGATACATGCCCTCAGACAGAACATATAGACACAACACATAAGATATATTATATACAATAAAAAACCCAATTTCCCCTAAAAAGCAGAACATGGGACTCTGAAACTAGTGTTTGAGAATTCTATATGCTCTCTATATGGAGCCTAGGCCTGTATTATGTGGGACACATTGAGCAACCTTTCTCTGCATAAGGGGCTTTGGCCCAAAAGCAGGTGCCTATGTGTCATATAAATAATATTAATGTACATATTAAAATGGGATATAGATCAAAATGTATTGTATTATTAATGCATTTATCTCCATGTTCAATTGCACATTTTTTAATTTCAAATTTCTCAAACCAATCTAATTCTCTCCCTTTGTTGAAAGTATGTAACACTCTTGTATTTAAATTGAAATTATGTTTCGGTTCTTTTAGATGGTCCTTATATTCTGAAAATTTGTTCAATTTAGGCAAGTGTACTTTTACTACCATTTTTATTTCTCTACCGCTTTGTCATATATATTACAATCATTACAATTGAGTTGGTAAACCCTGCTTTTCGCCAAGATGTCTATCTTGTCTTTAGATTTTGAGAAGATGTTTTTAAGTGATCCCCTACATCTACAGGCTATTCTAAAACCTTCTTGTTTAAAAATTTTACTTACTTTAACTTTTTCCGATAATTGACCAATATATGGCAAACAACAGAAACCTAATGATTAATTTATGGTGGGGTGGCTGAACCCTATTATCGATTCTTTTGAAGTAAATTTATTATTCTTTTATCTAGCAACCTTTCAATAAATATTTCTAGAGCTCACTCCATCATTCAGCATTTCAACTAATTTGCTTGTCAAAGCAGGAATGGGTTATAATACAATATCTTTCAATTAAGGTTTTTAGTTGAGATGTCAGTGTCACTAGCGGGATTTGAACCCACGATCTTCGGCTAGATATGCTGCTGCTCTACCCTTTGAGCTATCATGATCTCAAATGGATCTACTCCCGGTCTTAACTTACAACTCTTCTCATTTTCCCCTCCTTTTTGCCATTTTTCATTTCTACGAAAACTTTTATAAAAAGATTTTATAATTTTTTTAATATAAAAAGATTAATTAATTGAAAGAAGTAATTTGGTCAATACTGCTAAATATAATAAATTGTTTAAATTATACGAATACCTACATATGATAAAATGTAAAGCCCAGCCCTGAAGATGATCACAATAATGGTTGAAATGTTGACACGTTAAAGAAAAAGTTTTTCAAAAACCTATGTGACACCAAACCGCATCTTACGATCTCCGATAATTATATTTAGCAACTTTTCTTTGCATACCGGGCAAATGCGCAATCTTTGGCCTAACCTCGTCTGTGTGTTAAATGTGTATGACAAATTCTGTTTCAGGTTTCTTGGTAATTTAGATTCTCTGGGGCCACCTGTCAACCATGCTCTTAATGTGCAAGGTTGTCTGATGACCCAGTCTACAGTTTTTTTTTTTAATCATTCATTTAGTGTTAAGTTTTGGAGCCGTCCTCCTGTCTTACACTGCTGGTCCCCATGTTTGTTGCCTTCCAGTTCTGACTATTACTGTTTTTTCAAAGATGCTTATTTTATTAAAAGTTATCTTGAACAAAAATGATAGTTACTGAACTTAAAATGTAATTTTTATTAAAATCCATGTTTAAAGGAAATGGAGCATAACAAAATCAAGAAAAAGAATTGAGACGAACAGATTTGATAAATAGAAAGTAAAATATGATAAAAGGAAATCCATAACAAAGTGCTGATTTGAATTAAATTTATCAAGTGAGAGCACAGACACGTGTGTGAATGGAAGGACATATCCCACCACCCCACAGAATATCGAGTACTCTGGGCCAGTGTGGATGCTAACCACTGTCATGTTTTTATCATGTTTCTGTTTGTTATTTGTGTTATTTTATCCACAATTGACGAATTTAGGAGAGGGAAGCAATATGAGAAAGAAAAGAGAGTTGGTTACCGTTATATCATATATCATAATTTACCTAGAGAAAATAAATTAGTAGGTTTAAAATTCAAGAAAGATAAAAGAAAACCTAAGAATGGGAGCGTTGGTGATGGCCTATGTTGTTTGCTGGTCCTAAAAAGTAATCATTTTTGTATAAATTCTGTACTATTGTATGATATGGAATCTTCAATCACCACACATAACTTGTATGGTGTAATCTCCATATTTTTACTGAAGTTGAGCATTTATTTTCCAGTGTACTTGAGAAAAATATATTCATAATTAGTACAAAACGAGTTCGAAGAAAATTGGGGAAAAAAAGGCTGGGGTATATAAAAATAAAAAATAAAATAAAAAACATGTCAATTTATAATAAAATATTCACTTTCAATTGAGGGTATGTACATAACGTATTTTGGGTTTGGTTTATCACAATAGTTTTCATATTACATATTACAATTTACATAAAGTTGTTTCTTTAGAGACAGAAATAAAAATTTAACCAGAATGGTAATTTTGTTATCATTCTACATTTAATTAAGTCAAAATGCTATAACTTAAATTTTTTCTCTTAAAGTATTGTATAAAACCTAAACTAGCTGACTTGCTTGATTTTAATTTACCTTCCTTCCAGAATCTAAAAAAAAACTTTTTAATGCAAATTATTTTAGGCACATGCAAAGCTTTTACTGATTATTAATAATAAAAAAAAATAATAATAAAATTTAAAAAAAATTGAGCCAACCCAAATACCATTTTTTGAAATAATTTTTTACACAAAACCTCCCCTATTGCCCCCCTCAAAAAAAAAAATTAAAAAAATAAGAATTATTTTTTAAATTAATATACTAAATAACAACAATGATAACAATCTCTCCCACAGCAATCAAAAAGGAGATGTATTGGTATATTTATTTACTTTATATAGGCTAAGCCTTTTCTTTTTGTCAATTTTGTCTTTGCATTGTCATCTGCTATTCTACATCGTTCACTTTAGCAACGTATGTGGTGTAATAAAGCATATAAAGAGGTTAAGATCAAATAAAGTGTGAATTTAGACGTTTCCATTTACACAGAATTTAAGTCAATTTTTAAAAATATTTACCTCGCTTCCCTCTATGTATTTTTCAAATAAGTAATTTTATTATTATACGCAATTTAGATATAAGTCAAAATACATTTACAGGAAACAAAACAAATTCGCTGACCTGCTAAATTCACTGCACACAGTGAACCAATTTACTGTTTGAATAATCTGTTACTGGGAAATTATTACTTTTATTTTCGCTTATTGAGAAAAAGATTGGAAACCTTTTTTAAAGCTTCCCAATAAAACACGAGTATAGTTAAACATGATAAAAGTTACCTCTAATTTGAAAGTATTGTATTAATTAAATCAGATAATTTAGATGGTGAACTATATGCTTTTCGACAAGAACAAGATTTCTTCAACAGCTTATTCTAAGGTAGAAGTCTATTATTTTATTGTTTAATGCCTTTTCTGGATTGTTTATTTATTATCGTTAATATTTAATAACAGTGGGAACATCACATCTTGAGGCTTCTTTCAGGAGGCATCACTATTTAATAACATTATTTTTCAGCTCCCAAAACCTGTAAATAAATAATTACAAATTAACTTAAAACAATCTGAAAATAAAAAAAAGAACTAAAATTAATTAGCCAAATTAAAAAAAAATAAAATAAGTCCGGCGAACATGAATGTATGAATCAAACATTGAAAAAACTTACACAAAGCCGGTTCACCTTCCATCAATTAATCTTACTGGCGCATTTTCTGCCAGGCCGTCATCCCTCAACACTTCCGCTTCATCGCCTTCTTTGTCAGCCTCTACTTTATAGAGAATCTCATGGCACAATGGACACCTGTCCTGCACATACAACCATTTCCTTAAGCAGACGCCGTGGAAAAAGTGTTTGCATTTTGTGATTTTGGCAGTCCTCATCTCCTGATAGCATATGGCGCATACATCGTCCAAACTTGCCAGCTGGGATTCATTGGCTTCCGGCAATGAATCGATTTTATTTACAGCAGTCCTTCTCTTCATAAATACAGACCAACCCGCCTTAGCTTCACACCTAAAATATCATATAACACTTTTTTTACATTTATATATTAACCTTCACTTTCGATAATTAATTTTTTAACTTTACCAATACTTTAGCCATTTCTATAACACAACTATATTATTTTATTATGAATACTGACGAATATAAAAACTAGTGCAACCTCTCTGCAAGCCCCGATAAAAAATGGGCTTGCTATACATTTCTTCAACATGGCAAGCTTGTCGTAAACCTCCTGATCTGGGGTTGTCGTAAAGTAGGAATCACCCCAATTGGTGGCTTTCAAATGAGGATTATTGACAATTTGACAGAGGAGCTGTGTAATGGTAACTCCCAGGAATGTAGTGTTATTTTGTGGATCGACAGGTGTCATGAACGACCGCAAGAACAGCTTTGACCATCCGCCTCAGGAAATATTTTTCCCCCCTCCACCCTTGTTTTGGGGACCAATGTAAAAGGGGAGGAATGGAAAATCAAATCACTCAGTCCAGTCAAGTCCAGCTGAAATCTGGAAGAGTGGAGACCTGGGGGAGCTGATTGGTCCGGTGTTAAGGAGAGTCCTGAGTTAGTCTAATTGAAAATCAGGAGAGTTGAGTCAGGACATGGAGGCAATAGAAGAAATCGAGATTAGAGATGAGTTGAACAGAGTTAACTGACAAGGAGAATCTTGACACCAGTAGGTGCAGAAACCAGAGACAATGAAAGACCAGGGAAGCCATCAAAAGGGTGAAAGACTTCTGGGCGAATATCATCCGGCTGACTTATATTTAACTAATTAGATTAATTTAATTATTGAGACGGTCTGATCAAGTGTTGTAATAAACGTGAATGAATTTTATTTCTCTGATTTTTGTAACTAAATGTTCTCCCATCACTTGTTATTCTGATGCACTTGCTTCTGATAATAATAATCATTAAAACCTATTATAGATAACCTACAGATAATAATAACCTAATTATCGATATTGTAGTAAATAAATGAATTACATGGAATTTGTCAACAAAAATTTAAAAAACTAATAACTATGAACTTGTGTTTATAAAATGTCCGTTTCCTCAAGGATGATTTATTTTTCAAGCTATTAATATAGCTGGATCCATATGGCTGTACATTTAGTTTGGTCCTAGACTTTTATTAAAATTAATAGCAAAAACTGAATAATCTCACCATATATTGAAATAAGCATGGATGCCCATCATGCCAGCACGAATAGCACCTCCCGATTCAAACATTAAAATCCAAGCACCGTTGAAAAATAAAAACACACCAAAAAAGAATTCAAGCTGAAAATAAAACAATAAAATTAGTAAATTTGGTTGTGATTTGAAGATCAATTTTAAGCCTAATAGAAAAAAAGAACAGTAGTTACCGTGTTTCCAAAAGCACGTATGTAGTACACATAATCATCGAGCTTCTCCCAGAAAGTGGCCCTGTGGGCGTCGATAAGGAACAACATATAAATTAGGAGGGACACGATTACCTTAAAAACTACTTCGATGCTAAATGCAGAAACGGCTAGTAGCCACGAGCTCACTGGTTGGTGGTACCACAAGTACGACACTAAACCCACTGGGTACAACATTAAAAACAGGCAAACCATAAGAGCTCGCACGTGCCTGTAAACAAAGATAATAAAATGAAAATAATGATTATACTTAAAGAAAAACAAAAGTCATTACTTATGTAATGCAGGGTTATGCGATGCACTTAAAGACATAAGTAACGGGTTGACAATATTATGTATAAAGTGAAGTATTGCTGTAAACAAAAGACAGAAGTTTCTACATAATCTAATAAACCTCTTCTCTGGTTCAAGACTAGTCAGACCAGTCTGTAGGGCTAGTATGTAAAATAGTATCGCAGACACTGTGCCAATACTCTTGTCATCTTCATCATCGGTTAAAAGTATCTACAAAGGAAACATTTTGTAAGTTATAACTTTGGCTTTTGGATAGGTGATAACATTCACTGACCCATTGAACAAATCTTCCTATGTAATGGGAAAGGTATGAAACTACGGAAGTCATTCCTAGGACTGATGTAAGTGTTTCGCATCCTGTGGTAAGAAGCGACTTGGCCATACTGATAAAATCCGATATCGTAAAGCCAGCTGGAACTTGCAAAGCAATGGCCTGTTCGATAAGTCTAAGAATCCAAAATGTCCGTAAAACGCATGGAACATTCAATCGCATCCATTCTACTTCCATTAAAGCCGAAAGGCCAAAGTCGCTAAAAATAAATTAATTAATTAAAAAACGGAAAGAAAAGAGGTAATTAGAAAGTACTCATAATATTAATATTCCAATGCAAAAGAATTTTATAAGCTTTTTCATACACATATTCAATACATGATGTTAAAATTTAATGTTAATGTTTAAAAAATAATATAATTATGAACTTTGTTCTATCAATATAAATAAGAAAATATAAAACAAAAAGTTAATAATTACCTAATAAATGCTCGAGCATGAACGTAGCCTCGGCTCACAGTTTCGATGACACTAAAAATGCTAGTCCACAAAATAAAGTTGACCATCGCCAAAGGCAAAACTGCTGCAAAGACTGGGACTAGTGTCAAGATGAATGAGGGAAGAGGAAGTGTGGCAAGAAATGTAGGCGCTAAAAAAGTAACAACCCAAAGCTTTTGCAGTAACGGATATCTGGGTCCTAAATGTACAAAACAAAAAATTGAAGCTAGGCTACACTGTGCTGCGAAATTTTCTAAAAGCATAGTCCCAGGGCTTTCTTCGGACATTAGGTGGTTGAGGTTCAACTCGAGAATATCCTCTATTACACTCAGCCTTGTGCTATCTGCAGCGACTATCACCGACTTCATCATCCTCAGGTTGCACCAGTACGATATGAAAATTACGCTTCCTGATATTAAGTACATGTACACTATTAGGAGGTGTTTTGTCCATAATACAAAAGTACAAAGGGCTGCCACACAACCTGAAAATACCAAGGCAAATTCAAATTAAATATTGAACATTAGAAATTTAAATTAAGAGAAATCGATGGAAGAGCCTATGCTCAGTAAAAAAATGATTATCATATAGCATAGAAGCTAAAATAAAATGACTTTGTAAAAGGCCTCAGTTTACACAATTTGAGTAAAACAAAAGATAAAAAATTATTTTAGTTTGAAAACACAATTAGTTAATATAGCCAATATTGCAAAATTACTTAAAATATTCATTGTGAGCAAGTTAACTTTTGAAAACCTTATAGAAGTATATTATATATCCGTTATATTATATTATATAAAAAAAAAATGTCTGCCAATTGTATTAATATACTAATGAAAATCTGACTATTAATAAATGAACTCATTGACCATTCTCAGCATCTAATGTTGCAAGGCTTACAGTTTCATTACTCATGTACAAAATATTTAACATAACATGTCAGTAAACACCTAATAATTACATTTCTGAGGAAAAAATCTGAAGTAAAAAAAAAAATAGATTCTGGTTATTTTAAATAATAATAATACATGGTTAACAAAAATTATTAATGACAAAATTATCTGTGGGCATGTTTTGCTATTTTTAAAGACCATTGCCAACAAATATGAGCAATAATGTAGTAAAACAGCAATAAAAGTGTAAAATAGTAGAAATTAGTGTGAAAATTGTAGAATTTTGATTATATTGGTCAGTTTAATTGAAAATCCGAACCAGGGTTAAAAGAACTAATTGTTGAACTAATGAACACCATTGCACATGATTGTCTAATGTGCAAGTCAATCAATTGACCAGATTTTTACAAGCCTACTGGGCACATTCTCGATTCAATTTTTGTTGATTGACTAAAATAGAACAAAATTTATCGGTTCAACAAAGTTTCAATCATTCCAGTAATCTTCTGTGTTATGTCGAGACTTCCGGTCAAGTCATGAGTCATTTCTTTCAAATTAAAAATTACTTGAAACATGTGAACATCTCCGTTGATTGTTTCCTGTTCAATTTTTATATTGTATTATTTAGTTTTTTGTTCATAAAATACAGTAGAGTTCTACTTGTCAGAACAAATTGAAACCAAGATGTTCTGGCAGGTCTGTTGGTATATACACAAGTGTATCGAAAAATGCAATGGTAGTTTTGATAAAGCAGGACAAGAGTGAGAGTGCAGTTACATAGTTTCAAATCATTTTGGATTGCCTAGCCTCACAGTTTTGTTTTCTGTTTCAGTTCTAAACGATAATTTTCATTAAAACCCACCACCAAAAAGTGTCAATTTGAATTGCATATGAAAAACAAAACATTTGTAAAGGACCAAACAAAGTTCACCACCATGCAGAGTTCACAATTTTTGCATAAAGTCAAAATAACGTCATTAATTTACAAAAATTGTATTTTCCAAACAAAAAAATCCTCTCTGTAAAATTAGATATTTTCCAATGTAAAAAAAAAGAAAAAAAAAAAAAAAGAGCCATGACCCGTGGGTTTTGAAGTGAGATGATGAAATTTTTGAAATTTTATCATAAGCATTATGGCCTTTGGAATCACTGACTTTATATAATGTTATAGAATATAGAAACATGCATATTTGAGAGAAAATACTTTTTGTTCCATTGTCACACATTACCAAGTAATTCTCTTGGTGCCACATTATGATTCATGAACCTAATAATCACATGACTTGATTAGTATAAAAATAAAGATGTGAAAGAATAAAAAGATAAGAGAAAAAGAAATATAGATTGCCTTGACTTTGTTAATATTGTTCACTATAAAATGCATAAAATAAATAAAAAACATTAAATAAAACAATGCTTAAAGAAAAGAAATATGATGAAAATTACTAGATTATTAATGTTTTTATAATGAAACTATGGTTTTGTTTGTGATAAAATAACTGAGCCAAGAAACAGAAGATTAGAGAAGAAGGATCAAACAAATAAACCTAACTATTGGGAAGTCAATGTCTATGTCTATGTCTATGTCTCTCTCTCCCTCCCCCTCCCCCGCGCCCCCCCC
>CM077106.1:15022997-15052708 GCA_039619505.1 Cimex hemipterus | reverse complement strand
CCCCCTCCCGCCCTCTACCTCACTCTCTCTCTCTCTTTAAATTTTTTTTAGCTTGGAATAAAAACTTTTATTTTACAATCAAAATCAACATTGACTGGCTGTTTAATTGTCTGAATACTGGACATTGTTGTTTGTATGTGAACGCAATAAGAACAGTCAATCAATTGACTGAAGACTTCTTTCATATCTAACCAAGATACAAAGTGTATGGAGGAATAATTATGTAAATTGTATAATTGTGACTGCATATATACAGTGCGATTTAATTTTTGAAGCACCATAAGGAAATCAGCGTTGGTGCATCGAAATATGAATCACCTATTCTGGCAGCATGCAAGATTCACGTTTCAATGCACTACCACCAATCCACCATTGTACCCTTTTGGCTAAACAAATGGTAGTAGTACACTAATAAAATATTTTATTAAAGCTTTTTCCATTTTAGTTTTGGAAGAATTTTCCGCCAGAAAAAAATAATAGCTGGAGTAGAATAAACCGTCTTTTTAAAAAACTTCTAAAGTCGAAAGAAAGTAGCACATTTTCTCATAATAAATGTATAAGTAGTAAAAGAGGGCTAATGGCAGAATATAGAGTACACCATTGATTCTCAATTAGGTTAATTATATAATAGGTGTAAAGAGTAATGCTGGAATATCGAGTACTCTACTATCCTAACTGGGCGAATGGTATTTAAGAGTGACAGAGTATGAATGGGTTTGGTTTTAGTACCTGATTGCATTGGGTGCTGAAATAACCTAACTGTTAATAGCACCTGGAGTCCAACATCAGTGTGGATAAGACAAAGTTCTGTCAGTAGGGATAGGTTCTGTATGCCTGTTTGCATATGTACAAGCATAAGCAGACTTGAGCTTGTATATATAATCTTCATTATTTTACATTGTAGGCAATCAGGACAACACTGGTGACCAGAAAAAACCTGAGGAAGGTTTTCACTGGCTACATCCAATCTCTTTTTACTTCACCGATAGGATAGGACTCACGAGAATCTTCTGGATATTTTTCCACATATAGCAGCATATAACTTGGTAAGTGTACACACTATCTGTTCCATGTTCATGTTTAATAAATTAGTAATTGTAAGATAAATGCATAGTTAATATTACCCAGAAACCCCTACATCAATCAGATTTAGTCTGTTTAACTGAACAATGTTGTGTTAATGTTAACACAATGTGATAAAGTGTAATCATCCAAAAGGATCTGTGAACATTATGAGTCGATTGTGTGAAATGTTATTGCAACGGTCAGTAATCGCCATTTGCGCCTCTTCAATACTTGAAAATGGCTCATTCCCATAAATTGAAGATTTGTCTCGCCGGGGATTTTGAGAACAATTGGGCAAAATTTAGAATTCCGACTATTGAAGTAACTAACTGGGCACTGTTTTACATCTGTTAGCACAACGCACATCAATTGGCCAGAGACTTTGTACAAGCATAGCTGTAGTCTCATCCTCGACAATGGTTGAAAAATTCAATCATGGTTGAAAAATCTCATTTGTTGTCTCATTCTCAATTGTTCTTTTATGCACGGATGATTACACTCTCATAACTCTCATGGTTGGGAACTGCACATGACCCTGAAATGCTAGCCTTTACCATATGTTAATAAGTGTGGGTGCTGTCTCATAGACCCTGATATTAGAGCTTGTAATCGCCTGAAGGTGATTTTGTTAATTGTTATGTAGCGTAATGTCAATTTTAAATTAAACTATTAGCTTTATCCGAATGTATTGATAAGAATGACAGACTTGGACCTAAATGACAGCTGATCTGTCATGATGTTTGAATTAATTTTGGTTGATAAGAAATTTTTTTTTGGCTAAGGTGAGAAAGTTATGATAATCGACTATAGTTTTATTGACAAGTGGACGACAGTAAATCGTTATTTTGGATAGTTGTGTGCAATTTAAAAGTCGTTATTGGTGGTTGTGGAAAAAGCCACCAAAACACCCCCAGGGTCTGGAGTGGCAAGATTTTTCTTGTCGTCCCACGCAACTATACCGAAAAACTCTTCCGGTCGTTAAATTGTGCAAATTCATCACCGCTTGCGTTTAAGGGGGAAAAAATTTAAGGTCCGAAAGTGGACGTGAAATTTTGAAATTCCCTCTTGCGTAAAAGGGTATGAAAATGGGCAAAACTTACCGAAGCATGATATAATGAATTTGAAAGCGTAGGTCAACAGGAGTTTGTAAAACTGTGCATCGTAATGGAAAATCCTGCTGGCCGCTTCGTACTGGTCGTATTCCTGGTTGAGATAGCTTTCGTTCTTTCCCAAAGCGTTATCGATGAACTGTCCCTGGGGGAGACCCAGTCTCATGCGGAAAAGTTCATCGATGATAAACAAAGGCGGCACCCGAAGTAGAACATCCACTAGGCTCAGGAATTTGATTTGTATAGACATTTATGAATTTGAGACTCTTTAGCTCCTGGGATCGTCGTTATCGCTGGGCAAAACGCTGTATCTTCCTCTATGGTCTGACATAAATATAAGATTTGACGGCACGGTTTAACGGCAATTTTGAAGACTTGCTAAAGCCGAGTACGAACTACGAGGTTTCTCTCCGCCGTCGGCCAGGATCCGATCGCCCCGCACGTATTACGGATGACGTATGCGGCCAAAACAATCCAAAACACTAAAAACCCGTTGATCAGATGAGTAGGACGAGCTCGGTCAAAAACTCAATTCTCAGAAGAGCCAACCTTCTGCCGAGAATTTCCCCACGCGCTCACTTCAGGCCGACCCACCCCGCCTAAATTCAAATTACAACAATCCACCAGTTTAAAAAAAAGAGCAATAGGAAGAAAAATATTTTTCACTTAAAACTCTCTTTTATTTTTTACTTGATCGTTATTTAACACTTAGCACAAGGTAAAAGGTTAAATTCTCTGTTGATTATACATAAATAAAAAAAATAAACTGATATTCACTTGATAATGCCAGCTATTGTAATATAATTTTTTTTATATCTCTATATAAATCTCCTCTCCAAATAATCTCCTCATTACCTTAAGGGGTTTTTACCAGATCTCAAACATTCAAGGGATATGGATAAAAGTGGCGGTCACAAGGCCTATTGCACCTCGAACTGAACAGATCTGTTGTGCGCCCGTGTTATTTATACTGGCCAACTTCAGGTTGTTAATCAGGGCAGAACCCTGATCCCTTTCCAGCCAGGGGCTAAGGAATTGATCCCTTTAAGTAGGTGGGCCTCATCGTGCAATCACATGCATGGGCTTTGACCCAAAATTAACTGTCCGAGAGTCAACCTCGAATGCCCAATCTTTAATCAGGTCATGACCCTTCTTTTAAGGGTCAGATCCTCTGAGGCCCACCTATCGATAGTATGGAGAGGGATAGGGATAAAAGAGGCGGCCACTATGCCTGATGCATTTCGATCTGAATAGTGCTCCCCTGTTATTTAACTCACTGGCCAGTTTTAGGTTATTGACCAGATTCCATAGCTTTGCCAGCAGCTCCTTAGTGTAAGATCTCTGAGATTTTTTTGTCTTATTTGCAAGAATCTCCACCTACATAGACCTCCACAGAAACATAGAATGTGTTGTGGGGATCTCCTCCTCTTCTTGGCAGTATCTGCACAGTGTTTCTTCTGCCTGTACTCCTATCCAGTGCACACACACATAATTTAAACAATGTTTATAAATCCCGGGCTATGAAGATGATATGAATAAAGATCAAAACGTTGATATGGTAAAGAAAATGTTGTCTCCAAATAATCATGTATAATTAAACATGGAGATAAATGCATAAATAATATAATAGATTTTGATTTACCATCTATTTTAGAAATAATAATATTTGACATACAAATTAATCATTAATTTAAAATTATTTTTGTTACAGTATTTATTAGGATAATTTAGTTGTTTTGTAATAACAATTTTTGCACGTTCAAAATCGAGCGGGAATAAAAACCATCTCATTGAAATGTCATGTAGGCGGTGGTCGGTGGATCGGCGCCATCGCGGTCACTATTACAACTCATGTCGAGGGACAGGCTCGTAAATTTCTTCCAATCTAATGATGAGCTTTAAGCATGAAATCAGGACATTTCAAAACAACAAAATTGTGAGTAGAGCCGTCGTTTATAAAAATGAATTTATATACTCACCCCACCTTATCACATCTACAAAGGTCTTTTGAGTCACAAAAAGCAGACACACTGGCCAGAGTAGGATGTGCAAGACCATGTATAATCCCGGAATCTATTTATTTATTTATAGGCAATAACTCACATTACAATAATTACAAAAAAGATAAAGAACATTTAAAACATGAAAATGTTGCAATATTAAAATGTTACGAAATAGTAACATACAGTATAATTTCAGTTAATTATTCTTTTTAAGTAAGGTCTTGGTTGAGATGAAAAAGTTAGCTTCATGAGCAGGATTCAAACCCATGACTTTTGGCTAAATATGTATTGAGCCAAAAGTCGTGTTTGAATCCTGCTTGCGACACTAACTTTTTTCATCTTAACGAAGACTACATAAAAAGAATCATTAATTGAAATAAGTTATTTAGTTAATTAGACCACTAAAAATAAATGGATTTATACACTATAATGATAATTTGGAGATCGCAAGATCCGGTCTTGCACAATGTAACCTGTAGGTTTAGAAAAACATTTTTTCTATCGTGCAAACTTTTCGATTTTTATTGAGATCATCTTGAGAAAATGCATTGAATCTTTGAAAAAGAATTTATTATTAAACATTAATGGATTTATACACTACAATGGTTACGTGGAGATCGCAAGATCTGGTCTTGTGTGATGTAACTGTAGGTTTAGAAAAACATTTTTTCTATCGTGCCAACTTTTCAATTTTTATTGAGATCATCTTGAGAAAATGAGTTGAATCTTTGAAAATGAATTTATACAATCATGTATACAATTTGGAAATTTTAGGTTCAATCAAAGTATTTGTACTCACTCAGTGTGTAAAATTTGTGTAGATGTGACCAATTGTGTGTCATGTTGAGATATAAGTGTTTTTTATTTATATATGTTTAATTTTGAAGGGCAAGGAAGGAAGTAGGTATATAAATTCACTTTTCTTTGAGGTGAAACGGGCTGACAATGGGCAAAAGGGTAATGGTTTGTCATTCGGGCTTAATTATCTTTTCACAATTATTATAGATGGGATTATTAGAGAAAAATAGGATAAGTCGTTAGGGATTTAGACTGTGGTGAAATTGTTTGTTGTGTGGAGTGTAAAGATTATTTCATATGTTGTATTATATGTTCATATGTTATTGATGTCAAATTTGATTTACAATGTTAGCGGAGATGCAGCTGAGTTTACATGCGCTTGTTCTTTAAATGATGCTGTGTTTATCTTTGTTGATGTAAACTATTTTTAAAAAGTCACGTTTATGTATGTTTTGTTCTGTGCTTAATTTTTTGTCTATGAAGGTAGCATATCGACCAGATCCATCATCCTGTATATTGGTACAGGAAAATTGAGGCAGAATAATATAAATAATAGAATATTATAATTTCCAGAATAATATAAATAATAGAGTATTATTTATATTATACAATGTAGTAATATTAATAATAATACAATTAATGTAGAATAATGGAAGACTGTTTGCTTATCCAAAAAATATTCTATTTTTCTACATTACTTAAATTATTATTGATATTACTAATTATTCAGATATTATGAGATGTGTTCTGATGTGATGTAGGTTGCAGAAAAACAGTTTCTTTATCGTGCCAACATTTCAATCTTTATTGAGATTATCTTCAGGGCTCAATAAAGATCGAAACGTTGGCATAATAAAGAAACTGTTTTTCTGAAACCTACATCACACCAGAACGCATCTCACAATATCTGAATAATTATCGATTAACGGTCACACATTAATATTACTATATTCTATAATATAAATAATACTATCTAATTTATATTATTCTATAAATTATATTATTCTATTATTTGTGTTTAAATAAGTTTAGTTGTGCTAGGGTGAAATTTCTATAGAGCCCGATTCATTTGACAAAAAGTGAATAAAATAGAGCCTGTTCTCAATATTGACAAATCTCTTGGTACAATTTTGGGTGTTAGTTGGACGAAATAACCACTAGATAGCTTACCCGTCCATAAATTCCGTGGTGGACCCAAAATATTAAAATAAAATTATTTAATAGTTCCAGAGCACAAATTTTCAATAATAATTCAATATTCAATAATAACTAACCAAAGAAAAATATGGACTTGTTAGGAGTAAACAATAGGATTAATGTTTTCTCTTAATGCAAACGATATGGACTAATATTAAGACCAATTAATTGATTACAATCAACCTACAATTTACAATTGAAGAATTGGAAGGAGTAAATAAAGTAATAAACTAAAATAATAAGTTACTTAGCATTAATCTTCAGACAGTCACACAGGTAATGATATCACTTAATTAATTCAAGTTGAGTCAGTACATGATCCCCTTGCTGGGTCTGTCTCAACTCACGGGTTTTTGAGTAATTGAAATAATAACTGAAAAACCCATGAATTGAGACAGACCCAGTAAGTGACCCTGTGCTGGATCAACATGAGCTCACCGACTCCAAAATCCATCATGAACTTAATCTATTATTAACTTTAGAAAGATTTTATACTAATGCAAGTATGGATTGTATAATAATTAATTTTTTATAATTAAATAATGCGACTTATCTGGAGATTACTCTAAATGTACATCGTTGTCAATTTAAGAATTAAAAACAAATGTTACCTATTAGTAGCCTATACATATTGGTACATATCACAAATGTGATCACAGTACGTTTTTTCAGAGGGTCACAGCACTAAAACTAATGCAAGTGCTGACCCGCGGTATTCGTGCCATGAGAAACCAGGAAATGATGGCACTGAGTGTAAGTAAAAGATTAAGAGGCTTTAGGCCGTTGTCGATTGGCGAATTGGCCTGTTCTCGGAGAGAATGTGAAAAGAGGGCTTGAGCAGAAAGGGTTAGGATAGATCGAGAGGCCGGTGTGAAAGCATTGGGAACAGACCAGGTCATTGAAAAAGGGAATGTTCAGGTCGATGTGGAAAATGAGGCTAGTGATGTAGTAAGGAGTTCCGATGATTTGTTTGACAATGTATGATTAGAAGAATTGGATGCGTTGGATATTGGATGGCTTGGCAAAACCCCTCAGTTCTGCATCATATGATTGTGTTGACATTCAAGACTGATATTGATCCTAGAAGTCTTTGTAGTCGTTCAAGTCTTCTGTTAAGTTATCTCTTAATGGGAATGGTTTCGACGTCAATTTGCTGTCACAGGATTTTACTTGAACGGAAATCGGTATCTCTTTGTTGGTGATGTACAGTAGAGGGCATGATGGTGTTTTCTCAATGAAAAGACTTACTCTGAGTACATTCCTCTTTACTTAATTCTTAATATTTTTTGACCTACACATCCTTCGATGGATGGATTGGAGGTAGCGTGGATAGGATTCCAAATGAGAACAAACTATAGTATCATCTGTGTAGATGGTGTTGATGGTATTGGAGTGTGCAGGTAGGTCAGCTGTATAGATGTCACAAAGGAAGGGACCAAAAATGCTGCCTTGTGGGGCACCGACTTGAATCGGTCTGATTTCCGAGAACTCGTTGCCTTGAGAACTTTGAATCAGTGGTAAATAAAAATTGTAGCATTACATTGTTATGTAATAATTGTTTAATACAATTTTTAACTTATGCCCTGCATGTTTAATATGTATAGGTCGAAACCTTGGCGAAACTATATTTATGTAGTATTGCTCCTTCTGATCCGTCAAACAAAATGTAGAAAGAAGTCGGCTAATATGATAAATTATATAAACCATGATGATTATTCACAAATGGACAGCAGAACTTCGGCAGGTTAGGAAGATAGGGAAATATTTCTCTTGCACCTTGTTGGACTCGGTTTTGGACAATTTCTTTAACTGTGACATCTCATTTTTTTATATAGTTGTTTGTATTAAAAAATACTCTCCTCGTTTTATGTGAAAATTTGACTTTGGATAAATGTGATGAATCTATTTTCTTTATTTGAGCTACTTAGAAAAACAGCTTTTGTTTCTGTTAATGTTCTGGTTGCAAACAAGTTTCTTTTTTACAAAAAAATTAACTTAATAGGATATGGGCTAAACTTATACGGGTCAAACATGGACACTTATGCAGTAAAATAAAAGTTTATAAATAATTACGGTAAAAAAATAAATAAATAAAAATAAAGACTAATAGCGTCTGATGAGGAGCTGAAAGGGATGTCACACGAATCAAACCAAGTCAACTTCAGGGATCTAATCGCTTATTCAAATGTAATCGCTATTTCTTTAGGATAAACGTACGATTTTATTTGAGCAATAATTGAAAATAGTTATTCAGAGAGTATTCCATAAAACGCAATAAAATAAGTGAAGTATCGTGCGGGATATAAATTCGAACACGTGTTCGAGAAAGGAGTAATGGAGTCAAACGAGACTTTAATAGCTCTCTTTGGGGAAGTGAGAAAAGTGACGATAAGGTGGCTCTTGTGGGAGGAGGATAAAGGCAATAAATCTAATAAAGGCATCATAATTCTAAACGAAGCCAGGTAATGTCCGGAGGGGACAGATAATGTGTGTGAGGAGGGAGAATGCGCATCTTGAGTAACCGCTCCGGCTGCCAATCACTAGAGCTCACTCAACCAAAAACCCCAAAGATAAGGGCATAAAGGCCAACTCCCTCTTCTTTCCCAGAAGATAAAAATGACGAGGAATTGCTAGCAAATTCCTCTTTCACGCCATCTTGAATCCACCCACCCACCAACCCTTCAAGCAATGCCCTTTACAGAGCCGGATATTGGTTTCCGATGGCGTCTACTAACCCCCTCCCATCTTGGGGGTTACGATAATACTTTTATGGTGCTATATAGAGGGTGAAACGTGATAAAAAATTATGTATGTGAAAATGACGATTTTTATGGAAAATTGTCCATGATTATCTCTTTCCGATTTTCATTCCGTTTCGCTCTTTCCTGTCTAGAATGTCTCGTAGCCCTAAAATTACAATGAAATTTTAAAGCAATTAGTGTTTTGACATTGCGTGAACAAAATAAATATTGCTCACCTATAACAACACAACTTTTTATAATGTATGTAGTCATGATAAGTATCTAAGTAGTTTTGCATAAATTGGATATTTTGATAAATTCGATTAATAATTATGATACATACGTACCTAGTTTTGAAAGCTTATTAAATTTAATGGAGCTTATTATGGCTATGATGATGATGGTGATGGATACTGGGAAGTGTTTTTTTCCAAGCACAGCAACTTTCTGGCTTATTGTACTTTCCTCATTAGTTCCTTATTTCGGTGCAATAGACTCGATCCTTTTCTAAGGCGTGCTAGGTCATTGACTGTCGTTGTTACAATTCCTTTCCCCGAGTTTTCTTTGAAACCCAGGTTACGTATTCATATGGAGACTTTGTATAGGGCCGAGTAGAATTGTGCTGTTTGGTCAAGCGCCGACTTCCTTCGCATCTACTTCTTCCAATCATATTCCTCAAATAACACGTCGGACTCCTTACTACGTTACTAACCTTACTATTAGTACGTTCAGTAAGGTACAACGACAACAACATTCCCTTTGTCAACGAACAGGTATGTTTCCGATTCCTATAGTTTCACACAACTCTCTCGATCCATCCCAACCCTACTGCTCAAGCCCTCTTTTCACATTCTTATCCCGAGAACCCGGAGATCGCCTTGGTCGATGATGGCTAAAATCTCTTTGACACTCACGCACTGAGTGCCATCATTGGCTGGTTTCTCATGTGATGTATCCTGCGGGTACAGCGCTGGCATTAGTGTTTAGAGCTGTGACCCTATGAAAAAACGTACTATGATCAAACCCTATGATCAAATTTGTAACGTGCAATAATATGTACAGACGATAAAAAAAAAAGAAATAAAAAATATGGCTATTGTTTTTTACTTCTTAAATTTGCAGTGATTAGACTGATCTCCAGGTAAGTCAATTATATAAATTAAAAAACAAAATATAAATCCATACTTACATTAATATTAAATTTTTGATAGGTTAATAATAAATTAAGTAATATCTTTTTGACTGCCTGAAGGTTAAGGCTAAGTAATTTATTAATTTTATTTCTTTTACTTCATGTACTCCTTTCGATCCTTCCATCAAAATTATAAATTGTACGAATCGATCGTAATACATTAGTTATTCATAATATCAGTCCACATCGTTCGTATTAAGAGAAAAAAAAGACCATTGTTTAAATCTAACAAATATATATTCACCTTTTGTTAGAAATTGAAATTTTCTGGTCTAGAACTATCAAATTTAATTTTATTTAATTTAATAAGGTCCACCTCATTTATGGGCGGGTAAGTTTTACTAGCGGTTATTCAGTTCAACGAACATCCAAAGTTGCACCAAGGGATGTATCAATATTGAGACCATTCTTTATTTTATTCCCTTTTTGACCAATGTGTTAGACACTATAGAAATTTCACCCTAGCACAACTAAATATATTTAAACACGAATTAAATATTTCATAAGAAAGATCTATTTAAACTCTTTAACATATATATTGGTGATATTATTTAATAATAGCAGAATTGCAAAGTTGATCGGTTTATATGAATGGTCTCAACCTTTTCCGTTCGTATAACCCCGATCCATGATGACAAATGATGATGTTGGTGAAGGATACCAGGAAGTGGAGGTTTTGTGTTCCTCAAGCACTCCAGCATTCTGGCTTATTGAGAAGTACTAGGTCATTGACTATTGTTGCTGAAAATCCTTCCTGAGTTTCTTTGTATTCCAAGTTATACCTCCATTGAACAGTTGCTTCGCATTCGATGATATTATGGGAGTTGTTTCTTCCTCCTCATTTGATAATCTAAAATGAGGTCATCATAGAAAATCCCCAACGTTGTGTAGAGTTATCTCAGTTGCCAGGATCGGTGTATAGTCGTATCACTCCTCTGAATTCAGCACTGTATAATTGGAACAGGGAGTTTACGGTCGAGTTAGTGACGGTTTTTTGGCATAAGCTTACTGTGTATAGCACCTTGAGAGTTAATCAACTTCTGTTTGATTTTTTTTGCAGTAATTCTGAGATTGTGTGTTTGTTTTCATCTACTCAGGAATAGGTTCAGGGTCTGTATATGGTTTTAGGTCAAATCCTCCTCTGGCCAATTTTTCTGATTTTTCGTTAACCAAAATTCTTTTGTCTCCTGTTATCCAAGATCCCTGTTATCGGGTTGTGGCGTTACTTTAAGTTTGGGAGATTTTGAATGTATTCACTGACTAATTTTTATGTGATTTTTTTGTATGCTATGATATGTATGCTGCTGCTTGGTTATCCGATCTTATGATTTATTGTTGAGTTCCCGAAGTGTTCAGTTGTATTTGATTGTTTCTCTAGTCTAAATGACCTTTTCCTCCCATCTCCTTAAATATATGTATCCTTAAATATGTATAAATATTTCTAATGTAGGCAGACTTAGCAGTGTTTCCAGTACAATTGACCGGGTTGTTCATTTTCTTTAAATTCTGCCGAATGTTTGGTTAGCTTGTTTTTGTTGGGCTTTGGCTTACCAGGGTAGAATAATTTGGGTCTTGTATTGCCCGGGTGAATTAAGCCAAAAATGTCTACCTTTTTGCTGAGATGAAAATTCGTACTTAATGGTTTTATGAGGTGCTTAAAATATTTTTAAAAGCAAATTTTGGCGCACTTTGCGTCATTTGGATTTGACTACTTTTTAAAATCTAATTGATTGAATAAAATCTTTTATGTTAGTTTTTTATTGTAATTTGTTGTATTGTAAAATTAAAACTTGGCTTATATATTTTAACGTTGAATACAGGAAAATTACATTTGTTACTACAACTATGTCTTTTCTCTTATCCAAGGGGCCCAGGGGTCTTGTAAGATAGTACGACACTTGACTGGAAGTCTGGAAGCGTTGCTGCCAATTAAGGATAGCCCTTCCTCCTGCACAGATCTCATTAGTTTAGATATAAATATACGTTTTAAAATAATTTTTTAACTCTGTGTAGTGACTATTCTCTTTTGACTCAATTAGATCAACCTGCATTTTCTTAATTCATCATCATTTTTTACTTCATCTAGAAAATATAATGTAATAGTAAATGCGGTTTATATACGAGGAACGTTAAGAGATCACCTTAAAACGAACGTAATCCGATTGTAATGTTTCCCGATTTTAATTCCCTCCGGGGAAAATGATGAAAGCCTATTTTTCATAATCCCGTTGATGTAATAATTGAACGTGATTTTACGTCCCCCTTTGAGACGGCCGGACTCATCGAGAGGACTGACTCCCTTAATGATCACAAAGATTGGAATCTCTTTTCGTAATGAGGAATTAAGACTTTATTGACTCAAACAAATGACAAGAGGCCGATCCCTTATTAAGCCGTAGCTGATTGTTAAGGACAATGGGGAAGCCCTTGTTTGAATAGAGGAGAGATGTTGAATTTCAAAACACGGAGATAAAACTGATATCAGTTCTCTGTCTTTAATTTGTTCCCTCCCTTCTGAAATTTTATAGCCAAAATTTGGTTATAAATATAATTTTACTCAATGTACAATAACTTCAGAGCATAAAGTTAATCATTTCATAAACTATTTATCCTATTTTTTCCCAATTTATAAATTGAAGATAATATATCATACATGTATTGTAAGTTGTTATCATGTAAGATTTCTCGTTGAGATTTTCGTGTCTTGAGTTTTCTATTGCTCAATCATCCTTTAATCTAATAAATTAATTATATGATTGTAAGAAAACACTAATATCTTATAGACGGGTGGGTTTTTTTTTTCCAACTAGGCCTTCTATAAATTACATTATACAATTTCGGAGTTGGTCTTAGGGTCTGCGTCGGGATAAAACTTTGACCGTTTTTGATTTTGGTCCGCCGACGTTCGCTGTTTTTGTCTGTCAGAAGCGCCTCTACACATTTTCAGCGAGCAGCTTTTTTTGTAAAAGCTACTGTTTGGTCTATGTAACGCTTGTTGGTATATATCAAATTCACTCGGAATTTGTTTTCACATTCTATTCAAGCCAATACTACAAAATTCATCTGAACCTAGGAAAATAAAAGACCGACCTTTCGAGATATCTTAAAATATAGCGATAGCGATATCTATTGATTCTTTCTTTCTCTTTGTCTCTCTCTCTTTTTTTCTCTCTCTGTTTCTTTCTCTCCCTCCTCCATCTATTTTTTTCTCCCTCACTTGTTTTCCCTGTTTCTCAGCCTCTGTCTGTCCGTATATCTGCCTCTTAACCACAGAACACCAGCGTTGAACCGGCTTGAAGTTGATGAGAAGTCTATACGCGTCTGACAGTCTTGCAGAGCTATTGTAGAATAAGCTAACCAAACTGATCGGAAAAGAACAAACTACCTATTTTTCATGCTACTGACCCCTAGAAAAGTTTTTAGAATCTAATATAAAAGGGAACAGTCAAGACCAAAAATCACAGAAAACTCCTACTGAAGATGCTAAAATACAGAACACGTCTGACATGTCCAAAACAGCAGGAATAAGCAGACCAAAATGCTCGGAAAGTGAATAAACTATTTATCACGTCGCACGAACATACACAAACTGTCAAATTTATCTTAACGTAGAACATCCATGATTATTTTAAAAACCGCAACCCAGGACACAAAAACCTGCGTTTCAAGAGCAAGATTTTCAATAATAGGGTGGCATTCCATGTTGGTTCTTTAATTGAGTGAAGGTAACACACTTCAATTAAGTGGGATATCGAGCAAAATTTCTCGGATTTGTGAGAGTTCCACTTGGAGGTTCGTGGGACGATAACGTGTAGCTAGCCCATAGTGGACGGGGTTTCTTTTTGAGGGAACCTTTCGGGTTTTCAGTGGTGGTTTGCTTGATTTTAATTTTTCCCCTTTCTATTTTTTTATATTTTAGTTTTATACGTTAAACGTTGTACATTTTATGCACAACACGCAGAAGAGCATCTATACAAATTTAGGGACAGCAGACACAAAGACTGACTCTAGTACTCAAGAACAATTATTCCAATTTGTGGGTGAAATTTCTCCTCGCTACCTTTATGGAAATGTGGAGCAATATCCTTCAACCCCTTTACCACACTATACCACCAAGCTCTAAAACTAACCGAAACATGGAACATCTGATTCCTTACAAATAACAGAAGGCACAAAAACTCATTTCACGAACATTTCTAATATAGGGTGACATTCTTACTCGCCCCCTATGTAGAGCCAAGTAATCAATTATCAACATTTTTCTAATCTGTGAGATTTTCTCTTGTGGTCTGTGGGGATCTGAACACGATTTGTCCTTTCCGGTCCTGCCAGGCTATCTAAGCTGTTGTGGATATAGCTATGTGACATCTTCAGTGGTTTATTTGCATGGTATCTAACTCACAACTGACCCATCTATAGATACGTATCTCAGTTGGGAAAAATTGGGACTATGATGCCAAACTTATGAACACTTTGTCTCAAAAATGATTTACGGCTATTTTTTATTGAAACAACGTCGGTAGGTAGAATAAACGATGAGCGTTTAAATTCAAATTTTCCCAATCTTTACTTTTTGAAAGAGACCGAAAAACATTGTAATTACGTTTTAAAAGTTTCTTTGGTTTGAGCGTACATTCCGGGTCATATTTTTACAATTTACACATTTACCCAAACTTTCACATGCCTTTCCTCGTTCAACTGGGGAAATATAATGCGTTTAGCCTCGTGGTGAAACTCTAGCAAACCATGAGCAATCTCAGTTGAACAATGAACAAAAAAAGAACTCACTTGATGCCCACAAGACCTGGAATCCATCAATACACGGTTGTTATTGCTCATAGCAATGTTTTTCTTTCGAGGTAGAAGTCAATTAGCAATAGAGACTGGCAACATTAATTAAGGGGCGTATAACTTTTACCTTAAGTTTTAAGGTTTTATTGCTATTCTCCAAAGTTCTAGGGCGCTCGGAGGCGGTATTTCTAAAATGGTTCTCTGAAGAAAAGGATTAGAAATTTCCATTTAGCCGGGGTTATTACACGAGTTTCTCTTTTTGCAAGATATTAGTACCTTATCGGAAATCTTTCATAAGGAAAGCATGTAATTTTGTTATGTTGGAAGAGTCATCATCGATGACTTTTTTTAACAAGTACAATTTAGGTTCTTAACTGTTCCTGTCTACTTTCAGCATTCTAAAATTCGTTCAAGATTGATTGTGAGATTTCATTTTGATGTCTGTAGCTGGTGATAGATCATTTAAGTCTACTGGTGTCTGACTGACAGATGCGTTTCGAATATTAATATTTTCAAGGGAGTCTTCTATGATTTTGATCTTGATGCATCACTTTTTCCTCTTTGATTGATATATATTATATTTAGGGTTTATATATTATTTCATATAAGCATAATATCCATCGTGTTTTTGTACACTTTTACGTCTTTCCTATCCAAAATAGGAAAAGCACTCGCAAGACTGCAGTGTCAAGAACAATTAATCTATGTGATGAAATTCTTACCCGCTCCCTATAGAACGACGGACCCATCAATTTCATCCACTAAACTACACAAACTATAAAACTAATCGTAAAGTAGAACCCCCATGTTTTATAAACCTGATTGAGATTAAAGATAATGAATTCCATATTTCACGTTGACGTTAATTCAAATAGGAACAGGTCGATTTATACAATTGACAGATGTGATGGATATTTTCTGATGCTTATATCAGGGCAAGTATTCCATAGACGTGTTTATGAAAGAAAAATAATTAATTCAATCCTTCTCGACCATTCTGTAATTCATCAGCATCTGCCCTTTGATAGTCGACTCTTCAACTTACTTGAGGTAAAAAAAGACAGAAAATTTACGGCAATAAAAATGATGAACGTACCATTCAAGTGGTTGTTGATTGGGCCATTATGTAAAAAAAAGAAAGAAAAAACAGGAAAAAAAAGGTTCTAAGAAGTTTTACCCATCCCATTCACGGATAGACCAAGCGAAGATGATTCATCATATATTTCAAGACGGTATGTATTTCTCACGGGGAACAAAATATAAATCAATGGTGACAAAAGCTAAGGCCGTATAAAATGATGGTATGAAATTAGTCGAGGCCCTCGAAGCCAGTCTCTCCAGGTAGGTACGCGACACCTGCAAAGCCATTGTCCCATTGATAACAGAAGGTAAAAACTTCTCTCTCCTTTTATAACTTGAATTATGAATTTTTTATTGATCGGGGGACAATAAAATTGTACATAAAAAATGTTTTTACTTCAGTGAAGCCGAAGAAGTGATATTCACTTTGTGTACAATATTAATGTGTAATAAATTATTTTAGAAACGTCCCACGCAATATTTTTTCATTTCTCAAATATCACTGCAAAAAATATTTTGATAACTGGTACATTATTTTTATTATTTCATCATTATTAAATAGGTTCTTTAGATATGCACAATATTGGGTAGAGCTTATCAAATGAAGTTAATGATATTTCAAAATATGATTTTTATATTTACGAGCAAATCATATTTTTCAATTTAGTTTCTCGCTTTCATTTTATTGGGATTACGACAAATAAAATGCCAGTGAATGTGGTAATTATTAGGCAAAAATCAAGACAAAGTACGATCATCCGTCAAATTAAGCTTTGCTCTTTTTCCTCTTGGCTAAATACACATTTTATCGTGAAAAATCACTTCTGTCTAGTTGATTTGTGTATAAAATGTTTTTGGGTGTAGGCTTTGTTTAGGCATTATTTGAAATTTTTCATCGTTATCTAAACCTTGTCTTATTATACAATACCCACAGTTTACATCAGAGGAAACAATTTAGTCAACAAATAAGTTTATTTCTGTTAAACAATAGGTGCATATTTTTTTGTCTTCTGTGTAACTGTCCTGCACGATGCTCATGATATTTTTACACCCGGAACTAAGCTCTGTACTAGGTGGAGACCATGTTAGGAGCCTCACATACAAGATTAGTATCATCAACCTGCATTTTGTGCCTGATGCTTGTGATAGACTGTGACAAATATTTTGATTGTTCTGTAATACACAGATGCGAGGTTAGTACTGGTGCAATATGCTGATTTAGATACAATCAGGAATATAATTCAGCCGGGTTTTTGGTTAAGCTTTCTTCCAATAGATAAATAATACAATGCAGGCTGAGATTCCTACTCTTGGGAGAGATAAAGCTTAGGCCTGAATGATGCACATAAAAACTCTAGACTATAATGGAGATTCCATAATAGGCCAAATATTGGTCGCTGTACTTCTAATTTCCGAATAGATTAAGAATTAAGATTAAGAAAGTCAACGAAATTTTTTCTTAGCACATTCCTCATCGCTAAAGTCTTAATCGCCAAACCGAAAGTTTTTACTGTATCTTCACGGAAGGCAATATTAACGTTTCGAAACACCTTCTTTTTCATTTCATTTTTAATTAATTTAACATTTAGAATTTCTGACACGTTACAGACGTCACGACTGTGATAAAATTTCAGACTTTTCTGTTGACGCTATACAACCTTACGGAATACGATATGGACTTACAGACTGGATATGGGGTGTTCGGCTAAATATTCCATTCTTATTATTCAAACTACTTAATCCATAATTTTGTGTTCAATTGTGTGTACATCGAAACTATTCATCCTCCCCCGTCACCTCAAATGAGGATCCTGACTAATGACCTTAGACCGTCCGAGGAGATACAATTGCAGCATTGTGTGCGTACGTTGTAAGGATAGTGTTCGTAAGTATCAGCAGATTAGCGGTATGTATGATGGGGCCAAGAATGCTTCCTTGTAGGCCGGCGTGGATTAGTATTGCCACTGGGAATTCGTTGTCGTACCTTATGTCGAAATAACGATCTATTAGATATGATTTTAGGATTTAATAATAAGAACTTAATAGATGTAATTAATCATGATTAGTTTGCCTGATTGAGAGTATAGTAAAGTAGTTAAAATTACCAAGACATTTTTATTCTCTTTTCTTTACTATCTTTATTGCGGTATAATTTTTTCTTTTGAATCATGGAAGATCTTTTATAAAAGGCCCGTAATGGCACTGAGCGGTATTTTCCTTATCGCTGGAAGGTTAGCAGTGATAGACATTATTTTCCTATTTGGGACAGATATTGGCTATTGACGTTCCGTGTATCTTCTCCAGCCAAACAAACAGTTGGCCGACTGACTAATTTTTCATGTAACAACTGCTTTTCTTCTGTTATTCCTATTTATCACCTTAGAGTCAACTTTAGTAATTAAAATGCCGAAATGGTTAAACCAATTTTATTATCAGCAATTCATTTTTCCACTCGTTTATTCAAAGTAGGGTAGTTTAGAGTTTTTCATTTTTAAAAAATAAGGAGTTTGAATCAGTACTGACTGTACATGACTGATATTGTAATAGATTAATGACTTCATTTATGAACTAACTATATTATTTTCACTGAAAGTAGCTACAAATCCAAAGAAAAGTTTATAGAATTTTTTCTAATTCACACACTTGCAAAATGGGGGGCCGCGGTAGCCGAGTGGTTAGCGTGAGAGACTCTCGGTTAGTAGACCCCGCGGCCGCGGGTTCGATTCCCGCCGTCGCCCCTGGCCCTTTTTTCACGATACCCTTCCCCCAAAAATCTAATTACGGAATAAATATATACAAGAAGCCTGGCTAGATATGCTTAGTTCATGAGGCAAAAAAAAAAAAAAAAAAAAAATATGAAAGAAAAGTTGAAAACAACCCGTTGTTCCCGCTCCATAAGTAGACAGAAACTTTTTCATAAAAATTTATAGGAACTTTTTCAGTTTTTTATTCACTTTAGAATAATGGTTACTGTTCTTCTTAGGCAAAGGGAACATTTAAAATCGAAAATTTTTAATTGAGAGGTTTGAACACGGAGGATGTTTGAGCGCTTGGCTGGCAGTTTAACTATACAGCTGTAAAGTTGTTTGACATGAAAACTGGCTTTCATGTCGGTCGTTTGACTTTGCATACTAAATCGTTGTCCAATGTTGGAAGGGGACCTTATTGAATTACAATGCAGGACAAACGTTCGTACGAAGGGTAAGGCTTTTGAGGACCAAAAAACAAATAGATGTTACGCGAAAGAATAGTTTTGCGGAGGTGTACAGATGGTGGTTTCTTGAGGTACTAATCCTTGTATTCTTGATACAGCAAGGGAGCCAATATGCTGCTTTAAAAAACATTTCAATGGATAGGATAATATTAAGGTTAAAAGAAATGACCGCCAGTGACGTGCCTGTAGTATGGAACCTACCTTTGATGGAAAGCTGGTCAAGAAAGTCATTACAGTACTACCCCAACTTCTGGGAGGAGATATTGTCTGCGTCTCTGTCGGATAGTTAAAATGAGTTACCAAAGCCAAATAGACGGTCAGAAATTATATTTTGAGGAAAAATTAAACTTTTTAAAATACTTATTGGCCAATGTTAGCTTTATACAAACAATGGTGACGTAGGTTTCACGAAAATAGGAATTAAGTAGATGATACCTTTTTGTCGAAGTTGGAAGCTTTTTAGTAATAATAAGGCCAAAACAATGGAGCTTTTTTATTCGAGATGTTTTTTGATATAATGTACGTCGAAGGGGAAAAAGCTTTAGAAGGGTGGATTCATCTGTCAGTATCATGCGTTTAAATGTCATAAAAGCATGACCTTAACGATATAAATAATGTACCATTTAAATTTTATTCAAATATTAGTTAATTTTCACAGATGCCTCTAGCCAGTGTTTTATGTGTTCTCAATTATCTCAAATAGATTATGTTATGCTTAATAATCAACCAGTTAAAAATAAATTATATTTAAATACACTGGATGCAACAGCTATTGTCGTTAACAAGTGCGTCAAAAGTACAAGTATGGTGGCTTTTTTTAATTGTGCTTTTTCTAAACTTTCACCCGACCTTAGCACAATTTGGGGTTTTTAACTAGTTGGTCAGTGTGCTATTTAGTAAAATATTTTAAAAAGTTAGGCTTTGATTAACTTCCCACGTGTTTGTTTCTTATAATTGGTATGTTTACAAATGAATCCAATCGAAAAGTTTGCCAAAAGCAGGATAAGGATAAAATTCGATTTAAGCACAGCATTTTTGTCAGTCCATTTTAAACAAATAATCTAGAAACTCTTGGCATTTAACAAAATCTCTCATTAATTATGAACAGAAACTGACAAAATTATTCAAAATCTTATGAACAATATTCATGGCTACGACCGGGATCGAGTGGTTAGGGCGTTCGATGAGAATTGGCAACGCTATTAGTTCTGGATTCAAATGCTGGCATAGCGTATGACTTTTTAATTGCGAACAGTGTAAAAAATGTATTGTAAAGCGGTTTGGCTAAACTCCGCGACACCCAACGGATTATTAGACGTTATGCCGTTCTGACTGACAGGAATTATTTTGCTTTACTTACATAATAACTTCATGAAAAAAACAAAACACAACAAAGCAATACGGCACAGTCAATTGTGATCAAAGACGAGCAGCACAGCGGATTATTCCAATTAGGCATGATGTATGACAGGTATAACTTGGGATGAAGAGTCGCAACGCCGTTTATTCCCGGGCGCCCTGCAGCTCAACATCTCTACTCCAGTAGAAGCACAATCAATCCCGTGTTTTTAGTCTTATTTTTTTAATCACTTGAGCGTTGGCGTAACCTCAGAAACACATTAAAATATTCAATTATCCTCGTTCACGAGGCTATATATCATCCCGCGCCTAAATGGTGTTCTGAGGGTGATTTATCCCAAGATTTAACTCTATAGGATGTAGATAGGAGATTAATATCCATTGTTATATCTAAAATGCTATGTGTAATAGCTACTTTGGGAAGATTTAATTTCGAATAAACTCATATATTAAAGTAGTTTTATTTTATTTTAATTGAATTGGTAAAACCACAGACGATAAATTGCCTGAATTAGAACACGTATGGGTCCTTTATAAAACGACCTATAAAAATTGTATGTTATTAACGATATCGGCAGTCGAAACAAATAAATATTATTCTCAATTATTTTGTCAATTAAATGTAAAACAGAGAGTTTGCGTATAAACTATTTTAATAAATGAAATAATTCAAAGTACACAATTTCGTGCAAAATATTTCATTTATTTATTATCACATAACAAATGTCTGCACTAGTGAAATCATATTTATATAAGCCGGTGGTAAACTGATCGATAGTTGAGTTCTTTTATTAATCTGGCGCGAGAAAGTATCACCACTACAGTAATATGGCTGCAGTTGAAACTGTTTTTAGGTTTCGATCTATAATAAGGAGTAAACTGAAGATACGAGGTCTCCCTGTTCACCGAATGAGGAAATCGTTAGAAATCCACTTTTAATAGAAATGATGTATGGAGGAGTGTGTGTGTGGTGTTCAATCCTTTTTAAACCACCCCTAACCATCTTCACTTGTAATGTTGTTCTTCTATTTACTAGTTATTCTAAACCAGATACTCTAACATATGTACAGTATAACAGTATATGTACATATATAGTCTACTACCTATAATATATATTATTATAGCTACCTATAGAATACTCTGACTTCTTCCTAGTCTATGAGTACCCTACAGTATGTTTGGACCCATCTTTTTATCCTTTACGCCGCGGTTTTTCCTACTATATGTGCCACCCTCATTGAGCTTCCTTTATCAATGCATATCTGTACTGTCCTCTGACCCCGATCCTACACTTATTTCCGAACATCTTTAAAGTCATCTCATGTCTAGCAAACTGGTTTGGATAACTATCATATTGATTCTCCGAAGCAAGTTTTCACTTACCATCTACTACAATAACGTCCATTTCACAAATCTGGCCGCATTATTTACCGTGCGCTCCACATTGGCTCATGCTTAACTTGGGACCAAGTTTGCGCCTAAAACGATAAGACTACATAAATTCTACGGTCTACTGCACGAAATTATGGACAATCCTTGGTATGGACGAAAAACAAACTAGCATAGAAGCGCGAAAGACGTCGCATAGCGTCGTCTTAATAAATAACCTTTAATTATCCAGTCCTTTCATTCTAAAGTCCTTAAATCCATTAAAAATTGCTCCGTATTAAGTATATTACCCGCCACAATAACTTTATCATTTGTACTACCTAGTTCCACAAATGCTTTATAACCCCAATAGCTTCATCAACCCTGTCCGTCCGATTTCATCCCTTTAATGTGGTTGTCTCTCATACAAACAAAGCAACTCTTACTTTTCGTAAGATTTCTCCTTGTAGTCGAGGTGATAAACATCAGTTGGATCGTTTCCGGTCATTCTTGATTGCTTATTCACCAAAACAGCGAGAATATGCGGACCAGATTGCTCAGAAGCGGCCAAACTACGGAGTCTTATTTTGGCCAAAATTGGGCACCTTTCGATCAATTTAAACATATTTTCTTCTACTCTCGTTGCATAGAGGGCACAGGTTTGAAGTATACTGGACATGTATAAATTTAAGTATATAAGTAAGCACCTTGACTAAAAAATCTATTCAACCACTTCTATTATGTACTTCAAGTATTACTTGCTTTAATTTGTTTGTATTAAAGGGTTGTTGTAGTGATTTTAGTTCTTATCTATTTTGTTCTTACTTAGCCTAATTTTTTTGTACCTACATCCACTTTGTTATCTCTACATCTATTCCAAATATTAATTTTATTCCTGATTTAATTTTTTATGAGGAGAAATATACTAAAAGAAATTGTAGAAGGCAGTACGTAAAATAAAAACGTTCGAAGAGAAATTTCGGTGAGATGGGATGTTTTATTTCACCAACTCCATCGCAAACGAACTATTAGTTTAAAAAAACGTTGCAATATATTAACATATCACTTCAAAAGATATTACCCTTAGGCTCTTAGGGCCTTAGGAAAGATTCTCTCCGTTGACTGAAGGCCGATTTTTTCCCGTCTATCGCCCTTTGTCAACGTGGGAAGGTCTTTGAATGATCCGCTCCATTAATTTTGAGAAAGATAGGACCATTCATGGAGGAGGTCTCTTAGGCACAAGCCCAGTGTATAATTTGATAACGCACAAAACTGCCCACCTGTCTATTCACCGTATTTTTTGCACAGTCCCAACAAGATTCACATGGAACTAATCTAATGTTGTTATTCCAACACATTCCTTCTTTTTAAAAAAAATCTCAAAACCATAAATATCGCACAAATATCACACCACAAGGCAGTTTATGCATATGTGGTTGCATCATATTAATTAATTGGTCCTAGTTATCCGTAAATCCTTTTATGTTGGTGACGTATGGCGGTGCTGCCGATGTTTCCAAAAACTAACATTCCAAAAAAAGGTGGAAAACTGACGTTTGGTCAGGCCAGAGGAAGTAGCGGAACCTCTGCTTATCTACTAATTGCCACTCTTCGTGTCGCACAGCACTTATCGACACAAATGATAGCAGGTTTGACAACCGAGAGGCCATTGTCGCCTCCAAACAACCGGGGACGAAGTTGTTGCGTTGTTGTTGCGCTTGCCGTTTTTTTTTCTTGTCCCGACGGTGTACTCCGAGATAACACCATTTGTCAGCAAATACGGGAGTTTTCAATTAAAAGTTGCACTCTTGTTTTTGACACTTGAGTGATGCGTCGGATGGCCTGGTGCATTCATTCATCGGTTATCGTTAAATCATAATTTCCTAATTTACTAACAGCTTGTTCTACTAATTTCTCGTAAGATTTGGATAAATTAATGTTAAACATCCCGCGCCTTCACATTTGGGAATGAATTTATATTACAGTTGTTTATAACAATATGCACAATTATTTATTTTATTGTACTACTTTGAACATTAAATGTCTGCTCATAGAAAGTAAAATCAAGATTAAAAACTATATAACTTTAGATAAAACAAAGTGTAACAAATATTATAAAAGTAAACGCAGTGTGGTCAAAATAAACAAGTACTAAGCTCACAAAAACAACCCTTTGTAACAAACAAATTAAACTAAGTAATAACATTACAAGTTTGGCCTGATGATTTAATAGATGTTTAAGTCAAGGTGCGGACTTATCTACTTAACTTTATAAGTCTTCAGTATAACTTCGAACCTGTAATATGAGAATAAAAGAAACGACCATAAGGTGTCCAATTTTGGTTGAAATAAGAATCTGTAGTTTGGCCATTGCTGAATATTTTGATCCGAATATTCTCGTAGTTTTGAAGATGACCGGAAAAAACAAACTGCACTTCATTACCTCTCAGCCCACAAGGAGAATTTTAAAAAAATGATCGGTTATATAATTGGTAAAACTTAATAACATGGAAGTATGGCAAGCCTATTGGGATCATGCTAGAGTTTAGAGTGGAACTTGGCAAATTCGTTATTGTCGAGATTAGCAATGGAAATAAAATAGTGCGATAAAGGATCTAAAGACTTTATATTAAAATAATTAGAGACGAATATTGGAAGGTTTAGCGATTCCTAACATTTCTATGCCGTATGTTCAATATTTGTGGTATCTGTTTATAGATGTTGTCCCGTAAACTTATATAGTAGATGGTAGCGTCTATTTAGGTCTTGCTGTTTCAGTCTCAATTATTGTAAGGCGTGAGTCTTAGTAGACCATCTAAGTAGATCACGAGATAATGAAATCAGTCCGGTTTTGGGATAAGAAACATTGTTGAAGTAGAAACCATGAGAGCTTCGCTTTGGGGATGTGACATGACTTGCTTTCATTTTCCATGGCCTACACGAGTCTGCTATACATTAGAAATATCTACGGATCTTAGGAGTGTAGGTTCGGGGTTATACAGTACTGCTGTCGGGACTACGGTATAAAGAATATAGAAGAATGGACCAAGCAAACCGCCTTGCCATACTTCAGCGGCCAGAGAGCAATTTAAAAAACCTTTTTTTGAATTTCATGCTCTAGCGTGTTGTACAACGCAAAAATTAAAATTTGATTGCTGTCTAAAAGTTAATTTTTTGTTACAGAAGGCGATGCAGATTACAGCGTATAATTTGTAAGTACACACTTTTACTTTTAGTTATTATGTTTTAGTTATTTTATTGAATTGTATTACATCGTTTTATATATATTCTTATTGTTTTAACGGCGCTATTATAACCATACTAACCAGAGAACGGTATTTTGTAGTATATCATACATATTTTTTTGAGGGGGAAGGGAACCTTGAAAAAAATGCCACACCAAAGGTGGAAATCGAACCTATCACCGCGGGGTTTATGATATAACATGTACTTTGGAAATAGCGTGAAATGTAATGTATAAATACCAATTCAGGTTAGTAAAAATTGAGAACGGTCGTGCGGGTTTGCATCGTTCGCCCTAATTCAACCTCAGGCATTCAGTGTTAGATTTAGCAATCATTTCCGTTATGCACCTCCGCTTAAACAACTAATGCCAGTTTATTTAGTAGTCCATGTTAGGCGATTTTACTTTTTATTTGCTGAACAATTTTGTAGACCAACAAGCATTATTAGGGGATAATGAATCCGTTGACGGAAAAAATGCAGCCGTTTAGACATATAAGAGATGAAATAAATTTAGAATAGTGTGATTGAATTTATTTATTATTATTATTTATTTAAGATGTGTGTAAGTGTTATTTATTAGCGTGACTGAAGGGATTATTAAAGATTTTTTTTTAAACGAGGGTTCGCAACATCGGAGGTTATATCAATCCGTATATATTTTGCGACTTTAAGACATCAAAACACCACAACACCACAACACCAAAGGTTTATTTTGATGGAAGCGCAAGAAATCCCTCAATATATGAGTTGTATGCCCTTAAAATAAAAAGTGCGCCCATGTGTAAATTGTGCTGCGAAAGATGCTATTTTTTGGTATAAAAGAAACGAGACAGGAAGTTTTTATTCGGGTGATGGGTATTAAAAGGTGAAAGCATGTTTTCAGATCGAGGAGTAGATCAACCCCCTGGAGGCTCGAGAGGGAAATTACCTTTAGTGAAGTGGTCCCCTCATTCAAGACTGACGACACGACTATCTTTCATTTACGCCCGACTTTTCTTATTCCAATTTCCTGGGCTGTCTCCAGGCCCAGGCTTGCCCTCGAAATGAGCCATTTTCTGATAAGAGCTCACAACCCGACACCCTCCCCCCAACGGCTATTATGTTACACTCTATATGATTGCTCCATTATACTCCTCCACCCCTCCGACCCAGCAACCTCCACTTATTACAGCTACAGATTAGCTCACAATGCTCCAAAGAGGAAATTGCGCCGCCCCCTCTTTGCCTGGGCTAAACTCTCGGCAATTCCACCCCCAGGCATTTCGCCTTCAGACCACCACCCCTCCGCCCTTGGTCTACCGACTTATCTACACTCTATTGTCCTTGGGGGAGCTCAACAGTTTGACTCAATTTGACTCAGTATTATTAACAACTCACGTCTATTGTCGCCTTTCAACATCCTTGCCGGGTAAATGTTTAACCTAATTTGCATATTCATGGCCCAGTTGCAAGAAATAATTATCACTATTAATTATTTAACAGCGCTATATTAGTTTTTATTACAATAGCCTAATACAAAACAACATTGGCCAATAGGATTTTTTATAAATATTTGAGATTAACGAATTCTTTCTTTTCATCAGAAATGTCAAATCGCGTATCAACATTATTGACGATCTAACTGCAAATGTTATGCTTTCCCACTATATTGTTTTGAAATAAACAGTTATTTATAACGATGAAGAAGTGGTAATCCTAATGTAGTAGTAATATTTAATATTATTAACTAGACTTTTTCACCTGTAAAATGTATTTTTGTCAGCTTCATGTTCATTTTCATACCAAACAACAGGTTCATCACCCCGCAGACCCTACGACATAATGCAAGCTTTATGATGTAAATGCCAAATAACACAAATTAATCATCAAATTACAACTAAAGTACAGTACTTTTGATCTTCGTTTTTGTATAGTTTCTCGAGAAATTGCTTTTCTTCTATTTTTTTATTAATCATATTTCTACATTTTTACATTATTTTATAAATGATGTCTTGGCAACCTTGTAGAATGAACATGGTGTAGAACTTTGTAATTATTGTTTGGCTACCTATTTTACGAAAGGGCCATTGTTTATGGTATCATTTATCTGGATTTATTTGTATTAGGTTTAGGTTAGTTTGCCAGGTGGAACCCAAGAGTCCGTAAGTATGGACCAGTGTGATAATGGTCTTGTAAATTTCCTCATTGGCTAGACAGCCAATTCTGATTTAAGTTTAAATGATCTACATAAAAAAGCTTAGAACGCTCCCTTGTAGTACGTTTGCTTTTACATATTGACTTCAGAACAAGTCAATTTTCATTTCAGTTACTTTTTATTACTATTATTTATGCTAGCACCAGATATACTGTATAGAACAGCACCTCCCAGCCCTTATTACTTTATCTAATTGTATTTCAATGACCGCAGCATCAGAGTGAGATGCATCAAGGAATAGCTGACATTCCGACAAATTCTAACATTATCATTATCACTTATGATTAAATCATAATGTTGTCTCCTAACTCGAATCCAATCAAGCTTACAACTTCTAACAAGACTTTGAATTTATGAAAAATAAGGTGCTAGAAAGTGGAGGACAAGACTGAAAGGTGACGAATGTGCACATTTAAGACGAGAAATAGCCTTTCCCTGTAATGAACGTCAACAAACAAGAGCTACCGCTTACTCACGTCAGATATATAGGACTATAAATAGGCAGCAAACTGATGTGGAATCCCCTCAAAAGACCTGAGAGACTACGACCTAACAGAAGACTGAGACAACTACGAAGTCTGTTAGGACCATCCAAACAATTAACTCTATGCTTAACCCAAATGTCAGTCACCCCTACGGTCATACATATAAGATGTATAAGCGTAAGATAATATATATAAGCTTAAGATAAGCTTACATACAGAATAACTTCTTCAGCGGCCTATCATTGACATAGGCCAAGTTGGTAGATGTAAACATTAGACAGTTTATGTATACAATGTAATCCAGATATCTTGTCCAAATAGGAAATAACATCCTAAGTCGCGATTATTTCGGTTCATGATATGAGGCTAGTAACAAGTATGAGTCCGAGGTAGTTAATAGCATATCAGAGCGAGACCTTTTTTCGGAAGATGAACTAGCTTAGAAGCTTCTTTGTATCCAGAAACAGTCCGAACGATCATCCGTCACGATCCCAGAATTTAAAATCTTTGGCATGCCGTTGAAATAGATATTTGTCTTGATTAATTATACTTTCCACTTAAAGTCTTTGTTGAGATGAAAAAGTTAATAGCACGAGCGGGATTTAGACCCACGACCGTCGGCTATCGTATTTGGCCGAAGGTCGTGCGTTCGAATACCGCCCCTGACACGAACTTTTACTCATCTCAACCAAGACTTTAGATAAAAAGTGTAATTAATTGAAATAATGAAATCGGTAAATTATGACTGCTAAAGTTATATGAATTTCTGTTGAAGTCATTTGAAATAACCGTAAGTCGTTCGCCGTATACAATTGCGAGAAGTTCAAGAATTGCTCAAGTAATGAGAGAAAACTGGTAGTGGGTTGAAACCTTGTGTCATATTAAAACCAGTGATATGGCCCCTTTTACCAGGATAGTCGTCCGATGGCATTTTGCCATATCTGTATCAGCATCAATTCTAACTCCGGGCTTAAACGTTGTCTTCTCTCTCTCTCTCTCTCTCTCTCTCGCTCTCTTTCTCCCTTTCTTTTTTTCTATCCGAACCCGATCCCGAGAATCGATTCAATTAACAGACCAATTATAACAGTTTATAATTGGCGGCAGTATTGGACAGCATCCAGGAGTCGATACAATTATAGGCGGCTACCAATTAGTTCGACACTCGCGCCAATTAGAGGATCGAACGTAGATGGAGGGGAAAAGTCTCTCGTCTTCCGCAAAGACAATTAATTATTCTTAATTGGCCATTGTCCTCGATGCAACTATAAATCACGTTCGACTTTTTTGTTCACTTGTGGTTCTTTAAGCCCGTTTTGTTGAATTTTTATCGATCTGGGAGACATCGACAATGGATGGACACGGCTTCGAGTCGTTTTTTTACAAGTGTACATTCAATTTAAAGCCTTGTCCTAAAGAATGAAAAATTCAAGGTTACAAACTGTATGCTATTAACATTTCTTACGAACAGAAAATTTACAAATTTCATATATGTCTATAAATGTTAACATATTTTATATACCTAGTTTACTGAATATACTAGAATAAAAAATGTGTGGGTGATAGATAGATAGCTACATAGATAGATAGATAGATTAATAGATAGATAGATATATAGATAGATAGATAGATAGATAGATAGATAGAGAGAGAGAGAGAGAGAGAGAGAGAGAGAGAGTGCAAGAGGGAGGGAGAGGAGGGAGAGAGAGAGAGACCAGTAAATAAACTGAGAACACTGAAGAAGGAAGAAACAATAAAATATATATACAAAAAAATTGAGTAAGAGTGAAATAAATATATATACATACATAGAGAAAGAAAGAAAGAAAGAGAGAGAGAGAGAGAGAGAGAGAGAGAGAGAGAGAGAGAGAG
>CM077106.1:15010261-15022578 GCA_039619505.1 Cimex hemipterus | reverse complement strand
AGAGAGAGAGAGAGAGAGAGAGAGAGAGAGAGAGAGAGAGAGAGAGAGAGATTGAGAGCCCGTGAGAGTTTCCAACAGATGAATTCTCGTCCAATGGAGAGAAAGAAATCTGGAATTCATTAAGTGTCTCTTTGTTTAAATTTATTTTTCTTTCTTCGCCTCCTTCTATGATTTATTGGAGGGTAAGGAGTGAAACTGTTAGTTTCCTTATTATGAGCAGCTGGCGCGCGGAACTGGGAGGCGATGTTGTCTAAGCTTTGGAAGTGGGGGTGCAGGAAATTACTTCAAGTGACTTGATAGGCGATTCGCACCCTTTCACTCCCTGTTCCGTTTCCAACAAATAATGGAGCAGGAGAATCGCCGAAACCAGGCCTTTCTTCCTCCATGAACATTATGGTAGCTTATTGACCTACAACGCTAAAGGTGTTTTGCCAAGAAGCCAATTGATTAAAGAAATCAAACCACCTCTGTTCATGGACTCTCCCTTCTTACATTTAATTACATTTTTATTACGATTCAACTAGGCTTGTACTTAAATGCGTTTATTATTACATAGAGACCATACTGGTAATCATGACTTTTAACAAACTTATATGTTCATATTGTACCTTTAGGGTTTCGTGTATTAACGAAGTAATTGTTTCAAAATAAACACGTAATACTATATTATGTTTAAATGTACATATACACTACAAAATGTTTTCTTTGATAAAAAAAATTAATTTGAGTAAAAAATTAATTTTTCCTTAATGCGTTGTTTTGATTGTAGTCGATTTGAGCAAATGGCTGTCCGACGATGGATGTAGCGTCTGTTTCATAGCATTCTAGTACATGTCTTCTTTAACCTCCGGTAGACGGAATTTTCTTCGTCGTACAGTGCTGATATTGTATAATTATCATTTTATTTTAATTATGGCACATGAAGTGTTATTATTAATATGGCCTTATTCTTGAATTAATACAAGCTGAATGTGTCTGCTGATATTGAAAATTATTACTGAATTAATAAAACAGTAGTGCAAATGAAATAGTCAATTTTAAAAATCACATGTTAAACTTTAGATAGGTGTGTTCCATGTGTGCTTGTTCTTGTTATAATAGTACTGTTATTTAATTCGTAGTTTTTTGCTGTTCTTCTGTACAGTATCAATTAATTCATTGAGATTTAGGTTCGTAAACAAAAATACAGTTGTGAAATGAATAAGCAAATGGGCCGCGCAAATCCGACAGGCCTTCAGGTCTCCCGCATGCAGGGTACTATAAAAAATTTTGGCAAGCCAGTGCATAATAAAATCAAAGAGATCAAGAAGTTCGGCAGCCAAACTGTAAAAATGGATCTTGTGTCAACCTACAGCGCTTCGTACAATTCTAAGAAAGGAAAGTCAACGGCCAAGAACCTAAATTTGCTCGCAGCAGGGGCTCCAAGGGCGTACAACACGCGGTACAACAAAAGGGAGCTTGTTGAATCTGGGACCTGGCCTCGACAGAGCATTTCGGCACACGCAATATCATCTTATACGAGTGAGTACACGTTGAAACCTCTTCCGAATTCGAAGACAATCAAGAAACCGATTTACGGAGTTTACAGACTGGGAAGACCCGAGTCCGGCCTGAACCGATTCCGTGCTACAAGACGTCCTAGAATAATCGGTGGTAAACTTATACCCGGAGGTCTAATCGAAAAATAAAATTTATAGTTACAACTTTTACATTTGTTTCTCTTATAAATTTAGCTATAGAAATGAGGTTGATATCTTCATTCATCTTGTAAATTGATGAAGTTATGAAGTTTCCTCTTGGTAGAACCAAAGGGCATTTCTTTTACATGTCTTACATTTTACATGTTTTACATTTCATGTCTTTTGAGACGGTATGTCCAGTCATAAGACATGCAATAATACTGTTTTTGCGAGCTTTGCTGTGTGTTAAGTGTAGGTAAGATTTCCATCACTCGCTTGTCTGCCTCTGCCGTTCAGAATGCTTTAAATTTCGGAAATTTTGCGCAACTTAGTACTAACCACAACTACCTCAGTATTGGTTTTTCAGAAAATCACAGGCAAATTTTCTTTTTTGGTTTTATTCTAAGTCGGAAATGTTAGATGTATTGACTACTTTTGTACCCAGGATCTGGATCTCGGTTGGCAAAACACTTTTAAAGGAGCCTAAAAATTAAGTATTTAATAGATGTTTTCAAAATTCTTTGAAGACCGACTCAGTTCTAACCTTGATAAGGACTGACTTACAGTATTAAATACTTAATTATATCAATTTGTAGATGTTTCATATTGTTTTACCCTGATGTTGACCTTAAATATGCCGAAACCTTGGCAGTAATAAGAGAATTTGTTTTTTCATCCAGACCATACCGGGATCAAGATTATTCATTTTTTCGAAGCGCTTATTTTCACAATTGACTTGCTACAGCTAACGAGGGTCGATAAAATATCTCAACCCGAGCCTCTGGAACTCGCCTAATAAGCGGAGAGATCTGCTAATGGCAAGGGCGGGATTGAGAGGCGAGGCAAATTACCTCGACCATTTCCTTGTTAGTCGGAGACGTCCCTCTTTTTAAGCCAACTACCGGCTTTAAAATTTTATTGACACTTGTGAAAAAAAGAGGCGGCCTCTTTGGTAAGATGCGTCACAAGGCATTTCGAATCAATTTTCATCGGTACAATGGACGGAGTGACATTTTTGGGAAAACCGGCACCAGAAATCGGGTGGGCAGACTGGATTAACATTTGTGATTTCGTTTACAACCACTCGCCGATACTTTGTTCAAAAATGATTTCACCAACTGATTAACTTTACCAGGCCATAACTCTACATCCAGCACTGAACCGAAGAGGACACAGGTAAAGAGGAATCAACGAGTACTCAATTTAAGTGATTGGTCAAGTCTGATGTGAAACTTTAGGACGCGGTATATGGTCATTTCATTGACAAAAGCACGTTTAAGTCGTTGAGGAAAGATTAGTGACGATGCAAGGCACTTTGACAATTAATAAAATAATTGAAGTGGAGTGAGATGTCAATTCACTTGCCAAAAAGTAAAGTTTATCTTTAGCTTTGCCTACTTGTCTGATGACTTTTTATTGGAAGGACTGGATACAGTGAATATTGGATAGCTTTGCGGAACTCCGCTGCCTACTCCATATGTCCAAAATGGTCGCAGTTACCTTGTATAGATTGTTTTCTCTTAAGTATTCTAGAGGGATTTCACTTCAATATTCTGTATAGATGTAGTTCTAAGTATCTGATTTAAGAGGAAGCTCCTGGTTATCGATGTACATAGGAAAACAATACGGATTTGACGTAAAGAGGTCTGGACTCATGCTGGATGCAGGCGTTCAATCTCATGAAAAACTAACTTTTCTTCCCTCAAAGTTAAGTCTTGCATTTTAGAAAAACATAGAAATGAGTTAAAGCTGGTTTCCCCTTTGACAAATAATCCCATTATTTTTAGACCAAGCTACAAGGTGGGTGTACATATGGGGGATCAAACTATCCCATGGTCCTATGAAAAGTATATGGCCAAGTCCCAGTAATTATACTGAAATAAAAACAAAGCTGAGTTCAGGAATTTAGTTTCTTTTCGAAGCAACGAGAACTACCATTTGACAGCCAGCTATTTGCTCGTATCTGTATTTAGCTAGTAAACACAGTTTTCATAACTCTTGTTATTATCCCATTAACATTTTAAATCAACAAAGATTTTTTAAAAATAACTTTCAAATTTTTCTAACTTTTTTTATTGCTGGGGTTTTATGTATGCATGTGTACATATCTTAATATTACCATTTGATCATCTATCTCCCAACACGTAACTAATGGTACGTTTACACTCCAAGCTTATTTTTAATTAAATTAAATAGTTTTCCTTCCTGTGGAATATTTGGGATCGACAATAATTATGTGCTTACAAACTCTACCAGGTGTCTAGTTAACACCGCCGATTTTCCAAAAGGTTAGACAACAGCCCAAATTGTAATAAAAATACGTATTTTCCAAAGTCTGATTGAATTTTCTTCGGGATGTTTTACTATTTGGGTTATTTCAACTTTTCCTAACTTTCCATAAAGTCCTATCTTATAAAATGTTAATCCTACAGTAAAATTTGACAGGGGATGAAAATAGTATTGAAAAATCCATGATTTTAAAAAAATTGGAACTTACCAAATACGGAATAAAGGTTAAGTTAAACACGGTTTAAGTAACAAAGTTTAAGTGGGATTTTAAGAATCACAAGCTGTAGACAGATGCACTTAATTTCTCAAAGACCAGTTATCACTGATGTAAAATTAACCTTAATTGATAAAAATTGGGCTTTTGGTGACACTAAATTTTAAAAAATTCATTCATGTTTTTGATACTTCTGCCAATAAAATAATAAAACCAATACAAAACGAACCAAAAAGATTTTTTGGTAAATCTTTATGAAAGGTTAAAATAACCGAAAAATACCTCGAATACAATTAAGAATTAAATTTTGAACAGTGAGAACTTTTCAGTACAATTTGACACGAAGGATAACCTCCTGAAGAGTTGGTGTCTGTTCATTCCAGTTTTGACTTCACTGTGTTTAATTTAATTAAGCACCATTTTAAGGGCTTTGATCTTCTATTCAAACGCGTTTCGGTATTGCTCTATCTATCTCCAGTGAGGAACTCGAGTTCGTACTTAATAATTAGAGTTCCTCACTGAAGATGGCAGAATGCTTTTGAATAATTCAACAAACCAGAGAGTGAAGACGGACCTAATAAGGACCCAGTGCCAACCGGAGTTCGCTCGAAAGGTCTTCAAACCAACGATGCAAAGAAACCACCCTCCATGATTGCTACATAACTAAATCAAACTGAATAGTCAGTTTGATAAATATATAAACATCGACATCAATTGACTTTATTACGAACATTTATGAAGAAAAACAACACGGCGTGTCAGTGTAAATAAAAACCAACTTTTATTTATCGCTTGGTTAACAGCGATGAAATAATTTATTTTCAAGGCACAAAAAACACGTGTTTTGTTCTTGATAAAAGTTATTCATTCGATTGCTTTTTACATTTTAACATTCTTTTCGTAACATTCGTACACCACGTACCACTCTTTATATTTCTATCGGCAGTTTAGCAGTCGAACGAATATCAGACAATTAGAGGCACAATTAAGTAAGGTGGCGATGCAGGCTTCCCCACTTTCTGCATTAGAGGACTAGTAAAAAAAACCCATCCGTAGGACCGGTCTATTGAGCACGATTAATTGCATCTAAAGTCAGGCGACCATTTTTATCGGAGACGTGTTGGTAGTAAATTTTTATCGGTTCGTTTCCCCAGAGTTCACGTGCTATATGGTGGATCTTTATCCGAGCATATTGGTACTTGTCTTGAAATAAGCAATGAATAGAAAATGAGTCTCTTTCCCTCAGAGAAAGACTTTGCATCTAATCTCGCAGTCATTTCAGACGTATTCAACAATCAATATGGAAAACGACTTAACACTCGAATATTTATACTGCACAGCTGTTACTTTACAAACTATTTCTTAGATAACGAGTAGTTTTTCTGGTGCACGATTATTTATTGCTGCAAGGTATCGAACGACCATTAATGCTGTAATCCCTGACAGTTACGCGAACCACCTACAAAATCTCAAAGCTTGATTGATATTACACAATACATAAACATTTGCTCTTAATTGGTTCACATTTTGAAATAATTCTCTCAACTGCTGAATTTCTTATGAAACACAGAGCTAATTCAGGACAATTATAAAAATTCTTGGGATGTTTCAATTTAAAAATATTTTCAACACATAAAAATATGTTGTAGATATTATTTATTATTATAAGAATAAAAAGGAATGACGATAATATAACTATTAAGATCCAATGAATGAAAGAATAAACCAAGTTTCCTATCGTTATGTACTATAGTTCTCAAAATATTTCAAAACTTACGTTCTGGGGTTCCTAAATATAACAAAAGAAATCCACATTTCTAGCAACTTTTTATACCGATTTTAACCGGAATCGGTTGGCCTATGTGCATAGATCACAGTACGAATAAATAAACAAAGACTCAGATCGTTATGTATATTGTAGTTCCCAAAATATTTCAAAGTATACATTTTGGGGTTCTAGCTGTAACGAAAGTAATTATGAAATCTAATGGCTTTACTTTTGTAACGAATTTGACTAAATTTGTCACATATTCATAGTCACACGTCATAGTGGACGTAACGGTTTAGGGTAAATGTCCCGGGTTCGAATCCAGCGGCCCTGCATTCGAATCCGAGACTTTATAATTGCACTTCTTTCAAAAACACCAACTCCCAAGGGTTCAACCTCGTAAAAAAATGTACAGACAAACCAAGTTTCACCATATTATAACTATCCTGCTTGAAACATTAACTTTTTCATCTCAGCCAAGATCTTAGATAAAAGGATAATTAATGTAAACATATATATTACGATTAATATTACGTACAAGTTTCTAAAACATTTTAAATTATACATTTGCGAGGGTCTTAATTTGACAGTAATTAGGGATTTAAGGAATCTAACGACTTTACTTTTGTACTGAATTGAACCAAAATAGATATATGTACATAGACTCACAGATTAAAAAATAAAGCAAGTCTCATCGTTAGGCATAGTTTCTAAATATTTCTAAGAATCGATTTAGAGCTGCCAAGTTATAACTAAAGAAATCCTCGAATGTATAAACTTTCCATTTATATTGATTTTGACAAAATTTGACATCTACATACATACAATACAGTCTACACAACAATCCACGGGGGTACAAATTTGGTGATTTACGAGTTTAGTTACTCAGAAATATTTTGAAGAGTACAAATATTTTTAAGTATACCTACATTGGTTAAGTAAGTATACAATACTTTGGTCTTGGTTCCAAGCGTTTAGGGATATGATTATTTATACGATTTACGATTTTCGTGGAGATCCATTTAGGATGTAAAACGAAGATTTTTTATAATAGTAAAGCTCGACAGCACTGATCCAGGAAGACAAATCGATTATTATGAATTATTCGCGATTTTCAACTAGTTTGTATTTATATTTAATGTACAGCATCTTCAAATAGAAAATTTAATGTATTACATGAGTTTTAATAAAGCAATTAGAGTATATACCAAGAAAGGAAACAGAAATAGTAAGTACGCGTTTCTTCCCTGAAGTGTTCAAAAATGTGTTTAAATATCTAGGAATTACCTTACAAAAAATTACTCTTGAACCCTCACTTACAACATATCGTAACCAAAGGTAAAACACAAGGTCATATCCACTCTCGGGGTGTCGGTGTTTTTGACAAAAAGCCCATTCGTAAGTAGGTCGGATGCCGTTAGATGCGAACTCGGGACCTTTACCTTACAATGGTAAGCGCCTAAAACCTTCGCCCTCTAGTATGCAATTGGATTCTAAAATTACAATAGCAGTCTTAGTAGCACGTACAAAGCTGGACAAGATTATATTCTAGCCAAAAAGTGCCGAAGATAAGTTTGACACAAAACCTCTTCTGACCTTGGCAGGAGCGTAATGAATTAAATATAGAAGGGAAGCAAGGCGTGGTTCATCCCAGTCGATAAATGAAAACACAGTAATCAACATTTTCTCAGCTGGCTTCTATTTAGCTGAACTAAAAATCTACTTGCTTTTATTATTGCTGTTGAAGCCCTGAAGAGAATAAATATACATGCATTGCTAATAGTTCTACCAAGTGGTAGTCACTGAACAATCAACCGAAAGGTTTCTTAACTTACTTTATTAGTGTATTTCACCTTTCAAGTTTACGTATGTTTATCCGCGTTGTTTTCTTCTCGTCCTTTCTTTCTCATAGCTAGATTCATTCGTTTCAAGATGATGAATGAAAAGATCCATGTTCTCGCAAGCCACCTCAGGAATTATTTACTCGAGACATGCCACTATTTCATTTGAAATGGCTAAGAGTCAGATCCTTTTTAAGTACAAAGTATGGCATGGCTCAGGCATCAAATGAAAACCTCTGATGCATAGCAATGGCCCTAACGAATTTCTCCAAATTGCCTTCATTACGACCACTGCAGATAACTGGCCCCCCTCAAGATTTGTACGTTTTCTCACCGATTTAGGAAGTTTGATTTAGCTTGAGTTGAGACCTTTTGTATGGAATGAGATAAAGTGAGTGAATTAGCCCTACTGTCTACGGATTAGAGCAAAACTCTTCTAAGTTCATTGGGAAATAGTCAATGTATTGATGGATCATTCGGTTCAGCTAAGAACGTGTAGGGGTTTAACTAGTGGTTGTTTTTAAAAACCATTTCAATCAGGCTCATTCATGGGATTTGACAAGCGTACCGCTGGCAAACTTCGATTTCGATCTCGCGAGCTCAACTTCTCGACGCTCGAGTTGGGAATTAATATAAATTGGAATGCCTTAACAAGTCAGTAAATAATCCCCGCTCCCAACAAATAACACGTCTAATAACAATAAGTCAAACACAGGTAGTGAGGTGGTTGGCAATTATGAGTAATAATGGGGATTAAAGGACAAATAAGCCGACAACCAACATCTGAAATATCACCCAACGTAATAGGGAGCTGTCCGTGAGCTAAGTTATAGCAGATTGATTTATAATTTAATTTAAAACTAATTAACTAAGGTGAGTTTATATGGGGAGGGGCTAGGATGTGGATTGTGATTTATATCCGCTGCCTTTGGAGCACACCTCTGCCAACAAAGAAACATTCACTCTATTCATAAATTCGGACTGGTCTGTTTTAATTGATAATAAATGTGAACTGTTCGAAATTCGCTTTAAACGAGGGGGAAATAATCGACTGGAGAAAAATATTTTAAATATGAATGTCTCATCCGATCATCCTGGTCCGCCCATAAATTCACTGTTTTCCATGTCCTACCGAAGGTTCTATGTACAACGTACAGGCTTACAAGAATGAGTTTTTAATTATTAAATTTCTCCCAATTTTTCAAAATTTTGCCACACAAATAGGAGCAATATTCCTTAATCTTTTTAATATCACGCGTTCATCATTAATAATAATTTTTTGTAAAGGCTTTGATGAAAAGTACAAAAGTTAAAAAACTTGAGGGACTCCATTAGATCAGTTTGAATCAACAATTCAGCAAAAATAGAATATACAAAGGCTGGTATTAATTCGTTTTTCTTAATTTTTTAGCAATTCTTGCTTTAATCAATAATAATTGACTGTTCGGTTATCGTTTTTTAAAGAATTTGACGAAAAAAATAAAACTTTAAGCAAGACGTCAAGAGGACGGTTTCATGTCGAACAAATTAATTTTGAGAAAAAAGAATAGACAATTATAGCCATTGCATTTTATTATTTCTTACTTATACCTGCATTATTTATCATTAAATAATGCTGATTCTTACAAATTCTATCTATATTAACTATTTGTATAATGGGTTCCATAAAAAATCAAAAAGCTTAAGACTCAATTAATTTTATTTTAATCAAAAGAATTCGAAACATTTTTCCATGTAAATTTGTTATAACTTAATTGTTTTTGAATCAATAAGTAATTAAGATGATTTAATAATGCTATTTATAAGTGCTTTTAGGAAAAATATAACTTTCAGAAAAACTCAATTACATCGATTTATATCAAAATATTTTGGAAAAAAATAAACAAATATTCCATATTTTAATTTCTTAGTCATTCTTATATTAATCAATAATAATAAATTTTTATTTAATTTTTGTTAAATAAGCAAATTTTGCCAACTAATTTTGTCATATCTCGGTTATCTTGTAGTAATCCATATTATTAATTATCCAATATTTACTTTTATAATAGCAAGAAAAATATACCATATTTCTTATCCTCGCGTTAATCAACGGTAAGACTTGTTGAATATTGATTTTTATAAAGGATCTTATAAAAAATATAAAATTTAAGAAAAGTTTAAAAAGAACAAATATTTGAATCAAAATAATTGAAAATAAAATAGAAGGGTCAAATATTATTATTTAGTTTTTATTTCTTTGGTATTTTTGCACTGATCTAAATTGTGTTAAATAATATTGTTTAGTACTTTTTGTACGATTTTTATTTAGAAATCGTGAGATGCAGTCTGATGTGATGTAGGTTTCAGAAAAACATTTTCTTTGTCGTGCCAACGTTTCGATCTTTATTGAAATCATCTTCAGGCCTCAAAGCGTTTGTCTCCTGTGTAACTGTGCTATTCTTGCGTGTCGTGTCGAGAGTTTTTGTACAATAGTAATTTTGTAAATAACATTTTGTAAGAAAGACTTCAAAATGGCTTTAATTTCGTCCATTTGCATTAAATTAATTTCAAACATAAATAGATTAAACAAATATTGCCCTATAATTATGCTATATCTTAGTTACTTTTGTATTAGTCAATAATAATTATCGGTGATAATGATTTTTATTAACGGCTTTAAAAAAAACGTACGTCTTTAAGTAGGAATCAATCATATTTGCTTGAGTCAAAATAATTTGAAATAATATAGAAGAGTAACATATTGCTATTTAATTTTTATTATTTCTTTGTTATTCTTGCGTTAATCAATAATACTGATCGTTTAGCATTGCTTTATATAAAGGTTTTTATTTAAAGATATAAAAGTTTTTACTAAAGATTTTATTAATGAATCTAAGATGTCGGTTTGAAACCAAATAATTTGAGAAAAACATATACTAAACCAATTTGCCATTGAATTTGGTTGTATGATAGTTATTCTTGCATATTTTGAAGGAGATTCTCTCTGCGATTAAAGCTTTAGCTATTATTGTTGTTATTTTTAATAGTTTATAGGGTTTTAGTAACTAAAAGAGCTAATCAAATCTGTAATACATATTTCACAAAACAGCCCCATCACTCGGCCTTTTCTAATTTTTATGTTTTACTTAACAAATTCACTTGTTTTAGTGGTCCGCTTGACCAATGAGCATGTTTCAATTAATTAAGGTTTTTAGTTGAAAAAGAAGTCAGTGTTACGGGCGGGATTCGAACCCACAATCTTCGGATAGATACGCCTTTACTTAAGATAAAATGGCAAAAAGGAGGGAAAATTTTAAAGATGGGAATTTAGTGTCTGAATGGATCGAGGTCACGATAGCTCAAGTGGTAGACCAGCGGCGCATCTAGCGAAGATAGTGAGTTCGAATCCTGCTCGTGTCAGTGACTTTTTTTTATCTCAACTAAAAGCCTTAATTAAACGAAAAATGATTTACTTAATACTAAAATACCGACAACACTAAATTCGATTTATATTAAATCACGTTGTTTATAAGAAGATCCTATTGATGAAGATGGGAGTGCAGAGACAAATGCAATTACGACTCTCATTCTTTCCATATCGGGAAAATTAAAATGGTAGGAATAAAATCGGGGAAAAAAGCGGAATGGAGTTCTTGTCTGAAGATGAGAGAAGATTCTCTTGTTACCGGAGAATTTCAAATTAATCGGGCGCCCTCTTCGAAGAGGAGATGTTCAATTTCCTCGCCGGAGTAGAAAGTCATTAGGGTCATTGCCAAAGATAAGTTATAAATAATAGTCGGTGCCTCAGTTTTGTAATTTACCGAGAACAATTAGTGCCCTTTCATTAGGCGAGAGATAAATAAAATCGATTAGGTTTTATTGTTTCCTTTGAGAGGCGGGAGCGGCAACGGGAAGGAACTGGAAAAGAAGAGAAAAGGGGGAGGTCGTCGGCAGAAAGTAATCATTTTGCACTACGGAACTCCTTCTAACACGGAATAAGAAACCATTTATATTTCTTTCGCATTTTATACATTTCTGCCGAGAGCAACTGGTAAACTTTTAACAATTGAAATGCAAAACCGGTAAATTTATTAATTAAATTTATATAATCTGATTCGCCAATATTACACAATACGATACTTTGACCGGTTGATATCATCTCTTTCCTCCTTAATTCTTGTTATGAAGTATATCGGTCGGTCCAACATATGGGCGGAAAATGTAAACTACCATAAACATTTTATTGATTAATTGTTTAACAAGTCGTCAATATTTACCTCATCGCATATTGTTCCCTTGGTTGATAACTCACCGATCACCCAATTTCATTACGCCATCATTTTTAATAGAGACATTTCAGTATTGAAATTATTTTAATAAAATTTTTAAATCTACCATTTAATTTTTTATACTGAAATAAATGCGTGTTTGGTTAGATCTGTATAAAAAATAAAAAAAGGTAGACCCCACAAGAACAGACGGACAGATACACACACACACACACACACACACACACACACACACACATATATATATATATATAT
>CM077106.1:14989057-15000639 GCA_039619505.1 Cimex hemipterus | reverse complement strand
AGAGAGAGAGAGAGAGAGAGAGAGAGAGAGAGAGAGAGAGAGAAGGAAGGAGAGGGAAAGAGTGAGAGAAAGGAGACAGACAGAGAGCTGTCATCAGCAAGGAATGTATGGTCCCAAAAACGTATAGCATGTGGCAAATAATACAGGTAGAAAAGAAGTGTGCCCAGGATGGAACCCTGAGGGACAATGGGGTATTATTATACCGACGCATTTTAACCGGATGATGTGACCTCTGTTCACCGAGTAAGATCCTCCGAAGGCCACCTATCTGAGCTCTTGATACTGGATATTTTTTATTATTATTAACAATTGATATTACATACGTAGTAATTAATTTTATTTTTTGTACTTTTTTGTTTTGTTTGTTATTGATTTCATTGAAAATTTCATACATAGTTTTAAAGGAAAGCCCTTGATTGCCTTTTCTGTTAAAGGAGAATATCTTTTTACAGCATAATAAACAAAATTTTTAAATTATCTTTTTAAATATGGAGAGATTATATCAAACAAGCAGCTTTCAAAGTATTTTCTATAGATTTGTGTACAGATTAGTGACCGTTTATCGAGAATTATTCAGATATTTGAATTGTGATTGGCTGGTAGTTGGATAAGCAATGGAAGTCGTACGAACTTTTGGATCCGGTCGCTTATCACATATTTAAATATTTGGCGTAATTACAATAATAGGGATTGTCGCGTTAAGGTGCTTATGCTAATGTCTGTTGGTCTGCTAATATCGGGTCAGTGTTATTTGCGGGGGTGGGGGCGGCGGGATGGAAGGAGCAAATTGGCACGTATTAACGATGGGGGCAGCTCCACCCACGGGATGTCGTTCGGCGGCGACGACAAAGCAGAGAAACTCGGCCGGGTCGCGGCGTTTTTCGCCGGCGGAGGGGGGCGGCGAAATGGTAGTCGCCCCCACCCGGCAAAAGGAAGCCGCGCCCAGCTGCCATCCCATTGGCCGGCGTATCTGGTGGGCGTGTCGTTTGAATGAAATCGTCAACACACGCCCGGCGTTGGTGGGGAGATGGGACAGATTGAATGGCTAATGACGCGATAAATTTCCCTTGTGCACTTCCTCCCCCGGCGGCCGCGCCTGTAACGAGCTTCAGACGAGCCGCTCCGTCCGTGCGAGACCCGCGCCGCGCGCTCAGTCCTTTCCAACCCCTTCAACCCTCCCTGAATTTTCTATTTCCCTCTTTTACCATGAGATGATCTCGATCAGATTAAGGTTTTACTGTTTTTCCACAACTTATTACCGTATTCTTTAAAATAATTTGGGTAAATAACACTTTTTTGGAGGTTAAATTAGGTCAGCTCACCTATCCACAGGGCTGTAATAATAATAAATTATTAAGAAATTGATACTTCATCTTAATGAAAAATATAAAAGATGATACACTTTTTTGATTTTGAAGTCGAACAATTAAAAAAATAACCCACAATTATAAAAGTAATTAATTTTTTTCTTTAAAGCCTGCTTCCAAAAGCATAAATACTATGCAGTATAGCAGGAGTTGTAAAATTGACATTGTCTTTTTATTATAATTAAACTAGTAAAAAATAATATTAATTTAGAAAAAAAAGACTTTGAGAAACGTTTCATAAAAAATAATTTTAGGTAGGCCTAGGGGTGTCACCTTTGTGCCCAAGACCTTATTACAATCTTTACCTGTACCCTTTTGCAAAAATAATATTAATTTAGAAAAAAAGATTGAACGAAAAATAATTTTATTCGGCCCTAGGGGTTCATATTTGTGCCAAAGACCACGTGATTGTTGAAGGCAAAAGGTAAATGTCCTAATTTTGCGATGAAAAATCCGTTTTTTAAAAATTGTTTTAACAATAGAACAAAAAGTATTTTCCCCTCAGTTGAATTTTTGGTTAATACATAAAAGAAACAATTAAAAATTCATTTTATATTATCTGCACATGTCGGTGATTCCTGATTACAAAGATAAGTTATGACAAAATTTTAACAATTTTGCTATCACGCTTCCAATTAATTGAACTTTTACTTTTTAACTCAGTGGAGTTCCGCTAATCCAGATGTATGAATAATCCGAACATGTTTCGGTCGAAATAGAGGAATTTTTTGTGAAAATTATAGTTTTTATGCAGCCTTAATTGTCAGTTAATTCGGCTTTCCCCACTCTAAATTCCACTGCAGGTTTGGGGTTACCAAAATTGACATTACAAAGCGACAGTTCTTTAACTATCACCCTTGTTTGATTTTTCACAAAAAAATTTTTTACATCCTATTTGTAAACGTGCACAAATGTATGTAGTCATTACCTGTTGTAACCTCTTTGCATCTGATTGTCGGCTAATCGAAATTTTCGCTTATCCAGACTGGCAGACTGGGATCGTTCCAAACAATTCTGACTAGGATTCAACTATAAATTTACAGACATATTTACAAAAAAATGTATTTTGAAACTCGGATCCTTCGTCATAGAATGAACCCCATTAAGAGTGCTATGAAATGTAATTAGATTAATTCGAAAGGTTAATAAACATGAATATCTATTTATTCACGCCAATAAATACATTTAGTACAAAATACAACTGATGATGGCTAATCGCAATACAGAAGAGCAACTTTGTTGTCTACTGAAAGAGGAACAAAAGAAAAAAAGACTATCCGCAAAACGTAGCAATTCCTACTCGCTCCCTGTATGTAGCCAATAAATGAAAAACCCTTAGTCAATTTATTTCTTCTAAAGGAGAGTGGATGATTTGTTCTTGCCGTCGTACTTGTTTTACATATGTAAAAATCAATCAAAATAAATTTGTTTTCATTTGAGTAGGAATAAATGAATGGTTTGTAAAGAGTGTTTTATTCCGGAAGTTAAGATCTACGAAAACCAGTTTGATGAAGGTATACGCGAATGGAGAGTACAGAACCTTTCCCTAATATTTCATGCCGGTCCGGCCCTTTTGACGTGCGAACATTTTCAAACCGGATTCTTCATCGAAACGTCGAGTTGGAATCAACGTTTTTGAAGGATTTACACACTGACAAGGACAAACGTTTAATTCGTTCAAATGAAATATTAAATTTTTTAGAAATATACATTCTATTCAAACCACCCCACGTTCTGGTAGAAAACTGTTTGGATTCGGCATTGGCCTCTGTGTAGTAATAAATAGGGAAAGAGGTTTTATGTGACTAAACGATCTGAGGGTCGCGCATACTAACTCGGGGAGGTGACAACGCATTAATCGAAACGTGGCATGTTTATAGGACACGATGCTCCACCCTGTCCCATTGTCTTCATTCCTTTATTGTCCTGATACCGCTCTACATCATCACCTGTTTATTTACTCCTCTGCCTCTAGGCGTATCAGTGTGGTAACGGTTAAAGATCAATCGATCCCCCTCCGCACGGACCAACTTCGTAAACTTTCCACGGATACGGTGTAAACTACTGTTACATATGTCTCCGTCTTTATCTTGGTTCGTAAAAAGACTTCCATGTACATTTTATGATAATAAATCTGTGGTGTGCAAACACCTGGTATGACAAGCGTAATAACCAATTTCAACGTAACGTAATATTCTCATATTTTTGTCTCTTGCAATCTTTATTTGTCTGTCTGTTTCTTCTCTCTCTCCCTCTCTCTCTCCCTCTCTCTCTCTCTCTCTCTCTCTCTCTCTCTCTCTCTCTCTCTCATAAAATAATGAAATATTAAAGTATTAAAGACATAGAAGAGAGATGAAAAATAGAGAAAGAGTCTCTCTTCTTTCCAAGTTCAATACGTTTTCTCCTCTCCTATCTGTTTCGAATATTTTATTCGTTTCCACGTTTTGACCATATGCGTGTTTTGGCACGAATTAATTTTTTATTATCAACGAAGCACAGTTTGTTTCTCTCGCTTTTCATAAATTACGTACTCCTATCATAATTGCGATCCGATCGTATTTATCGATTCTGTATTTCTTCGTGAAAAAACAATGACATATTATGGATAATATTGTTATAAGATGTATATCCTAATACAAACGTATAAACGTCAGGATGACAGAGTAGAAATAAATTGAATTAAAACAATCTTTTCATAATGGTACAGTCGATTTCCTCCCTTGCCATTTTTGTATCAGTTCGAGAAAATGGTGCCCAATAAATAGAGCTAAAGAAAGGAGGAGAAAAAAATTAGGAAATTACTTCCTTCTGAATTAAAGGCGAAACTGGTGAATTCCGCTCCAATTCTTGAATAAAATAAAGATTTCCAGGAGAAGGGTTCCGCTCATAAATGGTAGAGGGGTGTCCGAAGGGGGGAAAACCCTTATCATAAAAACATTTATTTCCACTCTCCGCTCCCTCCCCCGTTTTTCCACCAGGCTTCCACCCTATTAAACAATTCAATTATAGCAATCGTCCCCTTTGTTAATTACGCATTGTTTTATCACTGGATGATAAAAAAAGGACAAAAATCCCTTATCAACAAACTGGGTGGGGTTTTCGAAGGATTTCAATTAACGTAGGAAATTAAAGGGAGGTTGACCGGAAGTCGGGGCTTCGCCCGGGTCCAGGATCGCCGGTAGGGAAATTAAAACTGATTAAACTCGCTGCGAGTCCCAGATAGAAAAACGAACAATGGAATGACAAGGGCCGATAAGGGTGGATGTTTGCGATGTCACCTGGCAAAGGACAGACTGTTTGTTATAGGTATGTGACTCCGATTAGATTGTTAAGCAGAGCAGACACAGCTCAGGGCAAGCTCCGAATACAACGATGTCTAATTTTCAGTCAAGTCAGTACATTGTTTAAAATCTATTATTGTTATGAACCAAGTCACTTTGTTAATGTAAGAGTGCCATTTATAATCAAAATAAAACTGTATAATTTATTATACCTATAAGAAAATCCAATACGAAATCTTGTCAAAAAAAAAAAAAAAAAAAAAAAAAAAAAAAAAAAAACAAAACCGTCAGGGGAATAACAAAGAAAACCCCCCTCAATTTGCTGAATATTTTCTCTAAACGACTTCCACAGTTTTTGTGAAAAGAAAGGAAACTCTATCGAAATCTGTACGGCATGCTCGGATTCCCTCACCCCCATCGATACAGTAGGAACGAATAAAATGACAACAGTAAACCACTGTCAGAAAGCCATTGACTCGGCTAAATCCAATTGATTCCCTGTTATTGTATCAAGCTAAACTCTAGAACCGTCCCCTATGGCCAATTGAGGGAGGGGACTAACAACCCTTATTGATTTTTAAACCATATGCTACCCTATCCCTATTCTTACTCCTCCCCTATTTATTTGAGAAGGCCCATGGGAATTAATACCCAAATTTATTATCCGACTGTCTAACCGTATAGCGTCGGAGAGAGTATTGGACGTATTAAAATGCAAAACGCGTTTTCGGGGAAACGTACCCAAAAGTGCTATTTAACTCTCCAATTATGTTTCTCGAATTATTTAGGATTTATTGGGTTTTTGGCCCTCTACCATGTCTTTATTTAATCACCTGACGTACTGGCAGATATTTAAATCTTTACTTATTTCGTCAGCAATATAGCGTTCTACTATTCTATTTACAGTCCCATCTTTAAGCAGTTTCAACAGATTAACGTGCTAGACACAACCTTCAACGCATCACAATTCCCCGTCCTATTTGAAGTAATTAAAACCACACTACGCGAAAAACCCAGAATCAGATGATAATCAGCCAAGAATTGTTCAAATTATGCACTTTTCTGTTTGTTTTTTCATAAATAAATAATATTCCTCCGAGTTTCCCGTGCCATACTAAAAATCGGTTGCATAGTAAGAAAAAATAAAAACAAATAATATATTACACTTAAACAACTTAATCCCATAAACGTATCATAAAATGGTGTTTAGTGAATGTTAGTCAATGATTATTTGGAGATAATGAGACGGTCTTGTGGGACGTAGGTTTAGAAAAACATTTTCGTTTCGTACCAACGTTTCGATCTTCATTGAGATCATCTTCAGAGTCTGGGTTGTTTAAATTGTTGTTGTTGTTTGAGGTAAAGGTTGTTTAAATCCCAACAGTTGCACAACCCTTTATTCTCAAAATTAATCATAGCTAGGACCAAAGTTTAAATGCCAGCCCCATTAATTTTTGACGAAAAAATTAAATACATAATTATTCTGTACTTTTTATTATTATTTGAAGATGTGGTCGGGTGTGACGTAGATTTTAGAAAAACATTTTCTTTATCGTGCTACCGTTTCGATCATTATTAAAATCATCTTCAGGGACATAAGAATGACACAATTACGCAGAGAACAAACACTTTGGGTGATTACAAATAATTTGAGTGAATATAAATTTTTCTAGCATTCTATAAATTCATGTTTTTCACATCCTACATGTATTTATAAAATTTAAACAATGTTTATAAACACCAGGCCCTGAAGATGATCTCAATAAAGATCGAAACTTTGGCAAGGTAAAGAAAATGTTTTTCTAAAACCTACGTCACACCAGACCGCACCTCACGATCTTCAAAATATCATAAAATGTTAATCCTTAATCCTTACTGTAAACTTAATTACACAAATAAAGAGGTTGAAACCGTTCGAGATTAATACATATTTTATTTTTTTATTGTAAAATAAACAAAGAAAATGCTGCAACCAAATATATCAGAATTGCATTCAAAATGTTGAAAAAACAAAATTTTTCAAAAATGTTGGAAATTTTAAACATTTAATTTTTTAGAAGCGGCTTTTCCTTTCAATTTTGTACCAAAACGCCTGTTTATCTACTATGTGTTATTATCGTTATTTTGACTCCTTTTTGTAACGATTGTAACCAACAAACCACATTTTTTAATGTAACCGTGAAGTTTTCCACTGGTGATATCAGACTTCAGAAAAATGTGTTGACAACATATTACTAGGGGCAACTTTTTTAAGCGCCATATTTTTTAGTGTAGAACCCACTGAACCAGGAAAATCTTACATAAACGTTAGGCCTGTTTATTTAAGGTTACATTTCTCTCTTTTGGTATAACCAAATTTACAATAGCGTTAATATTTTATGAGACTCGAGGAACTTTATGGCATAAAAAAGGTTGAAGTAACTTATAAAGTAAATTATTTGGAATACAATTGAGAAACAGTGACTTTATAGTCCAATTGGTCATTTAGGATGACCTCCTGAATTATTGACCTTTGTTCACATGACACCTTGCTAAGGATCTCTAGATTTAAATGCATCGTACAAGAAATCATAGGTTTCAAAATTATGAATGATTATTCATATTTCTTAACCTGTTAAAATATTTAGGCGAAAGCTTGACGAAAAAATTATATTATCTTTCTAATCGGCCTTATACTTTATCGTTTGTACAGGAATTATTGATCCGAAAAAGACGCCAGACAGGGAAACTTGGTGGTATTGATTTTTTTTAAAAGTTAAATTTGTGTGAGGTCTGCAGGGTTGTCAGTCAAAAACTAAATCCTGTTGTAAATAGAACTGTAGCGGTAAGGGGGGGACGACTAATGCTGAAAAGCCACCTTTAGTACCTACTTAACTCCTCAAACCAACAAGTCCTTGTTTGGACAGTGGAGAATTAAGTCGGGTACCTGGCCGGCAGGAAACCCGGTGGGCGCCAGACGAGTTCCGTTTCGGAGAAAAACAAGGGAATAACAATAATAAAAATATGCTCAGAGCTTAATTCCTATTTGGCAATTACTTCATTTTGTCCGTTCCAGAAAATGAAACATCACTGCATTTTCTGACAATTAAAATAAATTATAGTTATTATATTTATACAGAAATACTTCATTGGCTTAGCCAGAAAGGAAATCCTCGCGTGATTTATAAATAATTTTCTAGTTTTATTTATCTGCAATAATAAGAAACCATGGTACAAACTATTAATTAAACGTCATAAGACCGGGTGTTTGGAAAACAATACAACCAGTTTTATAACTGAGAAACTAATTTTCGTAACAAATATTTCACCTAGAGAAGCCATTTTTTTTATTGCTTATTGCAATTAACTTTTTAAAATCAGTAAACAGGCCGAATTTGTTAGAATAATTTGTGAAACGGAACGATAGAATTCTTAAGGGTAGGTGTAATGGTTAGGAAATCGCCCTTCCTGTCAGCTTTCAATATTATAAATTTGTACTTCCAAATCAAGGCTCATTTTGAAAGAAAAGAAAAACTTTCCTCTTCCTCAATAGAATGGAAGTCAAAAATTCAGTATGTCTGAAACTGTAGTATTTCGTATATGTTAACTTTGTGAATTATTAACAATAGTTTAAAAGTCCTGATAAAAGGATAGAATATCAATACGTGGACATTTAACATTTAAAAATACAGAATAATTTTCAGGCCGACTTTCATTAGGGAGGAAATCGTTAGACCTTTGGCGCTTTAGGTCCTGGCAATATTGGCGAGTAGGGCTTGACTTTTGAAGGCTTTTTGACTATGGGGTTGGGATGAGGGTCCAAACTTTCCTGGAGTCTGTTGAATAATGAAAAATGACAATTAAAGGCCTGCATGTATAGTAACGTTAGATACTGTAAACCCGGGAGATCGGGGTGAAGCCATGAAAGTAAAAACAACCAAGTTGGTTTCTCATGTCGATCTTTCGAAAACACGATAAAACAGTTTGGATGTTTCTCCTTCATGGCTTTATCCCTGATCTCCCGGTTTTTAGTATTTATAATCTAAGGAGGATACCGTACTCAACGATACTCTGGATACTGGGCAAGGCTCGTTTTTCTTCCCCTAAAGAGGTAGAGCGAAGTTGTGAAGTCCAATTGAAGGTGTCTCTGGTTTGCAATCAGTTTTATTGCCTCTTGCGAGGAGGAAGAACCCAGCAGGGAGGTAGATCTTGAAGGTGGTGGATCGCTGGCGGCCTTTTTTTTAACGATGAACACCCGGGGAAGGTTTGACCATCGAATTCAGATGGCTGAGTTCACTCACTACTTTCTCGCTCTGGTTCTCACTCTTGTTCTAACTCTGGCTATCATTATCTAAACTGTACTTTGACTCTGTGCGTGACTCCATTTAAACCGTCGCTGATTCAAGTTCTGACTAACATCGTCTCATAATCTCTGGGACATATCATTTTTACACCTTGTCTCAGCAATAAACAGCCTTTACAAGTCGGTACAAAGCCGAAAATAACGGATAGCATTGGTTTCTGTGAGAGCAACAGCGTTGCAGTACATAACTGGACAGCGAAACTGGGATTTGGTTTCTTTGAGTCTTATTTATCCTCGTTAGCTGAAAGGATATTGCATTGGGAGTAATAGCAATGTCTGTAGTGTATACTGAACATAGACTGGGACCAAGAATAGTGCTTTTCTTCCCTATTCCCACCTCTCAAGGGATGATGGCTTCTACGACTCTGTGGCTGAATCACAGATACAGTGTTGTCGCCTGGAACTAAGATTTTTGGGATGGCATGCCACTGGAGCGTTCAAGGATGCTATAAAAGTATTTGTTCTTCAACGATTTAGTCAAGTAATGCCAGTAAACTGATGAAGAGAAAGGGTGATAGTGAGGGTTGTGAATAGGTTTTTAATGATTGATAATTTGATGAACAAACATTTAAATAAAAATTATATATCGATATTAAATTGGCATAATTTATGACAGTTTCACAGTTACAGCAGTTGTAGAGGGATAAATCATAGCCATTGTAGCTAAGAGATATGACTTTACGGTACAAATAAATTACCTGAAACTAAATAATGTTCATAAAACTGGTATAGTTATGATGATAATTTTGTTGAGTTTTAAATGTCAACAAATACTTGCATGATCAATTTGGAATTAATCGTGTATTAGTTTTTCGGTTAGTCATCCCGGATTATTGAAGATAATAACATGAGAGCCATTGAGCTCTGATATGGTGGGTCTATTAATTGAGGTGTGAGTGTGCAGCTGGAAGGCAATGGTCCGTGACGCCCCCTCTTCAAAATCGTTTTCCCAACCAACCTACCCCAGCCGTTTATGCACCATTGTATCCCCGAGAGTGTCCCCGGCACTCCGACCAGGGCGAACCCGTTATCCGAGAAAAGGGACACGGTTTACGTCCGGCAGATATCACGTTGACGAGCATTTTCCAGGTCAAATCATACGAAGCACGGTTTATTATGAAAATGTTGAGATTCGCCCCGCATAATTAGTGTTTCGATGAAATCGTTCAGTTTTAAATTCTCACCCTTTCGAAAGTGTGAAGGGCATTTCACAGTTTTCACGAAAACGCTAATCATTATAATTTCCACTTAAACATATATGACAAAATTTTTTTCCTTCATAAATAATAAATACATATAATTAATGTTGTGTTAAACAATAACAGGAAAAAAGATTGGCAATTCTAACACAATCAAACCGGTTGTACTTGTCTATCATTAATACTTACATTCATGTTTTCTTTCGTAATTGTTAATGCATTTATTTAGGCGACAGAACTGTCCTCTAGGGGGTGGTAAGTCATCGAATGTGATGTACTTACTGTACACAAGGACTTTAATCAGTTTTGAAGGGATAAAAATCGCGATAGTTGTTATACACAAAAAAACATTACTACTTCGAAAGTATAATGAATTCGTTAATGCGCAAACAATACTATACAAATAAGACTGAAATTGTGACAAATAAGAACCTTTTAGTGACGAACAATTTAAAAAATAGATTGTATGACTTTCAAACAAAAATGGTAGCAAACAATCAGCGGATAATACTCTCTCTTTCTCTTTCTCTCTCTGTCTCTCTCCTCTCACTCTCAACCAAGTTGTCTTATATTCTTTGTCGTTTTTTACATTCAATCTTTCCTTGCTCTCACTCAAGTGGGCGAACCAATTTTACTTGTATTCTGTGTCTTTTTTTTAGGTTCAATCACTCTCCTCTCACCCAGGTGTACGAACAATTGGTAGACAAAAGTGTCCTTTCTTATAGTCTTTCTGCCTTTTTTACGTCCATCTCTCTCTCTCTCTCTCTCTCTCTCTCTCTCTCTCTCTCCATCTATCTATCTATCTGTCTATGTCTCTATCTCATCTCACTCAGATGTGTGAACCAAACCAAGTTTTCTAATATTCTCTGACTTTTTTACGTTCAAACTCTCTCTCCTGTCACTCAACTTTGCGAACCAACACAAGTTTTCTTATATTCTCTTTCTTTATTGCATTCAATCTTTCCTTGCTTTCTTTTTTTTACGTTCAACATCTCTCCTCTCACCCAGGTGTACGAACCAATTTTTCTTATAATCTTTCTGCCTTTTTTTACGTTCACCCATTTCACTCTCTCTCTCTCTCTCTCTCTCTCTCTCTCTCTCTCTATCTCTATCTTTCTATCTATCTTATCTCACTGAGGTGTGTGAACCAAACCAATTTTTCTTATATTCTCTGTCTTTTTAGGTTCAATCTTTCCTTGCGTTCACTCAGATGGGTGAACCAATTTTGCATATAATCTTTCTGTTTTTTACGTTCATATTTTACGTTCTCTCTCTCTCTCTATCGCTCTACCTCTATCTGTGAACTAAACCAATTTTTTATATTTTCTATTTTTTTACATTAATCCTCTCTCTCTCTCTCTCTCTCTCTCTCTCTCTCTCTCTCTCTCTCTCT
>CM077106.1:14959732-14988657 GCA_039619505.1 Cimex hemipterus | reverse complement strand
CCTCCCCCTCTCTCTTTCCCTTTCTCTCTCCCTCTCCGGGATTGCAACCCAGAATCAAAAGCAATACTGCTGCTGCTAAATATCCAAATTAAATTTTCTACGTGTAAAATAAGCGTTTAGCTCCAGTAGGGCATGGAAGAGTGACAGGAAAGTGTTATTGTGAAAGAACATTTATGACATACTTCGTGGTACTGGGCGACGGAAAAAGTCAGCTGCTGTATTCAGGTAGGCTAGAAAAGCTTTTCCATTCCTGTGACAGTTGTCTATCAGGATTACCAGGGATAATCCTGATGAGCGCTGACAATAACACCACTTTAGGACCACACCAATTGCTCGATTATGGATCAGTGTCACTTCACTTTTGGTCTTTTAGCACAACAAGGTAGGAGCACTTTTGGAATGATGGTGTGGTATGAGATGTTTCTGTTGTTGATTATTAAGTAAGGGGGTTTTCGTATTATCAGTGTGAAAGTGTACGAAATGCATTATTTAATAATTATTCCAATAGGAAAATCAAAATTTATCTATTAAACATAACTTTATTCTTTTACGCGAAAAATAATATTTTCTTGACAATATGTAAAATTAGTAATAATTGGTTTATTTTAGCTTTGGGATGAATGATTATTTAGGTACCGTGAGATGCTGTCTTCTGTGACATAAGTTTTAGAAAATCAAATTTTTTTATCGTACCAACGCTTCGATCTTTGTTGAGATCATCTTCAGGGCCTGGGCTTAATAAACATTTTTGAAATTTTACAAATACATGTAGCATGTGAAAAAAATTAATGTATGCAGTTCTAGAAAATTTTAGATTAAAAAAAATGATTGGCTAACGGTCACTAAACACTACACATTTTGGATTAATATTGAATTTTGTTCAATTAATTAAGGTTTTAAGTTAAGATAAAAAAATCAGTCTCACGAATGGGATTCGAATTTACGACCTTCGGCTTCATACCTCGCTACTCTACCACTTCAGCCAAGCCGAAGGTCGTAGGTTCGAATCTCGCTCGTGACCCTGACTTTTTACATCAACTTAAAAATTTAATTAATTGAATGTTATTAATTGGTCTAGCGGGCCACGAAAACTAGTGAATTTTGTAATGCACTGCGTTATAATGATATTTCAAGATAAAGAATTTTTGCGAAATATGTAATATTAAATTTTAAATTTCACATAGCGTGATGGTTAAGAAATGTTTTGTTCAACGTATAAGCATAGGAGTTGAACTTTGTCGATATTACTTAGCTCACGTTCTCCTATGCTTGTTTTAAGGACAATTGGGCAAAATTTGTTGATAGTAGCACAAAAGCACTATGTGATACATTTGTATTCAGCGTTGCTAAGGCTCAGAGGAATTTTTTAGGGGTCTGTTCAACAAAAGTGGCATGATATTGGAGCCATTGGGGAACCGGGCCCTGCCATTGTTAATAATTTATTCTAATGACTGCCTCCTACTCTTTACATCGCCCACTTGGTACACTGTCTCTTCAAGAGGCCAAGCGCGCCTTGCTACACAGCCATTATGAAAAAAAGAAAATTATATTTCGTTTGCAGGTTTTTAAGACCCAGTCGGAATTTGTTCACATTTGAATAAAATCGTTTAACTTGTTTGTAATAGTTATTAATGAAAAAAGCGTTAAAAAAAAGATTATTGTATGTCTTCGGGAGATCAAACTGTAGTTCCGTTGTTTTCAATAATTTTGGTCTCCCTGGTCGTTGCAGTTCGCTATCTTCAGTAGGAGTTGGTTCTTTATCAACAACACTTTTTACGAACATATTACAGGGACTTGTGTGAGTAAATAGACTAGACGAACCACTGAAAGTTAAAACGCGAAACGCGTCTGACAGACGAACAAAGCTAGGCAAAATGAATTGATCAAAACAACCAAAGCTATAAACATAATGAAGACATGGTGATCAGTAACCGTGAGATGGGGGTCTGGTGTGACGTAGGTTTCACAAAAAAATTTTCTTTATGGTGCCAACGTTTCAATCTTTATTGAGATCATCTTCAGGGCTTGGGGATTGGCACGAAGAAATACTTTGATTGAATGAAATAAGCCAGCATATTTTGCACAAATTCACTTTCTTCCACATCCTACATGTATTTATTGAATGTAAACAATGTTTGTAAATCCCAGGCCCTGAAGATGATCTCAATAAAGAACCAAACGTTGGCAGGATATGGAAAATGTTTTTCTGAAACCTACATCACACCAGACGATTTCTGAATAATAATAAAGACCATTCATCAAATTTTTTCAACATATAAACATAAAATACCTTAATACACCATTTCAGATATTATACCAACTTGTAATCCAATACAGAATATTAAGACGGATAAATACTGTATTCACGAACCAGTTATCGTTTAAATATAGTCTCCCCATACTTTTCCCATCGTTAGCTCAATCAGAAAACCGGTTCCATAAAAAACAGGGGGGAAAGGAAGCCATTGAAAATTTGTCCTCCCCAAACCAGTCTTTGAAGTTTGAACGAACCCTCCTGATACAATTACTTAACCCCTGAACAGGGACAAACGAGGCGTAACTATTTTCACTTCAACTTTTATTATTTTTTATGAAGCTATTCTTAATTATACATTTATTTTCATTTCATTCTTATACTAGTCAGTCTGTAGTCTGTTAGTTGTTTTTGTTTTGTCACAATTCGATGAAAAAAACACCCCTTTAAAACTAAATTGACAATACGAGATTAAATTAATTTGTTTATTTTTCGTTTCATCTTCTACTCCATTGACTCATGATTTTACTATGCTTAATTATCAAAACTATTGTATAATAATTTGGTAAGTCGGATTCTAACTAATGCCATGACTATTTCTGAACACTTTCCGTCAGTGTGTCTTCAGTGAATTGCGTCAAAATTTCATTTCCTAGTTGTTATGATAAAGTATGGCTAATTAAGTAGCATTTAAGAATAAATTTTAAAAAATAATTTACAAAACTGAAAGCTGTTTACGAAAGAATGCAAGGAAAGGTGTTTTCGTCAAACAACAAAGGGTGAAGGCGGGTTTGTTGAAGTACCTACAATAACAGAAACCGCCTACTAGAATAGAGCACGAATGGTCCCAAGACTTTCTTGCAAAATTATTCATTATCCATTTCAGTATAGCGCAGCAATGTACGTGTACCTTTTGATTAGATTAAACAAATTGCATAGAGAGTTTAGTTGCTCTACGCGCGTTGTTACTTATCGTTGCTGAACTTCCATTCTTATCCTTTTACACTGGATTTGAACGGGCAGATCTGGTTGCCTTCTGCTTTTATACGATAAATCGTTACACTAATATCCCGGGATTTCATGGGGAACAATTAAAAAAACGACATTGCATTCCTTTCATAAAAAGAAACAAAAATGGTAGCATGTGTAATGAAACAATGAGCGTAGAATATTCTCTCCCTCCTTCCCTCCCTCTCTCTCTCTCACTCTCTCTCTCTCTCTCTCTCTCTCTCTTTTCTCACTCAGGTGTGTCAACCAAACCAAGTTTTCTTATATTCTCTGTCTTTTTTACGGCCGAGTAGATAGAAGTCACGTTAGCTCAAATGGTAGAGCAGCGGTGTATCTAGCCGAAGGTCGTGGGTTCGAATCCCGTTCGTGACACTGACTTTTTTATCTCAACCAAGTCCTCACAAAGGATAATTAGCTTAATATATCAAACTTCAATGGTTATATATCAAACCGACTGATATTGAAATCCATGCATAATGAAGGCAGAAAACTTGTTAACAAATTATGTAGGTTAATTAAATTTTTTACTGGGTCTCATTAGCAAAAACACAAGGACAAGCGACTAATATTTATTGACCTACTATCACCACAAAAGTTTCATTGAAATCAGCGTTTCACGTCCGCAGCTTCCCCTTAAGCTATGTTTAAATCATGATTTAATCGAAAACAGGGTGCAATTCAGAGGTGTCTATTTGATTGCTGATTTATTTGGCTGAGAGCGGTTGATACTTTGGTTAATTTGGCTATGTAGAATAAAAATTGTAAATTGCTAAATATCCTAGTTTTTTATATCCGACAATTTTTTTAATCTCCATTTATTAATTTCAAATATGATAAAATAATAATGGAAAAACCGGTGGGCTCGGAAAATAGAAACAACCCTGCCAAACTGTGGCAGGTTAAGGAAGACGTCGGTCCCTGGTTTAGGGAAAATGGGTCAAAAGGGGAAAAGATCATACTGACAAGACTACACATAGGTCACACAAGAATTACGCACCTTCCAGCAGGAAAGAGACTGTATAGGTGCCCATTATGCAAGGATAGAGTAACAGTCGAGCATCTTTTCAATTGTACAAGGCTCAACGTGTATAGGCAATATTTTGGAATATCATCGGGCTCGTAGTGTTGGGGCTCGGCGGTGGGTCCTCAGGGCTGTAGGGACTTTCAAATCTATATGGTTTATGATTTTTTGTGCTGTGCTTGTATTGTGGGTGTGAAGTGTCTGTGTCGTGTTATGTTAATATATTAGGATGAATGTAATTTATTAGCGTGAAAGGAAGGGGTTATTTACCCCGCCCCGAGGAATATGGAGTACTCTGGGGTGAGTACAAGTAAGTTATCACAGCAAATGGAGAGGGTGCAAACTGAGGTCTATCAAGTACTCTGCAGGAATGAATGTGACCAGACCTCTATGTTTGTGGCGATATATATGTTATGAATTGAATGTTGTATATCTATTCCTAAATTGCCAACCTGAGGTACTAAGAAGAAGCTAGCATTTTAAAATAACGACGTAATATACAAGTAAAAGCAGAGAGTCAGTAACCAGATCGAAATATAGTTCAATACAAAATACGCGAGAAAGACAGGGAAGAGAAGGAATACACGCGGAGGGCCGGCGATGACCTCAGCTGTTTGTCGGCCCATAAACCTTCCACTTTATATATATAAAGTCTCTTGTCTATACTACAAGCAGATGGTTAAACAATATTACGGTTATTGGTGAGCACGGTTAAGTCTGAGCGCTTTTCCGAATTGATTGGAGAAGAGTTTTTGTACTCCACCTGTAATTAGTATCCGGCCGGTCATTAATCAGAGAAGCAATTCTTCCACTTGTTATAAAAGGAGCCGCTACCTCTGTTTACACAAGTTAATGGATATTTACTAGCCCAATATAAATTTTAAGGAGGCTAATTATTCGGTAGGAGAATCGTTAGTAGGCGCCATCGATCCCCGGATGGGTCTAATGAACTACCATGTGCCAAGGCGGCAAACATGTGCCTGAAAACATAACCGAATTATGGGCCGTAATTTAGTGTGACAGTGAACAAATGGACGCCGACAGAGGTAAGAGGTGAGAGGGCCCTTGGAGGAAAGCTGGTCATTCCTGTCCCGGCAGATTTTTTTTTTTTGAACCGTTTCACCCCTACCGACGCTGACCCGCTAACGATAGGGCAGTGGATACAAATTATGGAAAATAACTTTTTATTTTTTACCGAAAACGTCACATTGCCTGAAAATCGCAATCTTAAAATAAGATAATAGTTTTTTTTTAATGTTAAAATTGTTAGTTTTTTCCGGTTTCTCCGTGAGGTCAGAACACAGCTCTGAGGATGGCGAAATAACCTACAAATAATATTGTATTTCGGTCGTTTCCAATAAAGAAATTCGGAAAATAAGTAGATATGGGAAAATCCAAAGTTATTTCATCTGTCTTGACACTCAAAAAGATCAGCAATAGGTTATCAATAGCTTTTCGGTCAGATTGATCTTCTTGCTGTCATGGTGCACAGATCTATTTATTTATATAGAAAACTAGACAAATCGTTCAGCAGATATTGAGAAATCCAAAGTTTAGCTTATGTTTCCTCTCTTGTCGGTTTAATTATGTTTTCAGTAGTTTGGTCGTCTCAGATCATTTTGGTCTGTTTATCCTCGTTGTTTTGGTACAGACCCATCCCATAAAATACATTAGGCAAACTGTCCAACAAACAACTCAAACAACTCCAAACATCAGATTATTTTATATGTCCTGTCGGTTTAGAGCTGAAATAAGTTTTTGCACCTGGGTCATTTTAGATCATTTTATTCATTGTTAAGTAAACATTGAGGAATTTGAACATTAACCTATTATATCCGTCTGTCGATTGCAGAAATAAGTTTCTTGTAGCTTGGTCGTTTCTAGACATTTTTGGACCGCCTATCCTCGCTGTTTTAGTCAACACATCCATTCCACAAAACGAAAAACAGACAAATTCTCCTATCAAAACGAGAAAATTTGCACACCGGTATACATTTTCTCTCCTTGACGGTTTATTTCTGTGCTGAAGCTAGCAATACGTTTTCTATATCCATGTCGTTCCGGATCGTTTTGGCGTGCATATCTCAGACGTTGAAGTGTTTCACTTTTCGGAGTTTCGAAAAAAAATTTTCGATCATCAATTGTTCTCATTTTGTGTCAATTGTGTTTTTTTATTGTCTTGACTATTGCTGTATTATTTAAAATTTGCTTACTGTCATTCTGTTTATCTGCACATAGTTTTAGAAAAAATAAACCTTCTCTTCTTCAGATATCGCGAGATGCGGTCTGGTGTGATGTAGGTCTCAGAAAAACATTTTCTTTATCGTGCCAACGTTTCGATCTTTATTGAGATCATCTTCAGGGCTCAAAGTATTTGTCTTCAGTGTAGTTGGGCTCTCTCTCAATACGACACGCAAGAATCGCACCATTACACAGAAGACAAACACTTTGAGCTCAGAAGATGATCTCAATAAAGATTTGCATGATAAAGAAAATGTTTTTCTGAAATCTACATCACACCAGACCGCATCTCACGATATCTGAATAATTATCGATTAACGGTCACTAATCTCTACACATTTTCTTCTTCTTTTCGTTCTCTCTGCATATCTGGCTACCCTCCCTGTTGATCAACAGATCCATTTACTAAAACGAAACTAGACCAATTATCCATCAGACAGTGAGAATTTCAAATATTAAGCTATATTATCTGTCAATTTCGATATATTCTTTGAGGAAAAGAACAGAAATACGTTTTCTGTATCCTCGTCGACTCCGATCATATCTGGTCGATCCGTTCTACATACCCTAGCCTTTTCAGTTTTTAGGTGGGTCTCTGACCGAACTGAGGGTTCATCACTGCGCTTTAAGAAGAAATGTGCTAATTTAGATTTTCTGTCGGGAAAACCTGAAAACCTTTTTATAAAACTCGCTTTTTTGACCATTCAACACCTTGCCGTTCCAGGCAGTCCTTAAAACAAAGTATTGTTGATAAATATCAAACAACTGGAAATCGCAGCAAAACCGATTCGACAAAAAAAGTCTCCAGTTCATTCACACACTACGCTACGAAAACACATGCATCCATGATGATTCATAACTTTTAAGCATATTTCAAATTCATATATCAAAACTTCTTTAAGTTTTATTGATAATATACTAACAAAAAACCTGTGTAAGCAGTAAAACGTAAATAAAAATAACAAAAAGTAAACATTACTTAAAATTATATGAAAATATTTTGTTTTACTTTTGGAAAACGATTAAATATCTCTGACAAATTAAGTATTTAAGATGTACCATATCTTGAAGAATATCAGAATCACAAATAGGAATTTGATTTTTAGATTATTTTATAGATTGTACGGTGAGATTGAGGAGTTATTTTTTTAATAGCAGCCGAGCTTATATGCCTCATGTGAAGTTGTGCTGATAAAAATTCATGTTCATCACCTTTGCCTTTCCAATCTCAATTCGACCAAATTAACTTCCTTAGTTATAAACAAAAAAAATTGTATTCCTAAGTGAAAATAACTTACTCGAGAACAGACGGCGTTGAAAACAAGGCTGTTTCTCATTTCTAGCCTTGGCTAATTATGCTATATTTACATGCTGGTGCTATTAGCCGAGACTCCTGGAGTCGTGAAGGTTTTCAACTCCATCAACTCAGCACATCTCGCTCCTTAATTGACATTACGAGTTTTCAGATCAAGTTGTTTGCAATTCATTTCTTGGCTGTGTTTCTCTTGTGCATAAAAAATAACGAAAGAATTTTTTTTGTAAAAGAATTCTTTCATTTTAAATATTTGGAAATAGTCTCTTAAGTTATATCGATAATTAAATGTTAAGTATAAATATAATATGTGGTGATTAGTGACCGCTAATCGATAATTATTTAGAAATCGTGAGATGCAGTCTAGGGTGATGAAGGTTTCAGGAAAACATTTTCATTATCGTGCCGACGTTTCGATTTTTTTAAGATAATCTTCTGGGCTCAAATTGTTTTTCTTCTGTGTAATTGTGCCATTGGTGCGTGTCGTGTTGAGGGTGCCTATTACACTGAAGACAAATACTTTGAGCCCAGAAGATGATCTCAATAAAGATCGAAACGTCGGCACGATAAAGAAAATGTTTTTCATCATCACATCACACCAGACCGCATCTCACGATTTCTGAATAATTACAAATATAGTAATAATATTCAGTGCTATTTTCAGTTGGTTAAATTTATTTGGTACGATTTGAACAGGGATATTTGTTGGAAGGCCGGGTCTATCTAGTTGGACATATAGCTATTTAAAATTTACGGTCCTAAACGGCGTTTTAAGTCATTTCACGTTTCGCGTGATCATCGGAGATGGTTTTTTTTAGAAAATGGGTCGGAACTAATTTGCAGAAGAGGCACCGGTGGCGCCTTGCTAATTGAAGGAGCCCAGCCCTCGAAAAGCCTGAAGGATATTTGTCGGTAATTTGCTCGCCGTGACCGGGACACGACAGCCAGGGTCAGCCTCTTCAAAGGCCTACAAGATAACAAACCCGAGTATTGGGGGGAAATTTCTTTAATAACCACATTCATGCGATGGACAATTGTTGTTATTACTGGCACAATATGTATACTGTAAAAAGTTTGAAAGTTATGGACCCCCTTTACTCAGGGACTTGTGGTATTTGCTCTTCTTCAAGACCTAAGTCATGACACGTTCCTGAAACTTTTATAACAGGTTGTGAAATGCAACACTTTTCTTCGTTCTCGGAAGTAATCAATACGTATTAACATATAATGCAGGTGTTATTGTTTTACAACAAATCATTCTTCTTACTTTCGAGATATATTAATAAGCTTTATTAGGTAATAAAAATGTTTGCTCTTATTTGTGAATATAACGTAAAATAAAATTATATTTAATGTACAGTGAAAAACACCTTGAAGAAGATTTTTTTTAAACGGGTTTGGAAAAGAGGAAAATAAACGTGACATTTCAAGTGTAAAACTTTAAAAGGCTTAAGTTCCTAAATTTTCAAACTATCTTCTCGATTTTTTAATAATTTTTTAAAGCGAGTCTACTTACCTGAACTAATTAAAAAATACCGGGTGCCAATTTGAAATTTAATGCTTGAAAATAGTTTTGATAATACGTCGTATAAAAAGAACAGAAAGAAATGTGTGGTGTTTAGTGACAGTTAGTAAATATTTATTTGGAGATCGTGAGATGCGGTGTGGTTTGATGTAGGTTTTAGAAAAACAGTTTCTTTATCGTGCCACGTTTCAACGTTTATTGAGACTCTTCAAGGCCTGGGATTTATAAACATTATTTCAATTTTACAAATACATGTAGGATGTAAAAAAATTAATTTATACAGTGCTAGAAAATTTTACAGTCAATCAAAGTACTTTTAATCACGCAAAGTCTTCGTTCTCTGCGTAATTATGTCTTCTTGATACCTTGAAGATGATCTCAATAAAATTGAAACGTTGGCACGATGAAGAAAATGTTTTTCTAAAACCTACGTCACACCAGACCATATCTCACGATCTCCAAACAATAATAAAAAGTACAGAGTTAAATATGTATTCAATTTCTTCATCAAAAATTAAGGGGCAGCCACTTAAAATTGGGTTTTATCTTTGCTTAATTTTTCAGGAAAAAAGATTGTGACCTTGTATCAGACTTGAAAGATTGTTTTGTTTAATAAATTCTCGAAAATATTTTATACACAAAAATAATTGAAAAGTCCTATATTTATTTTGTAATATTGTAAAATATTGAACGATAATAGTTAAATTGTTGGTTAAACCTAGGATCATGGAGAGACTGGACATAACAGAAAGTGTAGTCATGACTTGAGGCATATAGATTACAGCAGACAGATAAATGGGCGGCGCACAGGGCAAGGGTCTTAAACAAATTTTGAAACTGTAATTCATTGAATACGTAAAGAGCTTACAGTCGAATTCGGATTGTTTTCTGGTAATCTACTTATGAGTAAGTGCATTTGTTAGCGTGTGTGTTTTGACTATGTTGTAGGTGGGTTTATTGCGTGGTCGGTCGCCTTACTTTTCTTCTTGAATGAATTTGTTTATACGCATGACCGATAGAAGGTACCACTGTAAAATCAAGAACCCAGTGACCTGCCAGTCATTTTTAACTGTATATACTGTGTAAAAGTTTAGGCTATGGAGGAATGTATTTATAAGCGCGAATGAGGATGGGGCCTGAGACGAGTATTGTCTACCCCGAGTGCCATTACGTATTAAATGTATTATTTAAGTCTTATTAGAAAAGCTAAATATTTTTAGAGAAAAAACAACGTCTCACACTTTCCATCGGAAATAAAAGATAAAAGCCCTTTTATGGGAGCACCTAATCTCTGCTACCGTCAAAACGAGAAATGGAAAGGTGGGGCGTAAAGTTAAATTCGCCTACAATGTAATTAATGCACAGCACATTTCTGTTGGACAACCTGACTAATGGTATAACCAACTAAAACCTAAAAAAACAAATAAAAATAAAAAATACTTTTTTATAAATCAATACTAAACATTTTCCAATTCCAAATCTATTCTATGACAGTGGAATAAAGTTGAACAATAATAACGCTAGGCACAATCAATTGTTGAATATGGCCTAAGATTACCAGAGCTTTTAATAAATTTGAATTTTTTATTAACTGAATGAAGTAATTTGGTCAATAGACCACTAAATATAATGGATTTAATATGGCCACTTCATTTGTCGCCGAGATTCGAATTGATTACACGACATTTGAAAAATGGGAAAAAGGAGGGAAAATTCGAACGGTTGAAGGTTGAGATGGGGGAGATGGTGTCCGAGTGGATCGAATTCACTATGGCTTGCGATAGGAGGAGCGGCGAATATAGCCGAAGGTTTCGAATCCCACTCGTCACTCTAGCTTTTCCATTTCAAACAAAAACCTTACACAAAAAGATTAATTCATTGAAAGAAGTAATTTAGTCAATGGACCACCAAAAATAATGGATTTAACTAATTTGTACCCATGGTGTCCCGGAGTTCATGGCCTTAAGACCTGATGGTCTGACAATGTTTGTAAATGTTTTGAAGTCTTTATGTTTTTAATACTGGTCATAGAAGTACTTATGATTGATGAATGATATATTGTGAGGGGGGAGGTGAACGGATCAGGAATTCCAGGAGGGACAGTGGGAATCGAACCCACGGCCGTCTGACGCGCTACTACTTAGCCATCTCGGCCGCCAAAGTTGTAAATGTTATTTTAATTTGAAACTTCAATTTACTTTGATTTCCTAGTACAACATCCAGTTTGTGTTTTTTATCTTTTCACTCTAACGATCATCTATCTGTTCCTTTTCACCATTATAACCAAGAAAAATCCTCACGTTTGAAAAAAAAGTTGCTGTTTTCGGAAATATGGTATGATATACAGATGATATATTGTTCTGATTATATCTATGGATAGTACAGAAATATCTTGCAATTACGTCTGGTATTCGGCGTATTCCCCGATGGTCATCCTGACTCCTTTGTGCGAAACGGTAACGAAGACAGTCACTGAACTCCATCACAGACGGTTCATCCATCAGAATAAAGTGATTTGAAATAAAGGGCCGCGTTGAGGGTGCGGCGCGGCATGCAATTTCCTCTTGTCTTTTGTTTTGATTGATCCAAACCCGGTTCCGCTCTCTTACCGTCCTGGGTCGAAACCTTTCCCATTTTCAGTGAGGCCAATCCCCGGGCTGTCCCTTTCCTATAAATACCGCCATTGTTTATTTTCCAGTTTCCTCAATTCCAAACTTCAACTTTTAATGACTCAGGGTTCCAACCTGTGTAACATTTCAACCTGAAAAATCTGACAAACGTTATTTTGTTAACGTCACGGTTTTTATTAAAACAGATATAAACGGTTCATCGCCCTTTCCTCGTTTATATCAAAATCATTCGTTTGTCATCTAAGCTCACCATTGATGATTGCGAGAGTTATAAACATCGACAATAGGCAGACCAAAATTGAGTAACCCTATCGTAAAGCTCCAAAATTCACGTACTTCGTACCAGTACCTTAGCAAGAAATCGATCAATATTTTTATATTTAAATCGAAATTAGTCATTAATCAAGTATGACCAAAATGGCGAAGTCTTTAAAAGGTCTTATAATAAAACATTGAGGGTATACAGACCAGAAGACTTGAAAGGCCGAAAATTTGTGGTCCATTGCCACGAGTACCTCAGCAAGAAATTTCACAATTTTTTCTCTAGTTATAAACTAGTCCATTAGTAACTCTAGGCATACTATTGATGATTGCGAGGTTTATAAAAATGTCGACTAAAACATCGACATTAAGCAGACCAAAATTGGATAGACCTAACCTAAAACTCCAAAATTCAGGTACATCTTCACCATAACCTCAGCAAGAAATCTCAATTTTTTCTTTAGGTCGAAATTCGTCATTAATCAGTAAGCCTAATATTGAAAACGGCGGGATAAAACGTCCCAGAATAAAACAGTGAGGATATACTGAACAGAATGACTAGAAAAGCCCAAAATTTGTGGTCCATTGCGACTGGTACCTCAGCAAAAATTTCTTACTTTTTTCTCTAGTTCAAAACTAGTCGATTCCTCATCTAAACTCACTATCGAAGAATTACGAGATTATAATTTCTTCTTGGTTGGTGGAAAAATAAAAAACACAAAAGTCCAAAGTACCAAGAAAACAAAAGAAAAACAATGTGAGCTATTTTTACGGATTTTACTTCAGGTTTTAACAGATTCCATGCAGTTGGATAAATTAAAAAAAAATTCGTTTTAATCTTATCGAAATAAATCCGGCTTGTTTTGCCACGATTGTTTTATGAAACGTAATCCAAAATTAATTATGACTACATAAATCACTAGTCACCCAAATGTTTCGCATAATAGTACACTTGTATATGCTATAAAAATAGTGTAAAATTTGTTGAATAAATAACATAAGCCGCGTAAATGCAAGTTTTAAACATAGAGTACTATCGCCAAGAGTCCTGCAATAAAACTCACTAAAAACTAAACACAGGAAAAGAGAATATTTATTTCAATTACAATAAAATAAAAATGACATTTTCATGTTATTATTATTATTAGTTACTTTGACAGTCTAATGTATAACTTATTGTATAGCTTTACGTAGGCAAGTTAGACTTATGGGTCGTATATGAAACTCTGATGAAGAGATTCTAGTTTGTAAATATAGAACATTCAAACCCCATGGCTGCAGTGATAACTTACATACATACAACCACGAGATAATCCTTAAACAAAATTGTTAAACAATGTTAAAACCCAGAGACAGAGAAAAAATCCTCAAATAAAACTATTTTGACAGCATTTTTTTTGGTTTTATCAGGGATATTCAGCCAGATTCAGATCGTAACTCTTACAAATGGATTAAATTGAGGACCTGAGAAATTACGTTTTTCGTAATATTTCTAGTTTAAAAAAAATTTTTTAGTAAAGACTATCAACCACTACGGACATGTCTTCCGTGATAGTTAATATTTATAATAAAAATTAAATTTTATTAGTTAGGCTATTAAATCGTAAAAATTGAAATAGTTTGTCAATGTTTTTTTGATTTCCTAGTTCTTTTGCTGTTATTATAGCTAGGGAGTCTATCAGTAAGTGTTTTATAGTTAGGTTTTCTTCACAGTTTTGACACTTGGTCTCTTGACATAAAATAACCATGAATAAACGGGTACGGCCAATTCGTAGTCTAGTTAACATCCCTTCTTCAAATCTAGATCGTCTAATTGATAATTTCCATGGACTAACACTACTTTTTATTTCGTTTGGCTTGTTGTCAGTTACATTGCTCTAGATTTATTGCCAGAATGACATATTTTTGGTTTAATAACTCTCAGTACGTCTTCAAGTGGCACTGTTCTTATAGGTAGACCACCATGTTCTTTTTAGCAGCTTGATCTGCTATTCGTTTCCCGCTATTTGGCATTGGTTTCCATAGAAAGAACACTTCAGTTCTTATTGAGTGTAATTGTCTGAGAGAAATATGTATATCTTGAACGATAGGTTTGTAGATGTGGCTATAGTTCCAGGATGTAGCGTATTGCGCCGTTTAAGAGCTATTATAGGCCCTGTGCTCTGCCTAAAGCAGATCGGTGAGTCCTATTTCATCGAAAAACGTGATTAGTAGGCCCGTTGTCATTGGTTGAAGCTCTTCTATGGTCACATTATACATCCCAAAACATTTCCTCCTGCGTGTTAGTGTAGCTTCGCAGTTTGTTGGTGTCTCTTCTGCCTCATTGCAGAATCTGCATGTGCCATTTTGGATTGTTCCAATCTTCTTTAAGTGTCCAATTAACCTGCAGTGTCCTGTTAGGATTAGCAGTCTGTTCCTGCTTCCTTTGGCACATTCTGTGATTTCTTTCTTGCCAAAATTGGATTGTCTGTTTCCAATGGGTGAATTCCAATGTTCCTTTATTTTCTTTTTGTCCTTCTGTCTGAGATATTCGTTGATAATGTGGGCTCCTATGCCACAGAAGGGTTCAGTTCTTATCAGCAGTGTAGCAGCCCCTTTTCTTTCAAGGGCGTCCACTTTCTCGTTGCCTTCTACTACTATGTGTACTGGGACCCAGCAGAGGCTGACTTTATTCTGCGTACCTAGTATGTTTAGTTTGGTTTTGCAGTTCAGCACCATCCTTGGACTAATGTTTACGCTTAGTGCTTTTATGGGTGCTTGACTATCTGACATGATAACTATATTCTTGTTTTTCTACCCTTTAGTTAGATTGAGTGGGGTATATCTTTCAATTGCATGAACCTCAGCTGGAAGATACTGGTGTGGTTCTGAATATTTGGTTCCAGGTCAGTAAATTCAATTTTTATTGATAAAAGTGCTGAAAGTGAATCCGTGCACATGGCTATTTTATCGTATGATGGCACTATTATAAAATATCTTAATATTATATTTTATGTAAGGCAGTGAACTATGTATTTAGTATTATTTGCATCATTATTATTTCTGCTTTTATGACGATAAGTAAAGGTATTTTTTAAATTGTAGGAGTCAAGTCGTGTGCTTTCAATCAGTAATTTTTGTTAGTTTAGTTCTGAACCAACCATGCTCACTATGTCATAGACTAAGACAAATTTCAGAGTATTATTATCGTGTGAATGATTGAAAAGCTGTCATTTTTACTTTTTTGCTAATGTTTTGCTGCATGTTCAAAGTTAATTAATTGACCTCATAGATTGAAAAATTGATGGATTTTAACATCCATCCTAAATAAACTTAAAAATCAAGTTTAGTTGATTTAATGTAATTGGTCAGTTCATTTAGTCGTACTAATTTGAAAATGGATGTGTGTAGTCCTAAGGGGGTAAAATATAGTTTATTTCTCTACATACCAACCTTCTCCATTAGCTTCACATTAACGTCTTTAAAGGGACAATAAGCTGGCCAAAATCATATATCACTTTCGCCTTTTCATTCGGCTCATCCAAGTTAATTCAGTGACATCAAAGTCGGGTCGGAACATCTGCCCGAAGGATACAAATAATAATACGATCAGGTATGAATTAAATCTCGAAACGAAATAGGGTAAAAAAAGATTTTCCACAATCAGCCGACGTGGCAGTTGGAGGGAGCCAGCGATGCGTAACACGGTGTCTTCCTCGTCCATTCAGCCGGCTGGTCCGACCCTAAGCTGATTTGTAGCCTTGTTTTCCTTACGAGTGTCACATTAAAAGGTACAAATCGAACCACCTAATGAACCGTCGTTGAAGCTCGGTTCGTTGTTGATCATTTGACTGATTATGAAAAGCCAACGTTGGTCGCGAGTCCCCTAAGTCGACTTTAAGTAAAAGCTATTTTGACATCTTTGATTGTTATAAAAAAAGTCAATCATATCCTAACAACCTCCAACATCTAAGAACAATTTGATTTTATCAAACACTGTATTTAAAAGTGAAGGACAAGACTGAATGACCAAAAATGTACTCAGTGTGCGTTTAAATTGAAAAAACTCTCGCCATTCATTGCCTTCTCACCAATTCTGCTGGACACCATCCAGACATTGATAACAGTTCCTCGTTCTAGAACAAGGAGGATTGCTTGGTTGTGGCCCAGGCTTTGGATTCGGACTGGCACCCAGCCACCCTTAATTTAACCGCTTTCTATACACTCCATTATTACTGCCGGCGCCCTACAAGGGAGCATTGTAGGTCCCATCCTTTATTTCTCTTATACTGTTGACTTTCATGTACAACCGAACACCATTACCACCATCGATGACAAAATTCTTCTAAGCCAAGCCCTATCCAAATAAACCGCCAGCATCCCAGAACACCTTGACTTTATTATAGATCGGTGCAAAAAGGGACGGCATTACTGAAAAACTGTACTCTGAGTAGATTTCCGTTTGAAAATAGTCTTGCCCGCCATTGTACCATAACAAGCGGTTACCAACTTCCACCCAAGTTTAGAAGAGAAGATATTCGGAACAATATCTAGACAGAAGATTGTACAATTAAGACACAAGAGACAACAGTAGACTTTACTATGAAGACTTTTAGGACAGAAACTGCTTTGATCTTCAAATCTAATTTGTTGCATCCCCTATGGATTGGAACTGTGGGGTTCCGCCAAGTAATGTAATATCGAACACATCCTTCCAATCAAAGTCGTCAGACTAATTGTCTAAGTTGTTTACTACGTCACTAACCTACCCACAACGACTTTGACATTCCTTTCATCATTGAACCGATCCGATCTCGTTTTCCCAACGCCAACAAAATCCCCCCCAAGTTTAGCAAACAAAATTCAATAGTGACTCGATAGTCTCAGTCAGTTCGGGAACCCAACACATTAAAATAGCATTCAATTACAGCTTTTAAAAAAAGAAAGCCTAAGTAGTTCGTTTGAACATTAATTTGCTTTAAATGTCCACGTGCGATCGCAACGGTGAGTGTAATACAAATCGTATAAATCGTGCGCCAGTATCTCGTGTACAAATGGGTTGTTGCTGGAGTTGGAGACGTCACCCTAAATGCGATCATAATTTATTTCTTCCAGAAGTTGTTATAACAGTTATTACAGATTATAATTCTACAATACAAGATACATAAGACGGACTGAAATTGATGGAAAATTGTGACGGACAGGAAGAATTTAGTGCAATAAGGGAGCACTACATGAGAAAAAGAGACTTCTTTTATAAATTTTTCAGTGAAAATTATTTAAGTGAAATGCAGAAATACTTGTCCAATGCTGATTAGCAAATAAAGTTGAAATGATTCATCTGTGAAAAGTGGCAAAAGAAATAAGAAAAGTATATTAATATTATGTTTGTAACATACACTTGAAAATTGAAAATAAGGCCCTACACGGATTCTCTCGTAGTTTAACATCTCTAAATGTTATAAATTTGATAATATATATGTTTAGTTTGTGATAAAGGAGGGTTGACGCGGATTTGGGTCTATTGTGCACATCCATTGGAATCTACCACAAAGTTGACTTTAATGACGTGGACCGTGAGCGGTTAACCACAAAAGGATCTTTCGCCCTTCGGCCAAAAGGGTCCCCTTTCGTGGTTAGTCGAGTGTCTTCCGACTTAAGGGAGGTTAATAGGCTGGGTCCGCTACAAATCGCTCCTCCTCTTCAACCCGCATTATTTCCAGTTTATTAAACGGATGGTGGTTCATCCTTTGATCCGGCTGTCGGCGAAGGTATTGAAAGTAGATGGTGTCGAAGCGTTAAGAGTCCGTCGTCGGACATAAATGCCCATTCGGATGACTGAGGATATTCCACTCTTGCTCACAAAACATGTATATACTCGCTGGTATTTCTTTATCCTTGCGAAATTTCGTTGGCCGTTTTGTCTCCACACGAAACTACTCATACATTTCTATTAAAATTATTACTTTAGTAATAATCCCAATTTAATATAATTTATTTATATTACTTGGTGGTTATTTCGTCACCCAATTATGTTTTGGATTATTCGTTCGATATTAATTTTCTGTGATGGTGAAAAGTATGTTTCCAACCAAATATATATTAATTGCCTAGTTCTAGGTTAGTTTGTTTCCATAAACCAAAATAACGTCAAATTACCATTTTTTGTTCATCCAACATCACGATATCAGTAAATGACCGAATACAGTTAAGTTTTTTCTTCAACCCGGTTTTTGTTGTTCAAAATACACATTTTTTTAGTTGTTCTATTCATGACTTAGTTATATCCAATAATAAATATAATACCATTAAGAAAACTGATTTTTAAGGTTGAAGAAGTGGAAAAACTTTGAGATCTTAACGAATGATTAGAAGTTTTAGTATGTCAGTATTTCAACGTTTATACAAATTATGTGTTGAGTGTGAAAAATTCTCTTAAGATAGGATAAACCTGAATATTGGTGTTTCTTATCCGCTTAGGTTCTTTGTTTTAGTTTGTGCAATGTGTCGCACCATCTCCAGTCCTAGGCGCGTGTCAGGCTCTAAATCCACAGGTATAAAACCAGTGGAAAAATTGGGTGAACGGTTAAGCTCTCCGAGGCTGTAAACCTGAAGATTGGTGGGTTGCTGTTACAAGAATCCGCCTATCCTCACTGTTTTGGCTTATAGAATATCCATTTCGGCATCGGGCCATCATCCTCTGTGTTTCTCGTAGATGACAAATCCGAAGTTGTGATCTGCGAAGATAAACCGTTAGGTGGGTGGTTTGCTATCTAGTCCGTCTATCCTCGCTGTGTTCATCTTTTAGACGCAATCTGGGTTTCGGTGAAAATCTCTAATTCAGGCACTGGTCCTCGTGCCAGATTAGGCCCACATATCTACACTATTTTGGTTTTTAGTTAAGTTTTGAGGGTTGGGTTTGAATGATAAATCGACTGTTTTAGATCTATTGGAATAATTATTTGAAATGTGCGGTGTTTATTGACCGTTTGTGGGGGGGGGGTGTAGGTTTTACAAAAACATTTTTTTATCGTGCCAATGTTTCGATCTTTATTGAGGTCGTCTTCAGGGTCTGGTTTTATAATCGTTGTAATAATTTACAAATATATGTGGGACGTGGAAAAAATAGAATTTATTCATTGCTAGAAAATTTAAGGTAAAAAAATTATGGAATGCTAAAAGGTTTTGTCTGTTGCTCTGTAATCCCAGGCCCTGAAGATGATCTCGGTAAAGATCGAAACGTTGGAACGATAAAGAAAATGTTTTTCTGAAACCTACATCACACCAGACCGCATCTCACGATCTACGAATAATCATTACGTGAAATGTTGAGATCTTAGGGGGTATAAATCTGAAGATTGGTAGTTTCCTATCGTTCTAGTCCGTCTACCCTCGGTGTTTTGGTTTTTATGATATGCTTTCGGAATCTCGTCATCTTCACTATTGGGTTGTTGGGTTTTTAAACCAAAACAAAAATGGTGATGTCTTCTCAGAGCTAGATGATAAACCTGAAGATAGGTGGTTCAGGTTCTCCTATTTTCGTTGGGGTGTGCTTTGAGGTCTTCGAGACTATAAACTGCCTTCATTTCTGTATCTCGAAATCTTCAGTGGTTGGCTTAGATGACATATCGACTTGTTTCAACCTGAGACATTTCTTCGTGAAGTATCTGTAGGGTTGGACGAGGTTTTTTGTCGTTTTCTATTATTTTGGCCTGCATATCCTCGCATTTTTCGCCGGGTTACAATAGGAAGATTCCTTAAGTCAAACTTCAAGTGTGAACTATCGTTTTCATATTTCTATATCTTGAGTGGTTGGGCTAGATGACAAACCTACTAGTTTCAAGCTGTAAGAAAATGTTTGAAATTTCTTGCTGATCTTATTTATCCTGAGACGTGTTTTGACACTTTATACAGATAGTTGCTGTTATTTTTTTACATACATTTCCTTTTTTATACATAAGTAACAGGTGTGTCGGTGTTACTGTACTACTTCTTTGTTGCTAAAATGCAAATCATGGGATTCAATAATTCAATGCAGTAAATTAAAAAGTAGTAGATATAAGTTTGATGATTGGCGTTGCTTTTACAACTTTTGAAATACGTATTTTGTCATTGTGTTTGAAAATAAACTGTCTATGCTAATTTATGCCCAATGCGCTCGTAATAAAGAAACGCGAAGGGAGCTGAAATAAAATGAAATCAGCCCATTCCCAAGTCGTAAATCTGAATTTAAGGTAAAGGTTTTCAACTGTCTATAGGGGGCCAGTATGAATCTCGAGAGCCATCTGGATAAATTGTTACTTCATCAGCCTACAAAAGCCCTCGTCGCAAGGATATTTAAATATTTATTACGGTACCGCCGTCGAACAATGACCGTTTGTTATTCCACCTGAATACAATGTATAATAGAGACGTAATGCATTCCGGCTCCTTACCAACTGAGAAAGGTAACGATGTTTTTAAGAGAAAATCGCCAATTAAAAACGAACAAAGCTTCGAATTTTACAAATTGTTAATAGTTTCGGTCTATTCTTAAACACAAAATAACTTTTGGCTTGTTTTAATGAACCGCAATAAACATAGAACTATATAGTAATCATTATTGTAATGGCGTTTATTCTGTATGATTCAACAATTTGAGCTAACCGTACATCAACAATGGCCGTTGAACCTTAATCCTTAACAAGTCAATAGGTAATTTTAAATAAATTGCAGGTAGGCTTCGATACTCACTCAGTCTGTGTACTAGCATAGCAGTCCGGGGTCAGCACTAGAATAGGTTTTATGCGTCCAACCACCAAAGTTCATTTAGGGTATCAACACCTAAGTCATTTCAACACCCAACGCAATCAGCCTCTAAATCCAAACGCACTTCTCATATGTCCTTAAATTTTTAAATACTGTTTTCTATTTATACACCACTCACTAAAGGTGGTGGAGTACTAGGTATTCCTCCATTAATCTTTCCACGTATTATATATCTATTATAATTCTATATTGTATAAATACAATAAAACAGCAGACCTGGATACTTGGTGCCCTGCTTAAGAAAAGTTCTCATATCGAGAGGCATCCTACATGCTCTCTATATAGAGCTAGGGAATTGTAACCTTCAACTAGATGGTACTAATCCTGCAACTTTTATCTACATGGCGCCAAATATGCGGGATGTGTCTTAAAATTAAGTGTCCGAGAGTCAACCACGCATGTCCAACTCTTAATCGGCTGGCATGACCCCTCTTTTAAGGGTCAGATCCTCCAAAGGCCACCTATCGATTGTGCTCTTGAGAGTTTTTCGGTCAATCCAACCCACCTGCTTATACATTCTATTAATATTGTTTTTTTATTTAATCAGAGGGCCGGATCACGATGTCCTCTGTTTGGGATGTCCGGCTCTTTGTCGCCTTGTCCGGCTTTTTGTTACCCAATATTGTCGACTTACGGCTATCTAGGACAAGGACAAAAGGGAAAAATTAGACATGACTCAATTGCACCTAGGCTATACCAGACTGACACATTGGCATCTCCTCATTAACCAAGATCCACGGGGGCCATTAGAAACTTGAAGACGATCTATTTATGTGTGAGCTATTCATAATTTAATTAAGACAAACCGTACGTTCCGAAATTTAAGATATCATCAGCTTTTTGGTGAATTTTTGAACATATCGAAGGGTAAAATTAAATTATGACTTTCAAAGAAACTTTGGGTTCTTATATTTGAGAGTGTGCTTAAAATATAGAATCTTATTACAATAGGATTACTATTTGATAATCTTCTAGTTTGAGTATGCCATTTTAGGTTAGATATTACAAAAAAAAATTCCATTGATCTTTTTGGAAGATATCTTTATTAGTCGGTGCTTGGAAATGGGGACAGCACCCCACTTATAAATAGGTATCTCATCGACAGATGTGCATTCGCGATGGCGTGAAGCGAAACACTCTGAAAGGGAAAACGGCTGGAATAAAAACCTGTCATGATGATCGGCTGTCTTAACGGTTATAACATTTTATTCTATTACTGTTACAATTCTTTCCTCTGGGTTGTGTTTGGATCTCAGGTCTTCATTGAGCAATTCCTTCTCGCTTCTTCCTCTTCAATGCATGACCTATAATGGAGTCATAATTAAATACGCCCATGTTGTGCAGATGTTTTCTCGGATAGGAATGATCTGTATATAGTCCTATTTCTTCACTGATTTTGATAGTATTGGTGAGGGTTGCTTTAGTATAAGCTTACACGTAAGTTTTCAATCATTATCTTTAATACCTTGTAAAATATTGCACACTTTACGTTCTTGGTATGAAATGAAAGCCAGATGTAGAATAAAATTTACGCAAGTCAGATTCAAGAGGGATTTGGATATATAGGGAGTGGCAGGAGATGGGCTATTTGGGTTTCCCTAAGAAAGGGAATCCACACTAAGTATTATACTATGATGATGAGTTGGTCTGCGATTCGGTTAACTATTGCTGAACCAGCACAGAGTACTTACTGCGTACTCTATACTCGCAGGCTTCGTTTTATCTATATAGGTTTTACGTAACGTAGTCTGGCCATGTTAGAGATGATGAGGGTGCATAAACCCGCAAGCAGAGAGCGATCCCGTATATAACCTTGTACCGGTTCATCATACATTACTTCACTGGAAAGGTTATAGGAAAAGTTATAACTCATAAGACGAGGAACACAATAGATGTACGCAGTTAAGGATTTCTAACCTCATCAAACTATTGACTCACTATACCCTTGACTCACAGACAGCAGAATCAGTGTACAATAGGCATTTAGTGAGATTTATTAATTATTATCAATAATAAGTCCTGTTTTGATGTAATGGAATAAAATTTTACATTTATTTCGGATATTAAAGTAGCCATCCAAGCGAGAGTGTCAGGGTGTGAGAACACGATAAAACTCCATTACTGCTAATCCTATCACATATGTTTAATCCGGAATCAATTGAATGGATTTCAAAGAGCCCCTCCCCTCGGGAACGGCACTCTCGTTTTTCCTTAAGTAGTCTAATCCTATTTGCAGTATATTTAAAAACTAATAGAGCCGCCATTAAGGGAATAGTCGCTTAACTCTGGGGGACCGAGACTGGCAGGGGGAACGTTTAGGGAATCCTTCACACATCATATATTTTTGATTAACTCGCAAAACGGCCCTCAGGAAGGGACCCCCACATCTGCGTCACGGTCCCTACAATAAATAATTAAAAACGAGCTGGTGACAGTGAATTAGTGACAGGCTATTAGTCGCACGAAACGCTCAGATGTCTCCCGAGTGTATTATCTACCCTCCCGTTAGTGTATTCATTGTGAATTACTTTTGTGGAGTCACTCTTCGACGTCGGATGTATTGTTAAATGAATCACGGCCCGACTGTATAAAGCCACGCTTCAATCTACTGGTACATTTTTTCTTTGTTATCCAAAGGAATAAAGATTCGCTCAAGCTCGACACGTAGAATACTCTTCTTATAATAATATGATCATATAACATTAAGCAACTTTTTTTTGCACCAATTAAACAGTAGGCGTATTCATTGTGTTAATCCTGTTAACTCTGTTGGATGAGGTTAACTTTGTGATAATTGCGCTTACATTTTTGTCTAATAGTATGCAGTATGATTTTTTGACTGTAAGAACAAATACCAAGAAAAAGCCCGCCCTGGTGCTCTCCTTGAAATGTCTGTAAGTTTTACTACCTTACCAGTAACAATTATTATTGTTTTTATTGGTAAATCGTGAGGTGCGGTCTGATGTGACCGTAAGTTTTACAAAAACATTTTCTTCATCGTGTCAACGTTTCGATCTTTAGTTAGATCATCTTCAAGGCCTCGGATTAACAAACATTGTTTAAACAGATGTATTTGTTAAATGTAAACAATGTTTATAAATCCCAGGCCCTGAAGATAATCTCAATAAAGATCGAAAGTTGGCACGATAAAGAAAACGTTTTTCTGAAACCTACATCAAACCAAACCGCACCCCGCACCTCACCATTTCTGAATAATCAATATATACGTCTAAAAATTTCGATAATCTTTCAACTGATTAAGGGTTTTTTTGGTTGAGATAAAAAAGTCAGTGACACGAGCGGGATTCGAACCCACGACCTTCGGTTAGATAGCAGTTGCTCTACCATTTGAGCTAGGTTTGGACTACATAGTGGGTTCGGCTTCTTTTTATATTCTTCTAGAATATATCAAGAATTTTGAACATCTTTCAATTAATTAAAGTTTTTAGTTGAGATAAAAAAGTCAATGGCACGAGCGGGATTCGATCCCACGACCTTCGGTTAAATTCGCCGCTGCTCTACTACTTGAGGCATCGTGACTTCGATTCACTCGGACACTAACTTCCTCTCTCAATCTCACCTTTCGAATTTTCCCTCCTTTGTTGCTATTTTTCAAATGTGCAATATATTCTATTCTCGACTACAAATGAAATGGTCACGGAGAGCTTTCATTTTTATTTTACTTATTAAATTGGTTCGTGCTCCGATTGACCGAATAACGTTGTTGAATTAATTCATCTTTATATAAGACATTGATTGAGATAAAGTTGGTGTTCGAGTGGATCGAAGTCATGATAGCCCAAGTGGTGGAATTGCTGCGTACCTAGCTCAAGGTCGTAGCTCAAGGTTGTGCGTTTGTGACACTAACTTTTTTATCTCAACTAAAAACCTTTCTTAATTGAAAAATGATCAAAATTCTTGATATTTTGTAGAAGTATATAAAAACAAGCCGAACCCATTATATAGTCCAAACCTAGCTCCTTCAAAGTATTATTAAATTCCAATCATGGCCCACTTTGTGCAAGAGAATGCGCGCTTTGCGCAAACGCAAACGTCTTTATGGTTTCTATCCAAGTATAGGAGGCTAGAATTTCTTTTGAAGAAAGGTAGTTTAAAAATGTTTCTCCTGATTAATTACACTCTCTGTTGTACTTAATAATCAAAAGTATTAGGTCGAGTTTCGAAATTTTATTTAAAAAAAACACCTGGTTATTTATTCCTGATAGACGAGTCGACGGGATATCGGGACAAGAAGGAAGTGGTAAAAAGGGATGTCAAACAGAGAAACATTCCCTCAGAACTGGTCACACGACTAATTGGTTTGAATTCTCCGCCCTGGAGAGTGGGACAACCGGACTACTGTAAATAAAAGACCGAGATATGATAGAAGAGATAGCGACATGAGACAAGGAGAAGTTGGACGGAATCGGACAGAGATACGCAGCTGAGTGTCACCAATTACAGCTCAAGTTATTGTCGACACTTTTGCTTTTAATTGATATAGCCCTCGACTAGGGGCCGTCACCTGCCCCAACGGACGGTTGAATTTATTTTTATATTGGCCTTTAATTACTTAGCCTTACATTTATGTATTTGCACGAGCTGGTTTCCATTTTACCTTATGACATCATTAAATAATCAATGACCTGAACAATAAATGACGACTTCGGTATAATTTTATAGTATTTATTTTATTATTTATAGCTTTTCTAATGAAATAATTGAGGACAGTTAAATCTGACTACTCAAATTTCACTTTACAGACAAATCGTACTGTCTTACCTCAACCAAGTTCCTTTTTGAATTGGTTTGTGATGAACCGTTTTTATTGTCATAATTGTTTCAGAAGTTAGTGTACGCTACAACCTATCATGGTCAATGATAGTTATCTTAAATGGAAGAAGTGGCATTAATTGATGACTTCATTGTACAAATTTTCTGCTAGACCTGACCCAGGTTTTTTTGGTTTTATGGTTCGGATATCTTGACGCATATGCTTATAATCGATCAGAGATGCAAGTTGCACACAGCCCTCATGATCATACCAAGTTATCTTAGACATGAGAAGTGTTAACTCATCACCTCGGATTCAGGATGTTATGGTAGTATTTAGGTTCTTTGACTTATAGATTCATTCTGATGAGAGATTTCTTCTCTCTCGAGACACTTCTCAATCTCAGTAGTACCTATATTAGATGGAAGAAGTGATAGTTGATTACCTCTTGAACGCAAATGCTCTGCGGTAACATATAACTCAGCCACATTCAGTTTTTCTTGCACAATTGGCTTGTGATAAGCTTTATACGTGTCATAATTACGAAGAGAGAAGAATGCTTTTCTGGTTTGAGATATTATTGGATATGTGAGTCTTTGAAATACAGTTGCCACGCTTTAGGCTCTATATGGCCTTCCTCAGAGTAATACACGAAGTTCTCAAAAAAATAATGTAATTACCATTAAGAGGTCAACGATTTTTTAAAACCACATCTCCCTACTCGTTTTAAACAGTAACTGTCAGGGGTTATATTTTATAAAATATAAGATTGTTTCTATACCAGTGTACCATCCGCTCTATCAACCTAAACTGGTACATGCAGTGTGATGCATTTTTCCATGCACCAAAGGAACAATACGGAGGCTCATGCTCGTTGAACCTTTTTTGGTTTCTACACTAAGCACAATAAAAAATGTATGCCATAAATCTATAATGTTGTGCGTAAACTTTTTTAAGATTAATTTTTTTAGGAAGAATAACTTGTTTTAAATAAAATTTTAATAAAAAAATTGAGATTTAATGATATTACTTTTTATTGTAAAGTGTCTTGGTTTTATATTTGCCAAATTTTAAATTCACAGAGTACATTGATTCTGTGGTTATTTAAAGACGTCGCGAGAAGACTATTTTTTGACAACTGTTTAGCTGTGAAACTAACTAATAATTAATAGCATACTTATAATGAGATTATAATCGTAAAAGCCGAATCAACAAATTTTGTTTTTCCTTTCGATGTTTGAGAATCCCCTTCAAAGAAAAGTTCAAGAAATAGTTGAATAAGTAAGCCAGAAGGTGTAGGTAGTAAGTAGGTGATACTGGCAAGAAAACTCCACGTAGGGCCCTTTGGGGTGCATATGTTTCCCAGTGGGGTAGCAATGTCATTTAACATTGAGATTAGCGTGCGCATCGAGCCATCAGGCCTTATGGCACGTTTAGATTCTACTAGAAAATAGTTAGGAGCCACGTACCTCTGTGCATGGAAAACCTGCTTTTTCCGTGAGTTTCGGTGTAGAAGTCAGCAAATCCACAGGTCAATCGACATGCTGACCGCTTGCCCCTTCTGGTAGGCTTATGTCTTCTCAGTGTGCACTTAACCAATGCCACGCGTAAATGGATAGGCAAAAACTGGTCGAAATGAATTGGCCAAGTGTCCCACGCACTCCGTAGTTTGAGGCAACTTATCTCCTTGGGTGTAGCGGTTCTGCTAGGAGAGCAACTTCCGGATGCACTCGATTTCGATTTTAGAAGGAAACTCTAACCAACCCCTAGAGAAGACTAATGTAAAGGTAGCCCAGACGACCACCACCGAAAAACATCTGCCCCCTTCCACATAGATAAGATGGAAAATCCATGCATGTTGTACGCTCTCGGCATCAAATCCATCCGATTCCCACGAGGTCATGAGGTCATTCGGAGGTCATACGCAAGTGCTAGGTCCAAGGTCACGACGAAAACACACCCCCTTCTCTGGGTACCCGCTAGGAGTCTCACCACTCAGCCGTTCCAGTCTTTACCCATTCAGCTGGGCTTAAACATGGAACTAAAATACACTGCCTTGCAGTTCAGATGGTTTTGCACCCCCGTTCGTTTATATATAAATACATTTAGGCAGGATCTGGTACCCTAACCCCCGTGTGCCTCTGATGCAGCACCCGCCGTCCGAGGTCAGCTCGCAAGCCAACAACATCTCTAGGGTGTAGTGAGAGGTCGCAGATACGGAGTAGTAACAGTACTCCAGTGGAGTTTAGTTGATACTGATCAGTTGGTCACCAGTCAGTTCCTGTTAGAGAATAGTCAGAGTTTGTCAGTGCTCAGTAATTAGCCAAAACTGCTATTTGGGATTTTGAATGCGACAGTTGCTAGTTGCAAAAATTGAAACGTGCGTTTTTACATCTTTATGGGGCTAGTTTTGCATGGGGAGTGTCTGTCTTCGGCGTAGATTCCTCTATTATGGGTTTTAAGCAATTAAGAAATTTGTTTTAAAATTTAAAGGCCGGAATTCTACAGCTTCAATGTCGGATTCTGAAGAAAAGGCAAATCGAAAACTTCATTTGTTTCTCTGATATATCTGTCTTTTTCTTTATAGCCTTCAAACTACAATGTACACAACTAAACGAAAAACAATAAATAGAAAAATATGAAAAACAACATCAGACAATTTTTTAAAATTTTTTAATCTTAGTTTATTATTTACTAGGACAATGGTGTTCCTAAGTAAATAATCAAGTTCAAGCAAGAGGGTGCCGTGCACAATTCCAGAGATATAATTAATATCTCGATTAATTTGCTAACGGGATAGGTTTTAAGGGGCGATGACGACGTAATTGGCAAACTTTGCGAACAATTACCTCATTCGGTCGACCCATTTTCCACAAGGGTGGCCCCGGGGAAATGCTCACTCGGCCGGATTATTACCTAATTTCTGAATAATTTAGGCCCGTACCGCCACACAACGACGTGCACTACCGACAGCAAATTTATCATCTGAACAGGTACAAAACCTGCAATGCTGAACCCTTGGTCAATTTCGATCAAGCCTTGTACCACGACATGATAAGTTACCATTCGTTATAACTGTCAATATATATATATATATATATATATATATATA